>JARKVS010015473.1:132535-466675 GCA_030770645.1 Numenius phaeopus | reverse complement strand
TCCTTCTTCCTTTCTTTCCCTCTTTCTTTCTTTCCTTCTTTCCTTCTTCCTTTCTTCCTTTCTTCCTTTCTTTCTTAAACATGCTAAATTAAAACTTCCATGATC
The DNA here is from genome assembly GCA_030770645.1 of Numenius phaeopus. Taxonomy (NCBI): domain Eukaryota; kingdom Metazoa; phylum Chordata; class Aves; order Charadriiformes; family Scolopacidae; genus Numenius; species Numenius phaeopus. The sequence continues at coordinate 466,570 of JARKVS010015473.1, read as the reverse complement.
TGCGCAACTAAATAATACGTGCAGAAATTAATCCTGCTTATTTCTGAAATCACAAATCAGAGTAATATGAGATTGATACAAGAATAGATTCATAGAAGTCAAGAGCTGGAGGATCAGAATGGCTCATCATATGTCCTGGGACTGTATCTCCTGCATTACTTGGAAACTGTACTATTTTTCTACCAACTGTTATAATTGTATTAGTTTTCTTTAAATCCTTTTTTTCTTTCAAGATTGGCAGAAGATAGGTTGTCATCACATTTCAGTAATGTGATATATGGAACGTCATGTGATAAATTCATCCTTGTCAGTTGTAATCTATAACTTGTCATGTTGAATTATTCATGGGATGAATTTGGCTCAACCATGGCTCCATAATTTTTTACAGAATCTACCTAGCACTATCCAGGTAAACACTATGATAATGAGGCTTTCCACTAGAAAAATGGGTTTCTATTACACCACCCATCATCATAATTATAACCTTGATAACAAAGTGTTGATTTTATGGTCAGTTGTATAGTTTGCCCTTGAGAACCTGGACCTGTCTGCATTATTTTTTTGAGACCTAGATACCACATTGATTGTAAATCCATTGTTATTAAAAAGGACAACCCCCCCCTGCAATATGTCACCTAGGAAACTGATTATTTTATTTTGTTTAAATTGGTAGTTCATTAATCACAAATTCATCTTTCTTCTCTTTATCAAAGAGATTCAGGGGACTGAGTTAAGACCCTGGTGCCTTTGATACTGTTTGTAGTGCAAAGCCGTACCCGATGGTTAAAGTAGTCTGACTTCCTCTTTGGATTTGTGCTGGATGATAGTGGTTGTTCCCATTGAGGTGAGGAATTGTTCCAAATATCCATGTACCATTAGGAACTAAAAAAAACTTCTTGCTTGTTCTTTTAAAAGTTCTAATTTTGTCTGACTCCTGCAAGTGTTCTGATTTACCTATGTTATGACTTGCCTGTGACATGAACTGATTTTGTTAATTTTCCCAAGCAATAATTTTAAAAGCTAGTACTATTATCTCTGGCTTTCTGCATATGTTCAGCTTGCAGGTGGCTTTATTCCTTGTAAAAGATTAATAAGTATTACACTATTTGCTTTTTGCTTTGTTTTTGTTTGGGATTTTTTTGGATTTTTTTTATAATAAGAAAACTTTAAAATGTTTTCTTATGGAGGAAGGAAGGATAAAGATATAAGCAATATCAAAGAAATATGTTACTTGGAGTGCAAGAAACTATAGTCTGATAATCAGAAAACCTTGCCCTTAAGAAGTTTATCTAAACAAAGAATATTCTAGTCCAGGTTCCTTCATCAGTATCAATAGTTTCCTTTTGCTGATAATGAAGGGTAACCACATAAACTTGTTGAGCTTCTGCAAGTATTTGGCAAAGTAAATGAGAATTGACTATAAAAGCCTTGAAATAAATATTCAGTGCAATTTTCATGTAACTCCTAAACAAGTTTGCTTCCAATGTATACTGGCTTGTGAAACAGATTGGAAATACGAAATTTGAGCAAACATGATCTCCTCCTGGAATTAGAAGTGTTTCTACAGATAGGCCAGAGTCCTGAGCCCACCAAGCTTTGTAGTGACGGTACTTCATGTAGTGACAATACCTCTCTCATGGAAAAGAATAATATATCACTTTATTTCCTTTCACTGTAAAAAGGAAAAAATGTAGGAAATTATGCTTCCAATAAATGTACAGAAGGAGCACTGTTTCCATATAAACTCACAAAGTCAGTCAATAGTGAAGGTGACTTGACAATTACACACTGATCAGTTGCATCCAAAACTACAAAGTCTGAAGAAATTACAGATGGGAACAACAGCACATGGTAAGAGTATATACTATAGATACTGTGTATACTGTTGTGTTCCATTCAGGCTCATTTCAAAGTACCAGCAACAGAGCTGATGTCTGAGACTAGTATTTCAAAGAAAGTTGGTGGAGGCAAAGTGTAATGGACATTCCACGACTATTGTATTATAACAATCTTCGGGAATAAAAACACATTTGCAATGACAGACCAGATAAGACTTAGTTTTCCTATCTAGTGAAAACTTAACTGGACACTAACAGTCGAGTAGCTGAAAGCAAGATAGTTAATCTAAAAATCATATCAATTACAAAAGAAAAGGTCAATTTTAATTGCTTGAGCAATCATTACTCTTTGGACTAGTTCTAAAAAGTGGAAGTAGCAAGTTTAATAGAAAGAGAAATAAAAGTTCATCGAATGGAGATCAGATCATGAGAACAGTAAAAATTTCATTGGAAAACCCAGCACTAAACGATCACAAATTAGGGATTCATCTGATTATTTCAAGGCATTTAAAGAAATTCTGGTTGTGAGCATTGCTGTGGATTAAATTGATATAACTTATTTGAATATCTCTAGTGTGATATTTACTTAAAGAGACATGAAAGTGAAAATGCTTAAAACTAAATCATGGAGGGACAGAATCTATCCTTTCATGATTTCAGAACTGTGTATTTAGAACTATAATTCTCTAACAACAAAGTCTTAAGTAACAAATTATAGTAACTTTTTGAACTCTGAATTTTGAGTGTAATATAGCTTGATAAATTCTCTATATTAAGTTCTATTAATATATACATATTTGAGATACATTAAATATTTATGTTAAATTGACTTCTAAAAATTAAAAATTAACTTAAGCACTTAAGAGCTTTTTAATAGAATTTTTCAGAGAAAATGTGGAACTTTTTTTTTTCCATTACACGGATTATCTTGAGATAAAAGCAGTTTGTAAAGTCTCTCAGAAATATTTTAAAGGAAAAATACCAGAAATAATGAAATACCAAAGAAAGATTTTGGTTCTGAAATTACTTTTACTTTCAAGTGTTTTATATGAACATGGCAGTAATGTGTGTTTCTTGGGTGGATTTATATGAGTGCAAGTATCTGCTATTTGTATTTTATTTGATAAAATGCACTTTAAAACATACAGACTGCATTACATTCCTTAAAACTCTTCATGCCATTTATGCAATGTAGGAAAGACCTAAGGACATGAATACATCTCTGCTCACTTTAGTACCCATGATACTGCTAGGCTGAGGAAAAAAGTGACTTCAAAGTGAATAGAAGTCAGTTAAAAAGGTTCAAATATACCACTCACTCTTTTCTGCCACGCTGGTGTGGCCTTCTGTCATGGTATTATCCTTTATATTGTATTTTAGAAGTAGCACAGTTGCTGCTAAAAACTACTTTGTTTCCTGTTCATCTTTCAGTAAAAGATAAGTATATGGTATATGATGCATGTTCTTTCAAAAGTGCATCCCCATACTCTATCATCATATAAACAAGAGTTGATACTTATGAGACTAGCCAGCCTTAATCCCATCAGTGCACCTCCTCTTGCAATGGGGTATGCAGGGCATTCCTAGATAGTGCTTCATCCAAGACTGTCTTGTCATATGAGAGCATCAATTAGCTGCAACACAGATACTGTTATACCATTTTGCAGGTCAATGAACTGGGCCACAACATAGTGACATAGTGTGCTAAAGGTCCTGTGTGAGTGGTAGTAGCAGAACTGAAAACAAAATTTCAGGTTCCAGTGCTAAAAGATAAGTTACTTTGAGAAAGATCTTTCCGGTAGAGAAGGGTATAATGAACTTATGTGGTATTTATGAAAAAGTAGAAAAGATGCTTGGTTGTCTCAAATGATTCGTACTTCAGTTCTACCCTGTGACATACACTTGTATACATACATATATATGTATATAATATATATTCCATATATGTGTGTGTGTTTGTGTATTTCCTTCGTGGGACAACTGTGTTTATTACACTTAGGTTTGTGATGGATATATGGTTTGGAAATGAGTAAGACTAGAATTGAGGGGTGACTGCCATATCATAAATAGCCCAGAGAAATGTGGCTATTCTCCAAGATGCTACATTTTCATAGTGATCAGAGGATTGATTTGCATTAATTTAGCATTTGTTCTTTCATTTTGTGGTGTAAAAATTGCAATTAAACCTGCTAGAACTGGGTAAAACTTCAGTTTGCTGGTAATTAAAAATTTCACTGAGAACTGGAAATAAAGATAACCTGTGAATACATTAGTGCATCTGGGAACTACTGTCTTTCTTGTCTTAAGTTCAATCAATTCCTGTCAGTTTCTCTTTTTTCCCCTTTTCCATCCATTTGTTGTCTGTTCATTGTACTGAAAGAGATGAATTATTCACAATTTTACATTGAAGCCATATTGCTTTTTAAGAAGTCTCTATGAGCATTGGATCACATTTCTTCTGCACATTCTCTGGTTTTAGCATCCTGTATCTTTAAGGACTTTCAATAAATACAGTTTGTGACTTGATTTCACTTGTAAGCAGTGACATTTTCTGCGTGTTAATCTTCATTTACTGGCTTCATTCTTTTTTTTTGTTTGTTTGTTTGTTCTTTTTTTAAAATTTATTTAATTGGTACTATTTCTCTGAATTCTTCACTTTGTTAGCATTCAAGTGGGGAAAGTATGTTATTTACTGTACCTGAATGGCAGCGTTTTTCTGAAGAAAGCTTAGCACAAATAGAAAGAATTATCTAAGTATTCAGTCTTCATACAGAAGGTCATGAAAGCATGAAATGATGAAATGCTTTTTTCATGAAAGCATGAAACAGAAATGATACAGGTAATGTCAATATTTATTTTTGCACTCATAGCATTATGAGATGTGAAAGTAGTGGCAGGGACAGCAGCCTCAAGAGAGTTATAGGAAGGTTTTGCCTGGTAATAGATCATCTGCCCACACTCAGATTCTGATATATATGGATTCAGTACTCTATTTTATTTAATCTGTTTCAAGTGCTTGAAGCAGGTAGGTGAGGTTATTAATTTTTGAGACTGTCCTTGTAGATTATTGGTACTTATTTTAATATAGCTGTAGAAAGTAATACACTATAAATTTTCCCCACAGGTTAAGAAGCCCACAAAGTTGATGTATGTTAGTGTTTGGGTGTTGGGTTTTTTTTGTGGTTTTTTTTTTTTTTCCAATTTTTGGAACAATAGTAATTTGGTGATGGCCTGAGTCTATTTTAGGAGCGAATGTTGTAGGGTCAATTTTTGTGGGCTAATATAATTCTTGTTGTCATGTTTTGCAAAGGGTCCACAGAATGCTATTTAATACCTGCATTCCCATTCTTGTATAGTTTGTGTTGCTAGCTGGACAATTATCTTGAGTAATTTTGCAGATTTTAAAGACCTCTTTAGCAGTGCTTGTCTCACTTCTCTGCAAGGTGTGCCTTAGAAGAGATTACCCACACGCCAAGCTTCTTAATTACGACCCTATTCATCTTATCGTTTGAATAATCATAGTTGGGTATGGCAAAAAAGTCCTATGTTAGATACCAGCATGTTATATACTTTGAGTTAAGCTTCTACAATTGGTTTTCACTTTCTAGGGAAGAAAATAATTATCAGAAGGAATGTTTTTTCATTTTTTTTGCTCCTGCTTGTTTTGTTTGTCTGTTATCAGTGTCCTTTCTAATCTCAGCCTCCACCAACACCCAGATGCTTGTATCTTCCATTTACTTTAGCCTTGCTTGATGCTTTTCTCCAAAGACATTGCTTATCCATCATCTTCTCTCACTGATTTCTTCAGTTCATGTATGAATGTTTGTCCTTCACTTGTATCTTTCTTTTTCCTAACCTCTGTTCCTATTTGTTCATGGTAGTTTGTGACAAGCTGCTATCTTGTGCTGTATGTGGTTGACTGACAGCAATCACTATGCTTTGCTTTCTACGGTCACTTGTTTCTGCCTCCCTAATTCATTCATTACTAATTAACTGTCCTGGAGAAGGTAGCTCAGATAGCTCCCTTCACTGTTTTCATATGCGCTCAGCTTTTCCTAGGCATTTTGCTAGAAAGGAAGTCACCACCTTTCTGTGCACTGTTCGCTATTTAAGAATTGGTTCTAAATTCTTGCAACATTTCATTATCACTGTCTGCCCGGAGACTTGAAATTGGTTTTAAAAAGGAAAGACAGTGAGCTCCGTAGCTTTAACTGTAAATAGATGCAGTTCCAATACATTATAATGTTTAGTAACTGTAAATTAATGGATTAATGCTGATCTGTGCTAGGTAGGATTCTGGCCCCTACAAGATGTCTTAAAAGGAGGCGTGCTTGGAAATGTATACCTGTAGCTCTAACAGTGTCATTTTGCTAAGATCATTTCTTGAATCTCGCAGTATGTTCTGATGCCAAGTATAAAACATCCTACTGTGAGTCAAATTGTCTAGTAGCTCATGTGTCCTGAGTGGATTTAGAAAGGAGGACTTTTGCTGACAAGAATTTTAGAGTGGTTGGCCTGTTAGATCCTGCTACTGTTCTCAGTAATTCCCTGGTTTATTGAAGAATCAATATCTTTTCCCAAGTAGTGAAAGAGACTGAGTGCCTAACTAAAGGCTATAAATGGCACTGTAATTTCCTTGGACCTTGCTCACTATTCACATAGTAATCACCATGTTCCTTTTTATCACTTTCTGCCAACCCTGATTTCCAAGGTTGCATAGATTCATTGTTACTGGTACATACTACGTAGACTTCCTTATATGCACTTTAATGAAAAAACGAATGATGGATTTTCTCATTCAATGCCATGCTCGGTTAGTGTGAATGAAATCTCTACGAGTGCACGTACCCTTTGCATAGAACCATCTTCAAGTAACCTCTTTCCCAAAATGATGTTTCTGCCATTCTTCAGTCTGTAGCTATGTGCAATGAAACAGGGGACACATTCTGTTTTCTGCTTCTCCAGCATAAATTGTAACTTTGTGATAGTCTTCTTATGGATTTAGCTGTTACAGAACTTGGAGCAAGTAAGGGAAACTATGGATAATCCGTTTGTTTCAAGAAAAAGCCTTCCTCAGATCATTGAGAAGTTAATCATGGAAGTTTGCAGTTGGAAGTCAGTGTCTATCTGTGATTAACTGTTCATCAGGCTGACTACATGCCTGATGAACTAGCTCAGGCACTGGAGTTCTCTCAGTCTGCCCTAGAAAGCTGCATACTTGACTTCTAGTCTTCTTCTCCACTTCTTGTCTTCAGTACTTTGCATACTGATGAAGTTCTACATCCTCTTTGCAGCCCAGCTGGATAGGAACATGTGAATTACTATACAGTAGTTCAAAATGTTTTGAATGAGATTTATATCCAAAAAGGACTTTTCAAGGATGTCAGTATACTCAAACTGAATTGGCCAACACAGTGGTGTCAGCTGGAAACTAACAGTTTTCTGGAGGAAAAATTAGTACAAATTCTGTTTATGTTAATTCTGTTCAAATTTACATTTCCTGGTTTCCTTGTAACATTTACCTTTTGCCTCCTATTTCCTTTTCAATTCTGTCTAGAGATCCCTTCCAATTTGCTAATCCAGGAAACATTTTTCCAGTTAGTTCAAGATAAGATTTTTTCTTTTCTTCTGCATTGTGTAGAATATAATAAAGGATCACATCTAACATTTGGAATCAACCATGATTGAAAACTTAGGGTTTTTTTTTTTCTGCCTACTTAATGAGTCCAGGCCTGCAAATCCTTAATTTATTTATGTGTACTGTACCCTATTTAAATTTCTGTCAGAGGGAAATTTGTGATTTATACCTAACTATGGATTTAAGCATCTTTCCTGACCATAAATAGGGTGTTTCCATCAGGCAGGAAAGCATTGAAAATTAAATACAAATACAGAAAATAAAATTTAAACAAAGAAGTGTTGGTGTGAATAAACAGTTAACAGCGATTGTCTTTTCATTCATTTGAATCAAGTTTGAATCAAGCTTGAATCAAGCTTGAATCAAGCTAACTTACAACCTTACAGTGTGGATGTTGTCATATCATACGTACCTTGCTGCATTTTTTTTTCAGTGAAGGTCCCAGATCTCTGCAATTATTTACTGGTTCAGGAGCCACCAAATGCACAGTCCTTTTAATATTACTTAATCAGAATTAAAATAAATGCCTTACGAATTTTCGTTCCTTGAAATTTCAGGAAATTTGCAGATGCAGAAAGTTTAGATGAGGATAAGTAAACTAAAGATAAGCATCCAAGCCTTTGATACTGGTTGAAATTAAGTATTTCATCCTTTAATAGTTTGAATACTGATAGTTTCAATATTTGATAGTCTTTCTTTCACCAACATTTTAAAACATTCTCTACTTTCTTTTAAAAGTGTAACTAATGGGAAGAAAATTTCTCTATCACTGCCAGCCCTCTCTGGTTTTATGTATCTTACAACTAAATTAACCTCCGAACCAAGGATGAAGGAGATTGCTGACTACTACTTTGTTAACAAAATACAGTAATGAGTCATGGATAGTCATTAATCAGAATAAGTAATCAGAAAATATTTGATGTAGTGGAGGAGAAGTGTTATGGCTCCAGTTATGAATAGCTTCCTACTTTAAAACAAACTAACAAATCATGCAGCCTTCCTCATAGTTTTGCCAATTCCCTTTCTCTCTTTGGATCATAATCAGCAAAGAGTTTTAACCCTCTCTTATTCATTAGCATTAACCCATGCCTAGTAACATCTTCCTGCAATTTTGGTTGACATTCTATTACTCTTTTCCTCATTAGTTGTCTGAAAATAAATGTAAAATGCCTTATTTTCCAAATCCTTAGGCAGTAGCTCCATGTCATATGTCTAGCTGAAGCTGGTGTGTATCAGTTACTGTTGACTTTGGTTACTGTTAAAGAGTGCCAGTGAGATAAATTAAATGGGAAAATATTTTAAAGTGTGGGTTTTTTTAAATGTGTTATTGACATGACATAATGAAATTGTTTGGCCCTCCTGAAGCTACTAGGTAGCCAGCAATGTGTGCTTGCACCCCAGAAAGCCAATCACATACTGGGCTGCACAAAAAGAAGCATGGTCAGCAGGCAAAGGAGTTGATTCTCCCCCTCTGCCCTCATGAGACCCCACTTGCATCCCGTTCCAGGGTCTCAGTACAAGAAAGACATGGATCTGTTAGAGCAGATGAGAGGAGGGCCACAGCAACGGTCAGAGGGATGTAACACCTCTCCTGTGAAGACTGAGAAAGTTGGCCTCATGCAGCCTGGAGAAAAGAAGGGTCCAGTGAGACCTTATTGTGGCCTTTCAATATATAAGGGGAACGTATAAAATAGACTGAGAAAGACTTTTTAACAAGGCCTGTAGTGACAGGACAAGGGACAATGGTTTTAAACAGAAAAAGTGTAGATTTAGATTGGACATAAAGAAGATTTTTTTTTACCAGAGAAATTGTGGGTGCCTCATCTTTGGAAGTGTTCAAGGTCAGGTTGGATGGGGCATTAAGCAACCTGATCCAGTGAAAGATTTCCCTTCCCATGGCAAGGGATGATCTTCAAATGTCCCTTCTGACCCAAACCATTCTATGATTCTATAAAAAGAATACTCCCCAAGAAAGCACTTTTTATATTGTAGACTGAAATATCTGTCTGTAGTTACCTCACCTAGCAGGTTCTGAAAAGTAACCAAATTGTTTACTTATCAAGTCAGCTATATTTTTAAAAAAGTATTCTCTCCAAAACAAACAAAAAAACCCCACCCAAACCCACAGCCAACCAAGCAAACAAAAAAGCCACACAATTGCTAGAGAACCCCTTAATTAGGATATTTATTAATCTAGGAAATACCTCCTTTAATCTCTCCTTTATTCTTGAACTGAAAATCAACAAAACAAAGAGTCATTTAAACTAATTTAGACTTTGGTACATCTCTTTTGTGTAGTTGTTTCTAGTGAATAGTTGTCAGTTTCAGGGAAGCATCTCTCAACTATATTAATAGTAATGGAAATAGAGCTGGCTTTCCATGAATTGCAATAACAGTCTGCCTTTATTTCATTGAGAACTATTAAATTCCTTGTACTTAAATCCTTTGCATTTTGTAATCCATGTCTGCAATACTGGGAAGATGCTTAAGGTCGTCCCTCCAGGCTTGATGGCAGTTATTGCACAGATGCGCAGAGCATGAAGACAGAAAAATCATCCCTAATTGCAGCAGTATCATAAGCCAGTTCTCTCTATCTATCATCCTCATGCAGGTATGCAAAATAGCCCTCTACCATAAGGCTTGGAAAGCAGAATTAGAGACCCTCCCTCAAAGTAATCTTAGGCATGATTCTTCTTACTTTCTTTCTATGCAGGACACACAGTTTCCCAGAGAGGTCAAAATGTAGGCAAAGATCCTTCTTCCTCATGAGCCAGACTTAACGAAAAGTGTTACGTTCCCTTTGAAGGAGCATAGCAACTTAAATCCTCTGCTGTATGGGATGGGAGGTATAGGAAATGCACCGATTTATCTTTTTTACTATACTGATCACAAGGCACAACAAAGTCCTGTAAGCCAAGTTAGTGCTCAGTACATGGCGTCCATGCTGGCAATACATAAAGCCATTTCCTGTTATATGCAGAAGCAACGAGATTTATTGGCTCTATGTACTCAGAGAACTTTATAAAATAGGTTTATTTATCACCGTTCCCCTTTTGTTCTTACTACAAATGTTAACAAATCCATGTAAGCAAACTTATTAAATGAAGAAAATGAGAATTTATCTGCAGAGTCAAAGTACAGCTCCCCATGAACAAAGAGCAAAGGTAAACTGATCTGCAAGTCTTCTGCGAGGCTCTTCCTCCAATGGTAATGGAAGCTCTATGGACCACATTTTCAAAGGCTGTCTTTGTGAAAGAAAGAGGAAAGTCTCAGGAGGAGACAGGGAAGAGAAAGAGGATATTTGTTTTCAAAACCAATTAGATGCCTACCCTTCACTGAAATGAGGCAGATACTTAAGGGGGTTTTTTGACATCTATATAAGTGTCTTTCTGAACCTCTAGGTTTCCAAAGGCTTTAATATATCTGGCTTGTACATGCCAGTGGTGTGTAAATGCCATTGGCTTGTAAATGCTACTAGTTTATGAGCTTGGACTTTTTATGACTTTTATTTTCCTCATGAAAGTATCCCCATTTCAAACGTTCAGAATGCTGTAGGCTCTCTTACACTTTATTATGCAGATATAATCAAAGCCAAGATTTATAACCATAATCCACCATTTCTAACCAACTGAGAATTGTTAATGCAGTCACCACTCCATTCCCCATGTCCAGGTATCATAACAACTTTAATCCAAGTTAATAAAACTTCTCATTTGTAGCAATGAGCCTAGTAGACTTTTCCCCATAATATTAACGGATTTAAAACAAATAGGAAAACATGCACAACTGAATACTCCTGGCACTTTAAGCTACCAGAAACTACTTACCTGAGGTGTTTTGATGTTCTTCTCAAAACCTGCATTTAACTATAAATATCACGTTACAGTTTAATAGGACTTCAAAAGCAAACATGAACAACATAGTCCAAGAAAGGATTCAGGATCCACGTAATTTCTTGGATACTTCCTTTTCTTCTTTCTTTTCTTTTTTAAAGAATTCTATAAGAGGGGTTTTTTAAGTCAAATATTACTTCATTTACATGTGTGTGCCATGCTAATATTCAACAAGTTTCTTAATCTGTATTGATCTGCATAATTTCTGTGGGTCTTCTGTATTTTTGTCAGACCCTGGAGATTTTTATATTTTTTTTTCTGGAGAAAAACAAAGATACTGTCTTTTGAATGGAAGAACATTGGAAAAACAAAGTGAGGTAAAGCAGTCAATAGTACTGAATATTCTTCCACCTGGAGAGTGGGGAAAGATTTTCACTTTTTCAGGAAGCATGAGTGTGGAATTTATGGGATAAGACTAACATATTGGTTGCAAATCTGCATGAAATAACCTCTTCCCTAAAGAGCTTATATTTCTTGCACGAGCAAATTAAACAGGCAAAATGAGGCTGTAGTGTTTTAAGGGAGAGACCTCAGACCTGACACTTGCTCCCCAGCTGTGCTGCTGGCCACAAGCTGAATGCCCTTGATCTCCTTTTCTTTGGTTCCTTCACAGTCGTGGGTGTCTGTTCCAAATATCAGACTTTGCTTACCCCATTTTTATTACAATGTTGTCTTGGGGTTTGTGACCCTCTAGCACAAATAATGAGTGAGAATGGTAGGCAAGAGCAAGTTTTGGAAATGTATGTAGATGAGAAGGGTGATATTGAGATGATTACTTAGGTGGTGCCCTTGAAGTGTGTTTGGCACTAGACCATCTTGGGCTTTTATTTTTTTTCATCATACTAGATTGTATCTTATTGCTGATTTATTTCTTCCAGCCAATGTTTCTATGTTGTTTTCTTATCTTAGATAGCTGTCAGACCTCTGTTACCATAGTATCCAAGTTCCTCCTCATCTTTAATGTATTTGTCCTCCTAACTGAATTCATGTCATGCTATTACCTGTATTATTTTAACCAAGGCAAAATAAGACACTAACTTACCTCTCTACGGCTGCAAAGAGGGTTTATGTTGGAATGGGCACTGAAACTTCTGTTCCCACACTCCTTGCTTGCTATACTTTCACATAATCAGAGAATCACAGAATCACAGAATATTTTTGGTTGGATGGGACCTTTGAGATTATCGAGTCCAACCAAAAAAAAACCACAAAAAACCCCAACCAAACAAAAAAAAACCACAAACCCAAAAAATCCCAGAACACCAACACCAAAACCAAACCAAAACAAATGCCCACAACCACACCCAACCCCACCCACAAAAAGACACAACCCAACAATCTCGGGCACTAGAGCATGCCCTGAAGTGCCATGTCTACACGTTTCTGAAATACCTCCAGGGATGGCGACTCCACCACCTCCCTGGGCAGGCTGTTCCAGTGCCTGACCACTCTCTCAGTAAAGTAATTCTTCCTCATATCAATCTAAACCTCCCCTGCCGCAACTTCAGACCATTTCCTCTGGTCCTGCCATTATTCCCTTGGGAGAAGAGGCCAACACCCACCTCTCTACAACCTCCTTTCAGGTAGTTGTAGAGGGCAATGAGGTCCCCCCTCAGCCTCCTCTTCTCCAAACTAAACATGCCCATGCCTTTATTAGCTACTTGACCACTGCTTATCTGTCACACTTTGCGGGTGTCAGGGGAAGTTACTGGCCTGCTTCTTGGGAAAGAAACTCCTCTGTTAGCAATTCAGTCTGAATTAGAGATGATTATTCTTCACCCCTGGCTTTCCCTGAGAATTGAATATTTTGGTATTTCATTACGTGCTTCCTCCAAAACAAAGGCAGTGTAAAGAAAAAGTTCATTTGAGTTTTTCAGTAGCATAAAAATTATTCCTTATTATCTTGCAGTGTGAAAAAAAGTTTGTCTGAAATGTAAACTGGAGATCCAAGAAAGTTTGGCTTTGATGTGCCATCTTTGGTGACCTACAAATAGTTTGTCATAAGTTAGTAAACGTTTCTTTTTTTTTTTGCATTCACCAGCAATGTCAACACTGTTTCTTCTGGGCTTCAGTTCACTGAATCACTCCTCTTTAAGGACACTCATGAATATACTTAATAGCAATCAAAGTCAATTAGAGCCAAGCAAGTATTTAACTGCTTATTCAAAAATAAGACTTTCAATTATCCTTACAATTTATGTCCTCTTCCCTGGGAGTTGAAGAAAAGGATTACAGTGGCTCAGTTTCAGCCTCTGTCATTATCAGTGTCTCCAGATCCAGTGTAAGCATCTTAGCTTTGAGAAGATTCAATAGCCAAGGTATTTCAAAGATAGTATTTGGTAGCAAGTTCCAGAGGAGAATTAAAATACAATGTTTTAAAAGAAAGAAAATGTTCTCTTTGCACCAATGAAGTTCATTTTAAAGATACTTTTATCCTCAGCTAGGATAGGATATGCTCTTAGGAACATTATTAACATGCAGTATTCTTTGTTTCTGTTTCATTTCATGGTATATCTAAGCCTGCCATTAGTTAGACAGAAGCCAGTGTTGAACAATATTTACAAAAACACGATGATGTAAGAAAGAGATATAAGGGTGACAAATTGCAGGAGTTGAAGGAAAAAGCTGAGGACTGTAGGAGTGAAAGAGCAGCAGTGATTACCAGAGGAGTTAGTTTAAGAGGGTGAAAAGGAAAAAAATCAAGTTCTATTTCCTTCCCTCTCTCTTTTCTCTAATAAATAGTTATATTTTTTTCTCAATTTCCATAGAGATCACATACAAGTAACCAGATGTAATACCTGTCATTTAGAAGAGTAACCCTCTACTTCTTAACTCATCCAGAATTATTATCCTTGAGATATTCCCAGTGTACAGAAGAGACAATATATATCTTAGGATAAACAATCGCCTTCAGTTCTTTTCATATGCTGGACAAATTATTACTAAAAGAAATAATGTTGATCTGTAAAGTAATCTCACTACATCATTTGTGTTGAACATTTGAAGCAAATATACATATTAAACAGCGTCCCCCAACTATTAATTTCTTTTTCCCTTTAAATAGGAGTCAATTACTCCAACTTTAATTTCATTTTCTTCATCATGATCCATGATAGCCAATAAACCAAATGTCATTTTGTAATATGATCACACAATTTACTTCCTGTATAGTAAATGGTACCTTCAGCGCTGTTGGAGTACACATCGATCTAGTTAAGTCCATGAACCACCTAGTGTAGACTCATTTACTACTCTGCACTAGTCCTGGTGCTGCAATAATTTATATAGTCTAATTCTATTGAAATAAACTAATTATAGATCTGATAAGCCCTCTCTACCACAGATGCCACTGATTTAACTGTGGTTTGTTTTTTAATATGGTATGTGTATCCTATGTAATCACAATATATGACTAACTGTAAGTGGCTCTAAAGGAATTAGTCTCTGAATGCTTTTAGACTTCAGAGTGGCATGTCCTTGCATTTGCATTTAAAATAAAAGTTAAGCAATATGATAAATAAGAAATGAATTAATTCATTGCCATTTTGCCCCTTTATGTTTTAGAAAAACATTTTATAAGCTTATTTTTGTTTTAAAGAACAGGAATTATTTTCTCTTCACAAAGAACTACAGCCGGTTGGCCAAAAAAAAAGAAAAAAACCAAGCCTGTGAGATTCAACTCCAATATAGAACAAAATTTTTCACATTAAAAAAAAAACAAACCACCAACAAAAACCTCGAAGCATAGTCTCTTTGCTTTATTAAGCATTGTCAACCCCTTTTGTAACATCTGACGAAAAGAAATTGACATATTGTGCACTTTTATTTTTCCATTTGATCTTAATCTGTATGCAGCATTATTCTACTTAGCATTATTCTCCATCATTTCTTTTTCTTTTCTTTTTTTTTTCTGCTTAAATGAGTTTCTAAAATCCCCTTGCTTTCATCGATTTTTCAGACATCTGTATTCTGTCATATAAATGATATCAACCCTTCTCCTGTGCTACCTCTAAAAAACTGCCTTTTAACTGTATTGCTTCCACTTTTACTGATGCCACCTTTTCCATTAGAGTGGTCTCCCAAACGACTGTCTTGCAGATTCCTATTGTTGCTGTTGGTTATCAGATTGCAGTCATTCCTTATTTTTACCATAGTGCTTCTAGGTAATTAGTAATAATATAAGCAAATGGTAGTCAGTATCAACCCTTTAAAAAACATAGTAGATGCAGTATATAACAGCTCTAAGGTTCTTTCTTGCTAAGCAGAATTGCTGGTTTAAGCTGCTAGTTTCAAAGAGATGTCTTTTAAATGAATGCCATATATAACTTTTTTTTAAAAAGGAATAGAAAAGTGACAGAACACTCACTCTGTAATAACCCAGAATATTTTGTTTAAGGTAATGAAATGAGTTATTGTTCTATTAATAATTGTAATTATTCATCTACAGGCTTGCTTCATTTTATTTATTAGTACGAGAAAGTCTGTATTTTAGCTGTTCTGTATTGACACCAGCCATAAACATGGTATACAGGATCTAAAAAGCATGGAGAAAAACCTATTTAGTTGTGTTATTAAGTGCTTTTATCAATAAAACATCCGAGCACAGTTAAGTCACTGATGGATTGCATAACTGACCTTCAACTGTCTGAAACAGGGAAGTACCATTACGCTCAATTGCCAAAGGGCAAAGTGGCTGTCTCCAAAATCACACAGCAAATGTGTCTGATTGGGTAGCAAACTATATGTTTGTTTGTTATGAAGAAGATGTTGTGTCAAGATAGTATGTATAGAGTCACACTGTGGACTTTTTGTTTAAAATTGAGTCATTATGTTCAAAAACCCACATCATAGCATCTGAAAGAAAAAATGCTTTGCTGAAGTGGTTTAAATCAAATCTTTATCAAAACTGTTCATAGTTAACGGCACATAATTAAGTGTTGATCAGTGAATTATACATTTGGGACCAATAGCAACAACAAAAACATATACCCCACAATACCAAACACGAAACATTAGTAAACACCTACAAATTTTCAGGCATGCTTCTGTAGCAAATCCCAAGATGATACAATTCCCCCCTACACAAACACACATGCAAGGGTGTATGGTTGCATGCACATACGGTTGCATGCATACCGCCTCTCCTCACAGGCTCTGGCTGTTGCAGACCTCTTTCCTGCCCATGAGGACCCCAGCCACCAGCTCAGCCATGCTGTGGCAGAATGGGTGCTGCAGCTGCACCTCTGCCACCTCTGCAGCCCACTGACCCACACACCATGAGGAAGCCCCCTGCAAGGTCCCACAGGCACATCTCATCATGGGATCCCACCTCTGTGTCCTCCACTGTGATGGCCCACAGCGGGGTGCAGGTGTCCGGCAGTGGCCCCACAACAAGGCTTCTTTGTCTGTCCCAGAAGCACTCAGGGTTAGTCTTCTGCACAGAGTGTTTCTGTCTTTCTGTCTTCTTTACTTTAACAAGGGGCCTGCAGTAACCACAGACCTCACAAAAAAGGAACAAAGTGCTTCAGGATTAAAAAAAAAAAAAAAAAATTAATTGTATTTCATTTATCTCTGATATTTTAAGGTAGGTTAAAGCAGTAATGACTGCACACAACAGGAATAAGCATGTGCAATAAGAATGCATCTGACTTTTTTTTCCAGAACATTCTGACAAAATTGTAATGATGTTAGAAGCTTATAAAATTTCAGCTAAAAATCAATATATATATACATAAGAGGTTGTCTTATACAATACCAATATTTGGACAGCTATGTGATCTTGAGTTTGGGGCATAAATATGGATATGCTAACATTCTGTTGTTTGGCTTTATAGTAGGAAGGATGGCACATGTAACGTGGAATGATGTATTGTGGTGGGAGAATAAATTTATCTTCCTCTAAAGAGGCAATGAAACTTAATTATACTTGTCTGCTTCTGATCTTTGCCTCCTGAAAAATATATATGCCTTCCCTGGACACCCCACTACATGAAGTTACTTTCTAAATAATCTAGTTATGTATAGAGCAATATGACCCATAAAAAGGGAGATGAGCATTCCAGGGAGAGAATGCTCAACAATAGCAAGTGTGATCCTCCTCAGCAATTCTAATTAGGAGGATATCTTTCAATTAATTATAATTGTTTTCTAATAATGTTAGTTAGTAATAGTTAGTAATAGAAATATTAGTAATTTAGTTAGTAATAGAAACTATCATTCACTGAGAGCTTTTCTTGCGTATGTTTGAGAAGTTATTCACAATGCTTTTTTAGGTGCATATAGCACCAATGAACTTTGATTATTGCTTTTGGTGCATTAGCATCCACATTGTTCTTTGACAGCTCATTTATTTAAAATTGAAATCTTGAGTTGTTTACAATGTGGTTGTTTCTGTTTTGAGACTGATTTTATTTTATTCACCTTTTTGGACTGTCTTCCTTCTTTATGTTCTTATAGTTTTGTCAATTATTTGCTCTCTTCATTAAAGCAAAAGATACTTAGCTGGACTGCTTCCAGATATAGCTGTAGTTCTGATGCCATTTGCAGTCAGTCTCACCTTTATTTTGATTTGTGTTGAGAACTCATTTTTAATAACCAAGCAGTTCATTTTGTGCGTCCAAGTAAAAGGACATGGGGAGGATTGAATGCTTTTGCATGTTCAGCTTTTCATTTCAAACCTTATAAAGTCAGTATGTATCCGTGCAGGCAAGTTTGAACATTGTATTCCGTGTTTTGTAGTTGTCCTAAATGAACTGTTCATGCTAAACTGTTATTCATCTCAAGATATACACTGACAGAAGCCAGACAACTTCAATCTGATTAGTTAGGCTTATTATTAATATGTTGCTACCACAAGCATAGGGTTTTTATTTTATTATATATATTTTCTTATTGCAGTGGTTCCCTCTGGGGATATGGGGATGAAAGGCTGTTTAGTTCTAGAAATTCTTCTCAAAGTAGAGACTGCTTATTATTCAAAATGGTCAAATTTGCTTTCAAATAGCACTCTTCACTTACATAACATCATATGAATTTGAGGCACTATGAAAATGCAAAGTCTGATTGTGATATCTGCACGTGCTATACTTGGTTTAGAGTTGGATGGGGAAGGTACATCAACCTAGCCCCATATGATCTGTTCTAAGAATCAGCAAGTAAGGGGATTCTCTGACCAGCTCCTTTTTCTAAACCAAACTAAAAATGTCTATTTACAAAGACCCCTCCTCTCCCTTTTTAAATTTTTAAATGCTCCTGCCCCAAGTCTTCCTCATTACAAGAACATCCAGGAATTTCTTCTCCCAATGGGCACCAGCACCTAATGCTCTGTCACAGGAGAAGGTCTCAGGAGCTCAGTAAGGCAACTTTTGTTGTTAATATACAGGAAAGGAAGATGTGTTTTTGTCAAAGTTATGTGAGAAGAAACAGAGCTGAGATTCATATGCAACAATTCTCAGTTCTGCGCTCAATAAAATATATCGATTGTAAAATAACATGTTTTCTGCAAGGATACTATAACATTAAACATTGAATGAGGACAGTAAGTAAAAACAAAGGTAACTCTATTTCATTACTTGGTGCCTGATTTTAGCTCAGTTTGCCTGCTGCAGTATTTCCTAACATCATATAACTTCATATTACCTTTTTCCTCCCAGGAAAAATCTTATGTGTGTATTTCTCATGAATTAATGGAGTACGTACAGAAATAAGAAATACTGAAAAAACAGGGAATCGGTATGCTTTTATAATTGTGTGTGAAACTGGGAATGTGTCAGGACAGGAAATATTCCTTTTTCTTCAGTGCTCTCAGTATAGTCCACCTTAAAAATCTCAGCTACCTTTTCAGTTAGTGTAAACTGCCTTCAGCGGAGGTACTCTTATTTATACATTTATGTATATTTATATATATGGATGAATCCAACTCTACTGAGTTGGTCCAAAAGGAGCAGAAGTTAAATTGTTGAGATGCGAGTGACCCATGTTCATATCCCTCTTCTGTTGATTTGGAGGCATAAGTGCAGAGACTGATCTAAATGAGTCAGCAAAAAGTATTTAGGGTCAGACTGCTTTAAATGACTTACACTGAGGCTGTCAGCCAGTGGTGATGTCTGTTGATTGACACTTTGCTTAGTGATGGAGCTCAGGGAGGAGGTTAAGTAAGTTGAGGAAAATCGGGGAATGTGAGAGGGAGAAAGACTGCCAGAGTTGCACCCTGTCTCCCATAACAGAAACCAAGGAGGCAGACAGAGCTCCGGCTACAGAGGAGACCCTGTCCTCTCTCTGCCAGGCTGAACAAAGTAACTGAGAGGATAGGGAGCTGTGGGAACAAGTTTCTGCCCAATGAAGCAGGCATGTCTCCCCAGTACCTACCCCACCTCCCCAGGTACCCTTAAAAAATTAATATGGGGTTCTGCAAAGGGAACCCAATCACAATGAGAAGGATAATTTAGTGTCTACAGAGGTGTCGCCAGGGTTAAATCATTCTAAACCCAGCATCAAAACATCCTTAGTTCAGAAAAAAAGACAGGTCATTGTTGTAGGGAACTCCATACTGTAGGGAACAGAAGGCCCAATATGCAGACCCTAAACATTTCTCAGGGAGGTCTGCTGCCTTCCTGGGGCCCAGGTTATAGACATGAAAAGGTTCCGAGCGTGGTGTCAGAGGCACAACTTTGGGTTTTTTGAGCACAGGATGGTTTACATGACACCAGGGCTACTGGAGACAGATGGGGTACACCTGTCTCAAAAGGGGAAGAGGGTCTTTGCACAGGAGTTGGCAGGGCTCATCGAATGGTCTTTAAACTAAGTTTGAAGGGGGAAGGGGGGGAATCCATCAACAGAGACACAAGGGTCATCGATGGATTAGGAACTATGACCGTGCCTGGGAATGGTCAGGTAGAAGTTAGGCCTTCCTACACCAAAAAGGTGGTAGGACCGGTAGCCCAGCTGAAGTGCATTTACACTAATGCACGCAGCATGGGCAACAAACAGGAGGAACTCAAAGCCATTGTGCAACAGGAAAGCTATGATATAGTCGCCATCATGGAAACGTGGTGGGATGACTTGCGTGACTGGAGTGCTGCAATGGATAGCTACAAACTCTTCAGAAGAGACAGGCAAGGAAGGAGAGGAGGAGCGGTAGCCCTGTATGTTAGGGAGGGTTACGA
The DNA here is from genome assembly GCA_030770645.1 of Numenius phaeopus. Lineage (NCBI taxonomy): Eukaryota > Metazoa > Chordata > Aves > Charadriiformes > Scolopacidae > Numenius > Numenius phaeopus. The sequence goes on along the minus strand of JARKVS010015473.1, from coordinate 446,037 downwards.
ATGTCAAGAACTAATGAGGGTAATAGTAGGGTTGAGTGCTTATGGGTAAGAATCAGGGGGAGGGCCAGCAAAGCTGTTATTGTGGTGGGAGTCTGTTATAGACTGCCCAATCAGAATATAGACATAAATGAAATATTCTGTAAGCAGCTGGGAGAGGTCTCAAGATCGCTTGCCCTTGTCCTGGTGGGAGACTTTAACCTACCAGATATCAGCTGGGCACAAAATACAGCTGAGAGGGAACAGTCTAGGAGGTTCCTGGAGTGTGTCAGGGATAACTTCCTGACACAGCTGGAGAGGGAGCCAACTAGGGAAGGAGCCCTGCTGGATCTGCTGTTTGTAAATAGAGAAGGACTTGTGGGCGATGTGATGGTTGGAGGCTGTCTTGGGCACAGGGACCATGAAATGATAGAGTTCGCGATTCTCAGGGAAGCAAGGAGGGGAGTCAGCAGGACTGCCACCATGGACTTTCAGAGGGCAGGCTTTGGTCTTTTCAAGAGCCTGCTTGACAGAGTCCCTTGGGAGGCAGCCCTGAAGGGCAAAGGAATACAGAAAGGCTGGACGTTTTTCAAGGAGAAAGTCTTAAAAGTGCAGGAGCAAGCTGTCAGGGGAAAAGACTGGCCTGGCTGAACAAAGAGATATGGCCACAACTCAGGGAAAAAAAGAGAGTTTATATGGCCTCTGGAAAAAGGGCAGGTCACTCAGGAAGATTACAAACTGTTGTAAGTCTATGTAGGGAAAAGATTATAAAGGCCAAAGACCAACTAGAATTTAATCTCGCCTTGGATAAATATATTAGTAACAAAAGGAGGACTCAGAAGAACCTCCATCCTTTATTGTATGTGGGAGGTAACCTAGTGACAAAGGACGAGGAGAAGGCTTGAGGTACTTAATGCCTTCTTTGCCTCAGTCTTTAGTAGTAGACTTGGTTGTTCCCTGAGTACCCTGACCCCTGAGCCAGCAGGTGGGGGCGGGGAGCAGAATGAAGCCCCCATAATCCAAAGGGAGGTGGTGAGGGACCTGCTCCAACACCTAGATACAAACAAGACTATGGGGCCAGATGGGATCCACCCAAGCGTACTGAGGAAGCTGGTGGAAGTGCTCACTGAGCCACTTTCCATCATTTACCAGCTGGGGAGGTCCCAGCTGATTGGAGTCTAGCAAATGTGACGCCCATCCACAAGAAGGGCCAGCAGGATGATCCAGGGAACTACAGGCCAGTCAGTCTGACCTCAGTGCCTGGGAAGGTCATGGAACAGATCATCCTGAGTGCCATTATGCGGCACATGAAGGACACCAGGCAACCAGGCCCAGCCAGTGCAGGTTCATGAAAGGCAGGTCCTGCTTGACAAACTCGATCTCCTTCTATGACAGTGACCCACTTGGTGGATGAGGGAATGGCTGTGCATGTTGTTTACCTGGACTTTAGCAAGGCCTTTGATACAGTCTCCCACAGTATCCTCCTGGAGAAACTGGCTGCCCATGGCTTGGATGGGAGTACTCTCCGCTGCGTTAAAAACTGGCTGGAGGTCCAGGCCCAGAGAGTGGTGGCGAATGGAGTTAAATCCAGTTGGCGGCTGGTCACGAGTGGTGTCCCCCAGGCCTCAGTATTGGGGCCGGTTCTCTTTAAGATCTTCATCAATGATCTGGACAAGGGGATTGAGTGCACCCTCAGTAAGTTTGCAGACGACACCAAGTTGGGTGGGAGTGTCGACCTTCTGGCGGGTAGGAAGGCTTTGCAGAGGGATCTGGACAGGCTGGATCAATGGGCCGAGGCCAGTGGGATGAGGCTCGACAAGGCCAAGTGCCGGGTCCTGCACTTGGGTCTCAACAACCCCATGCAGGCTGGGGGCAGAGTGGCTGGAGAGCTGCCTGGCAGAAAAGGACGTGGGGGTCTTGGTCAACTGTCAGCTGAACATGAGTCAGCAGTGTGCCCAGGTGGCCAAGAAGGCCAACAGCATCCTGGCCTGTATCAGGAACACCATGGTGAGTAGGACTCAGGAGGTGATTGTCCCGCGGTACTCGGCACTGGTGAGGCCCCACCTTGAGTACTGTGTCCAGTTTTGGGCCCCTTACCACAAAAAAGACATTGAGGTGCTGGAGCGGGTCCAGAGAAGGGCAATAAATCTGATGAGGGGTCTGGAGCATAAGTCCTATGAGAAAAGGCTGAGGGAGCTGGGGTTGTTCAGCCTGGAGAAAAGGAGGCTGAGGGGAGACCTTATTGCTCTCTACAACTACCTGAAAGGAGGTTGTAGAGGGGCAAGGGTCGGTCTCTTCTTCCAAGAGAAGCAATAGGACAAGAGGAAAGGGCCAACAGGCAATAGGACAAGAGAAAAGGGCCTCAAGTTGCACCAGAGGAGGTTGTGATTGGATATTAGGAAAAATTTTTACACTGAAAGGGTTATTAAGCATTGGAATGGGCTGTCCAGGGAAGTGGTTGAGGCACTATCCCTGGGGGTATTTAAAAGACAGGTTTACATAGTGATTAGTGACATGGTTTAGTGATGGCTTTTCATCAGAGTTAGGTTTATGGTTGGACAAGATCTTAAAGGTCCCTTCCAACCTAGACAATTCTATGATTCTATGACACATGTATGCAATTCCAGCTAAGCAAAATTTCAGTTTGTACTCAATACAGACTTCAGCTCTGCTTAAAATAAAAAAAAAAAAATAAAAATAAAAAAAAGATTATTCAGACACCTTTAGACACCTTTTACATTATAAAATAGAATGAAGAACAAACTATGGAATGTCAAAACGTATTCCTCAATGGAGTCATTATTCCCTGGTCGTCTTTGCTAATGACTTTGCTAATAATACCTGCTTGAACCCTGTCTAAAGGACCACAGGTAGAATGCCAATAATCCTTTCATCCAGTAGTTGAACTCTTTGCTGTGAGAAGAGTTTAAAGCTTAGCTCTTTCTAAACTGTTTTAGTGACTAAGATTTCCAGAAAACCTGAGACTGGCAGAGTTATCGTTGGTATAATTGTTGTGTGTGTACTTTGGGAGGGAAGATTGGAACATTAGCCCCGCTGCATGCTGATACACACTGCTGGAACAGTTGTTCTCATAACTGACTGCTGGAGGGCACTGTCTTTATCCTGCTTTAATAACTCTCAAGCCAGGTACACCTTAATCCATCAAGTTGTTTGTTGTGGGTTTTTTACATAGCATGAGGAGATATGTACTTACTAAGTCCTATCACAGGTAGCTTTAGTAGTTGTTACAACCACAAAATATGTGTTGGTACCTGTTAATCTCAGGTGTAACTGAGAAGGATGTGTTCAGAATTGCAAAGTTATCCTAGAAACAATTGTTCTTGGGAGCTTTATTGAAAACTTAATTGAGCTTAAACTTAGCTCTCAAATTGTGTAAATCAATAAGTAACAGGAATATCTTCATTTGAGAGCATTGTGGTGGCTATGGCAGTCTTTTTGCTTGAAGCTTGAATAGCAGATTTTACTTCTCCTCCCAGTCACACTGGCCAGCAGGTAATCCAAATGGAGTGAATTCTGGGATGATATTATAGGAGATGAGAAGGGTACAGTGGGTTCCTTTTGAACAGTTTAAACTGGCCTACTGTGAGGAGCTAGCAGAAGGTGTAAATTAAAGGTCAGTAGGGAATTGTTATAACTTGCCACTTCAAATAATCTTTTGTTAATTGCATTTTTGGCCACACATTTATTTTCTGCTTCTTCATCTTTACTTGCCCCAGCTGAGGATGTGTAGGAAGCTGTAGCTTATGGAAATGTGTTTGTTCCCCTGCTCAAAATTCCTGGTTCAATGAGGTAGTTTCACTTACAGTTATATTATTCTGATAAAAACATTCTCAAAACTAGGTTAGTCAAGGAGTAGTATGAAAAAGCCTTTATAGTAGATGTTTTTCATGATGGTCTTGTGTTGTCTGCAACACTGTGTGAGGAAAAAGCTCTAGAAATTGGCTTGGGTTTTGTTTTATTTTATTTAAAAGCCAAAATATAAGAAGAAAACAGATACCATCAGAAACATTTACCACTACATAACATCATGCAAATCTGATCCTAGCAATGAGATCTTGGCTGTGACACTGAGAGCAGAATGGTAGAAGAAGAGCATTTTCTACCTAGGGTGGCTCCTTCACACACATGCAACCCTTCCTTCTCAAACTTTGCTGCAAGCTCCTGGGGACTTTTTATGAAGAGCTAAAGGGGGAAGCTTGTAGTCTGTAAGGGGCACCTTCACGCTGTGCACACGGCCTTTAACCTCTCTGAAAACATTGCTATCAAGTTGCTGAAAGGCACTGCTTCATGTGCACTGGTGAGCCGGGGAGCGGCTGACTTCGTAAAACAGTCGCACTAGCACTGTGCAGAATCTGAGCAACACAAGAGAAATCAGCGTGTTCCTCTTTTGGTACTCTATCCTTCTGTGGCTCTGACTGGGACTAAATTTCACTTCCAGAGAAATTACGTAAAATTTCAGTCTCTGTCCTCTCAAAAAATTCCCTTTCCATAATTGTTCACAGTGGCATCCCACATGTTGATGAAGGAGTGAATTTCAAAATGCCTACTGTCGTTCTCATGGGCTCTACTCTCCTTCATTGTCTGCTAATATTATTGATGCTTTTTCAATGTTACATAAGGTTCACTGCTCTCATTTTCCATTACACTGATACAAATACAAAGTTGCCTGCATTAAGGACAGTCTTGGCTTTTCTGTATTAATGCTATAATTAACTCAATAGAAATCTATTTGTTGCATACTAAGGACTAAGCATAGTCATTTTTCTTGGTGAAAGGTACAATTTTTAGGTGGAGTAGAGGCAGATGAACATAGCATTTTTCTTGTTCTATTTTGTAGTGCCATGTAAGTGACATTGTTCTCAACCTTATGTCAGGAAATGTGCAGATAACAAACGACAGTATCACTTCAAAGATATTTAAAATATGAGAAGCAGCTGTCAGTGAAGAATGAGACTAAGCCACTAAGAATGAAGAAGTGATGGAAGCTGCAGTATGGGTAGAGAAAAATAAGGAACTAAAGCTATTTAAAGCAGGCCAGTATGAGAAGGGATGTGATGTGACCAGGATGGGGATCTGCTGGCCACATACCTTCCTATAGAACATCCTGACATCAATGCATTCCTTCTGCAGCTGTGACGAAGCTGATTCCTGATAAAGGGTCCTGGCAATGCAAGCTTTAACTTCCTGCAAAAATTTCCCATGGATGTGGATCAGTTGATTTGGGCTGATTAATTTTCTTCTTCCTATAGCTGCAAGACTCTATCTGCCTTCGCGTGCTAAAAGTGAATCCCCACTGTTATTCCATGAAATAAACACCCAAGATTCTCTTTTTTCTTGCTTTTGTAATCAGCATGCAAAACATGATTATATATAAAATGACGATAGAAATTAATTCATCTGTAATTATGTGATCTCATTTGGCATCTAACTATATGATAAGAAATCAGTGATTAAATTTCTTTTCAAAGTCTTTGTTCATCAGTGACAAAACAAGCTCAGTAATTATCCCTTAGTTATTGAGAGAACTGTGCCTTCATTGTTACATTCCTAATTGTTTTCAGTTAAGGAAATTTATTTTTATAGATCACTCGGCTGACTCTCTTGGACTGGGTGATTCTCCATTGTTTTCAGTGTAGAAAGCAGGGCCTATACATTATGTTAAAAGAAATTATTATTCTGCTGGTAAATACAACAGGATACATTCTACATGCATACCTCTGTACACACTGTATTTTGTTCTTCTATGAGGCATTCCAATCCAAAATGTTTTACAAATATTCACAGAACATCCCAGCAGAGACCTGGAGTTTGCCTGAAACTGCCAAGAGCTGCATCATCAAAGAAAAAATAGTTTTATGCTGTATTGGTGGGTGAGATAAACCCATCCTCTGTGTGGAAATCTCATGTTTATCATCCAGTCAATTTCGCAGACAGAATCTGTATGTTTTTAACTGCTAACTTCCAAGTCCCTTGCTGGGGAATTCTTATTCTATCCCTTGAGGTGAATTAAACACATTTATGCTTAAATATAAAACCTTTAACGCACAATGCATTAGACAGAGTCCTACCGCCATAAGCAGTTCTACAAGGAGTCTGCAAGGGTGCCACATGAGTTGATTCCTTACGTGCAGTTGTACTGGCACTGACCCTGTGACCATCCGCACGGGGCACCTCAGCCTGGCCAGGGCCTGTCCCCCAGCCCGGCTCTGCTGTCCGAAGGGGGCCCCAGAGCACTTGCGTCCCACAACCAATCAATTGCCACAATAATGTGGCTCTTCTTGTCTCATCACTGAGGAAACTTCACTGCCTTACGGAGAGTCCTTCTGCTTCTGGCATTCCTGCATCCAGCCAGTTCAACCCCTTCTGCAGTCGTGCCTTCTTGCCCTCCTTGCCCGGTTGTTTCTTGGTCACAAATTACCAATGCTGAGCAGCTACAATCTGAATTTGCCCTTTACTCTAGCAGGTGTACGTACACACAACTCTTGTAACTTGACCATATTTGCTGGATTTTCCAAAGGTCAGAAAAATGGCAATTTTGTGGCAAAAAAAAAGCTGCTCTATCAGCAGGTATGAAGTCTTTGAAGCATGGGGACACTAGAACTGTAACCTAACAGTACTTGACAGAACTTTCCACCAAGGGCCAAATGACATAGCCTTTATTTATTTTATTCTTTTTTTCCCACATATCTGAGTTATTTGAAGACACTGAATCATTTCAAAACCCATGACTTGGAGCCAGGCTTTCTTCTACTCTCTTCCTTTCAGACATATGAGGTCTGGAAAACTTTTAACCAACTGAACAGTCATACTTCGGAGGCTTTATGAGTCACCAAAGCTGATTTTTTGCCTCTCTTTCTGCCACTGACACTAATCTATCTCATTATGCCATAATTGGAATAATTTGTTTCAGGGAGGTATTTGGTCATTATTAGCAGACAGAGGAAAATCCAGGGATGCAGAGTTCCTTGGGGTAAATTAATCCCACCACCTGATTTCTTGATACATGTGTCTATCTATTGGTTTTGCAAAACAGGATTTATATTTTTGCATTTGAATAGACTGTGCCAAAGAATGAATTAATTAATTCTTGAAATGAAATAAATTGATTAGGTTCATGAAGTGTTTTATTCTATTGTGAGATTGTTCTAAGTGTATAAAAGTTGTTTTTTTTAATCAAATAAATATTTCAGAATATCTGCAAATTTTAATAGGTGATGTGCCTTAGTTAAATGTAATGTAGTCATCACTGAAAGGTGTCAGCTACTTTCACGTCAGTGATTATTGGAGCTGATAGCCATGACTTCAATGTGGTTGTGTCAAAGAGAAATCCATTATTATCAAAAACAAGGTAGTGGGAGTTTAAGGACAAGGAATTGTGAGGTCCCTGGTAGTCTTTATCTCCATTGACTTCAGCTGGATAGAAATACAACTAGCTTTTTTTTTTATATAGCATTAGGTGCTTCATCAGCTGAAGTCTAAACCACCATTACAGTGTTAGTTCGGAATGCTTGGGAAGCATTTTGTAGATAATATCCTGAGCTAAGAGTTGCAGGTTTTTTTGAAAAAACATCAGCAAAAGAGTTGATAAAGATCTGTTTGGGAATATAGGCTTAAAATAAGGAGTCTGTAACATGTACAGCAGTACTGGAAGAAGTTTGATGACACACTGAGTTCACTGTTTATGAGGTAGTAGTTAGAGATATTTTTCTTACTGTTGTCACAACTCTTAGTATGTTTTCCCAAATCATTCCACTTAGAAGATCTACTTCCCTGACATTAATACATTTGTTTCAGATATACTTTCAAGCTGATTAGTGCAAATCAACAAATTTTAGTTTATTTTTGTTTCTTGCTAAATATCACCTTTAAAATTTTGAAAGATTTTTCTGCAAAAATACTTGTCTAAATTTACTTTCTTATGTGCAGGATAATGCCACTGAAAATGTTTGTCAAAAGTTGCAGTGTTTTTACAATAAAATAAAAGTACACTCAAGAATATACTTAAGGAGAAAAATGTAATTTCACTATATGACAAAACCAGAACTTACTTCTAAAAAACATTTTATTGAAACAAAAATATGATTTATTGTTGAGTTAGCTACCTAGGAAACGTGTTCTCTTTGAGATAATCTTTGTGAGTTTCAGGGGCTATCTAATAAACTGAAGATTTCAGATTTGGGAATGACTTACGATAGGATCTAGAATTTTACAGAATTTTAATCTTGAATCACACGTGGTACAAATCTGCAACCTCCTATATCTCGCCAGATTCAGTATGCATGCTTTTCTGATTGCCTTTTGTGCCCTCACAAGGTAGTTGCAAGTCACGTTGTTGAAGGTGGGGAAATAACGCTTTTCTTTGTGCTAGTCAGTAAAGCAACAGCTATAGATACAAGGTTGCTGTGATTCTTACACCACTGTGATGGTTCTTACAGAGATCATTTAATGACATGAACCTAAAGGAAATATTTTGGAGGATCCCTATAAGCTGTGCATTTTGCTATAAAGCAGTTAAACCTGTAAAATTAAGATTAATAAGATCGTTTTACTATTCATATTTTAATAAGGCATGCTCTGTAGTAGAATAGCAGTACAGTACTTGGACTATAGCATTCTCATATTTCAAGGGTCACAAGTAATTTCATACTTCCAGAAAACTGGATGTAGCAAGTCCAAAGTATTATGAATTAAGACATTTTCAAAGGGGTGGGGAATAAATAAATATTTTCAGGCAGTATTTCAAAAAATATATGTCAGTGTTATAGACATACATATATAGGTCTGTATATATATATATATATATAGGCATATATTTATAAATATATATGTAAAGGTGAACAAGAGACAGCAAGGATAGGCTACCAAAGGAGTAAGCATCTTCCTAATCTCTCAGAAAAATATACCAGAATTGTCTGTTTTTCAAGAGGGCTTTGATGTCTTGAACTCAAGACATCAAAGACATCAAGACATCTTCTCCAAACTAAACCTGGGCATGTTTAGTTTGGAGAAGAGGAGGCTGAGGGGGGACCTCATTGCCCTCTACAACTACCTGAAAGGAGGTTGTAGAGAGGTGGGTGTTGGCCTCTTCTCCCAAGGGAATAATAACAGGACCAGAGGAAACGGTCTGAAGTTGAGGCAGGGGAGGTTTAGATTAGATATTAGGAAGAATTACTTTACTGAGAGAGTGGTCAGGCACTGGAACAGCCTGCCCATGGAGGTAGTGGAGTCGCCATCCCTGGAGGTATTTCAGAAACGTGTAGACATGGCACTTCAGGGCATGCTCTAGTGCCCGAGATTGTTGGTTTGCGTCTGTTTGTGTCTGTTTGGTGCATTTGTTTTTTGGGTTTTTGTTTGTTTGTTTGTTTGTGAGGTTTCCTTTGTGGTTGACTCGATGATCTGAAAGGTCCCTTCCAACCATGAAGATTCTGTGATTCTGTGAACTCAAGGTGTGAGATCCTCGAACACTATAGATTGCTATCACTTTTCTGAAATCATTCTAGATATAGAGGTGCAATGGATCTACTCCAGAGATTCTTCCACAACAGAGTATGACCAAGTATGATGTCATTCACACAATACATGCAAATAACAGAAGTTAGAATGGGGAAAGAGTTTTCAAAGTGTTCCTGTCCAAAATAAACTGTTCCCAATGCTCTGTCTATAGTGCTTGGTCCAATGTGCTGACACCAGTACTGGTAAACAAGGAGAAGTCCAGTCGTTATATTCCCCTTCATTCCAAAAGAGTTAAGTAAGAGATTGGTGCTAGGTATGTTATTTTCTGTCATCTGTAAGATTAGTATTTATTTTTGAACAGTTTTTTGGTTAACTGCTGCCGCAGTAAGCAGTGCTGCAGTGGGAGTACAAAATATTGTTGATTCCTGCTTCATTAAATATTTACTTGAGAAAGATTTCTTGCTGGGCTTTGTAATGCAAAATGAGCTGAAATCCAGGTTGGGATGCTGGAGTGGGGAGGACTGTACATTACAGTGGACCTCCTCGGAAACCTCAAAAGGGGACCTAAGGGACTGAACAAGTTACATTCAGCTTTTGAAGGTAGATTTAAATCAGAAAGGACCATTCTGCTTGGTACTAAGGAAGCATGGAAACTGTGATAAGTAAAAGATTTCAGAAATCAGGAATTTTTATCCTGAACTAAATTAGTTGCAAAAGTTTTAACAGGTGAATTTTATTTCCAAAGGTGCGGTGATCATCTCTAGGACTGGGACCCACTAAGTCTTAAGGTACGTTATTTATACTTTCCATGGTAAAACAACTTGATCTGAATATGTCTTATATTACTGTTTGCAGTTATGTTACACAAAAGTTTAAAAAAAAAATATTTTATTCTTAGGTTTACAAATGTTAGGACTTTTTTTTCTACATGGAAGAGCTGGGATGTATATTGTGTTCTTTTGGTCTATCATGGCAAGTTGATCACAGGTCACATATCTTACCATTCTTTAATGGATAGAACAGATTTGACTGATTCATTGAGTGTTAAGTTTTGTTCTGTGACTTCCACTTTTAAGTCCTGAAATCTGAAGAAGAAAAATGCAGTGCAATCACTGCATGATTTTATTAAGTCTTTACTGAACCTTAGTTTTACCAGAATGTGTATCAAAGCTCAAGTTCCTACAACTCATTATTTTAGAACTTCAGCTTTCCATTTTATATAAAATGGGGCTCTAGATCCAAGACTATGGAAAGGAAAAGAAAAAAAAAAAAAAAAAGAGAAGAAATGGAATTTTAGAGACTGAGGAATTAGATAGCAAATAAAAATGCAGGTTTTTTTTAAATCAAAAATATCCTCTCCATATTTAGTGTTTGATTTTATGGTTGCTGGTGCTCTTCATTCTTGTTTGTGGTTTCTTTTGCACTGTGAGTGAGAGGCTACAGAGGTTAGAAGGCATGCATTCATGCAGCTGGAGAACTAATCAGTGAATTTTTCGGTGTCTGTTATATTGCCCTGTTGTCCTGCAGGTATGCTTGCTCACATGCTTCCACTCATCAAGGCCCGAAAAGACTTTGAGGAGTCCCCACCCTCCCCAGCCCACACTAGATTTATTGGCAAAGGTCTCCCCTATTCTTTATATGTATGTTACCAGGTGTCTTCTGGTAGACTCATTATCATCAGAAATAATAAATGTCCATGTTCAGAACTTTTGTTCATGCAGTGGCTCCAGTGGGACTGGGATGTGTCACAGCTGTTACATGAAGCAAAAGATTTGCACACTTATGGGTAATATGTGTCATTCATGACCCACCAGAAGTGCTAATGCTCAGAGCAATTGAAGGCTGCTCTCATGCACCCCACATCAGCCATTGTAAAAACATCTGATTCCATCCCACCAACAGGCAGTGAACCAATCATCAGTAAGAACAGCCAAGTCAGCCAGTCGTAACACTTCTCATGCAACAGTGCTAGTTGGAAAAGTTCCTGTCCCCAGTTATTAATGAATTAATAACTAATTAACTACCTATTTAATTCCAGCTAGTTGGCATGCTACTCTTACCTTCTGATGTTAGATGTGTGATTTCAATGGTTTCAGGCCAGTTCTTATGTAGGTGACTACCCTTGTAATTTTGGATTTGATTAACATGTTTTGTTGGCAGGAGGACAGAGTGGAAGGAACATCCATGTTACTCTCAGGGCTACCTATTTTGCCACAAAACAATTAGCTGGTGTCAGTCTTCCAAACCAGTAACCAGGACTGCAAATGCAAATGATGCTGCTAAAGCAGTTGATACTTGTAGCTTGTTGCCTTTGCATTTGAAGTTAGAAACCGATCTATGAGACACATATACTATAACAACACCTAAACATGTATCAGTTCAATGCTCAATTTTGTTTCACCCTTCATCATAGCTTCAAAAAGTCCCATAAACCTGTAAAGAGAGATTTAGATGGCACCATCACACCATTTTCATTTCTGAAAGTTCCCACTCTCTGTTCTAGCACCTTCTCACTTTCTTCTTGCTTTGTTGCTACCTCTGGAATCACCTCTGTCAAAAACCCACTGAAAGGACTGAAAATCCTGTACAAACATTTAAAACAAGTAATCAGAACTGATATTAGATTCATTGCATCTGTATTCTTTTCTCTCCACTAGCTCTTTCCCCATCCTTTGTGCTCTTGATCTAAATGGTAAAACCTTGGGTCAGTTTATATGGTGTGGTACTGCAAGAAAATCCTCTTCTGCTGTCCTCCTTTTCCATTAACACTACTAAAAAAAATACGATAAATAACAGCGGGGGGGCAATGAGTATCTCCCCACAGATTATACAGAACGAGCCAAAAAGTGGTTCCCCACATATCTCATTTCTTTCTTCTTTGAGACCTAGGCGTAGTGATGACATTGCAAAACAAGACTGTCAAAATACTAATACTGCAATTAGCAGTGTAATTCTCAAACCTGAGGAGGATTTCAGGCCATCACAGAGTCTAAGCTCCCGAGGAGCAGAGACAGGGCAGACTTCTGTCACCAGTAATATCATAAAGTCTCTTAATATGTGGAAATTGGGTTGTGCTTCAGTCTCACATATCTGAACAAAGAGAGTGAAAAACAAAGCTTTCTTTATGGGTTTTGTTTTTACAATGTTGGAAATGCGGAAATGCAACAGAAGGTGTAGGCTTGTTGTGAGTGCTTTGCTTGTTTTGCTTAACTAGTTTCCATTAAGTAGCACACTGTTAGGTATTTGTTCTGTGGGACTGTGTGTTTAAAAGTATTTTCCAGATTTTAGCTTTGCTGTCTCTCTGGTGTTATTACCTCAGTTCCCTTTCAAAAACTGAACTGCAGGAATGGTAAAAAAGAACAAGTAGAGAATGAAATTGATGTTAAATATTAAACCTGTCTACTTAAATAGGGTTTGGGGGGTTAGGTATAGTGGCATGTTCTTGTGAAGATTCTTTATTTAAATGCCAGTTTTGCTAAATATCTATGACTTCAAAAGTCACAGCTAATATTATTGCACTAAAAACCCGGTGTTAGCAGAGTAGAGACAAAATAAGCTTTTTTCTACTACTGTAGAACAATATGCTATTATAAAACAGGTTACACTGATATGTCTCAAGGTACGGTTAAGTAGCAAAAGCTGTTGCTGATTTTTTTCATTCTGTCAACATTTTATAGGATTTCACAGAATCACAGAATGTTTGAAGATGGCAGGTATTTCTGGAGATAGTCTAGTTCAGTGCCTGTCCTCAAAGCAGGATGAGCTAAAGTAGGTTACTTAGGACCATGTACTGTCAGGTTTTGAATATCGCAGAATCATAGAATTGTCTAGGTTGGAAGGGATCTTTTGGATCATCAAGTCCAACCATTGACTTAACACTGACAAAACCCATCACTAAACCATATCGCTAAGCGCTACATCTACCTGTTTTTTAAATACCCCCAGGGATGACAATTCTACCACTTCCCCGGACAGCTAGTTCCAATGCTTAATAACCCTTTCAGTGTAAAATTTTTTCCTAATATCCAAGCTAAACCTTCCCTAGCGCAACTTAAGGCTGTTTCGTCTTGTCCTATCGCCTGTTACTTGGGAGAAGAGACTAACACCCACCTCACTACAACCTCTTTTCAGGTAGTTGTAGAGAGCAAAAAGGTCTCCCCTCAGCCTCCTTTTCTCCAGGCTGAACAACCCCAGCTCCCTCAGCCTTTTCTCATAAGACTTATTCTCCAGACCCCTCACCAGATTTATTGCCCTTCTCTGGATCCGCTCCAGCACCTCAATGTCTTTTTTGTGGTAAGGGGCCCAAAACTGGACACAGTACTCAAGGTGGGGCCTCACCAGTGCCGAGTACATGGGGACAATCACCTCCTGAGTCCTACTCACCATGCTGTCCTGATACAGGCCAGGATGCTGTTGGCCTTCTTGGCCACCTGGGCACACTGCTGACTCATGTTCAGCTGACAGTTGACCAAGACCCCCAGGTCCTTTTCTGCCAGGCAGCTCTCTAGCCACTTTTCCCCAAGCTTGTAGCATTTCATGGGGTTGTTGTGACCCTAAGGATGGAGACTCAACAATCTCTGGAGCAACCTGCTTCAGTGTTCAACCAACCTCACAATAAAAATTTTTTTGTATTATTCAAATAGAATTTAATGTATTTCAGTTTGTGGTTGTTGCCTTTTGCCTTACCTTACTGCCCTTACTGGGCACCACTGGAAAGAGTTTAAGTCCACATTCAGTCCCTCCTGATGTGTATTTATACACATTGATAAGATCCCCTCAGCCTTTTTTCTCCAAGCTGAACAGTCCCAGCTCTGTCAGCCACTCCTCATACAAGAGATGCTCCAGTCCATCAATTTTGTGGCCATGTTCCTCTGGTATGTCCATGTCTCTCCTGTACTGGAAAGGGCATAGTTGGGCCCAGCACTCCAGGTACATCTCACCAGATCTGAGCACAGACAAAGGATCAGCTCCCTCAGTCTGCAGGCAACACCCCCTCTAACGCAACTCCCCTTCTTTACTGCAAGGACACTGTGCTGGTTTATGGTCAGCTTGTCTCCCAGGAACTCCAGGTTCTTCTCTGCAGAGCTGCTTTCCAGCCAGTCAACCCTCACTATATACTGGCTCTGGGAATTTGTGTCATTCCTCTCCAGGTGCAGGGGTTTGCATTTCCCTTTGTTGAACTTCATGAGGTCCATGTTGACCCATTACTCCAGCCTGTTGAGAACCCTCTAAATGGCAGCATATACATCCGACATATTAACCACTCCTTCGTCTTTTGTATCATGTTCAAATTACTGAAGGTGCTTGCTGATTTTTTCTTCTCACTCCTCCACTTTGTGTTGAATCTTAATTAAATTTATTTTATATAAGTCTTGGTGAATTCTTGCCATAGTGTTTCTCTTTGTTGCTGAGTATTCCTCCCCCGATGCTTGAGATTTCTCTACAGACCTCACCTTTTTTATTCCTGCTGAATTTTGTGTTGCTACCTTCTTGCTGTCTGATGATTTTCTTGTTGGATCTGGCCTAGGAAACAGGGTTGACAGGTGTCGTGGTTTATCCCCAGCTGTCAACTAACCACCACACAGTTGGTCACTCACTCCCTCCCAGTGGGATGGGGGGAGAATTGGAAAGGTAAAAGTGAGAAAACTTGCGGGATAAAGGCAGTTTAATAGGTAAAGCAACAGCCATGCAGCAAACAAAGCAAAACAAGGAATGCATTCACTACTTTCTATTGGCAGGCGGGTGTTCAGCCATCTCCAGGAAAGCAGGGATCCATCATGTATAACAGTTACTTAGGAAGACAAACGCTGTAACTCTGAAGGTCCAACCTTCTTTCTTCTTCCCTCAGCTCAATACTGCTGAGCATGATGTCATATGGTATGGAATATCCCTTTGGTCAGTTGGGGTC
Source organism: Numenius phaeopus (assembly GCA_030770645.1). NCBI lineage: Eukaryota > Metazoa > Chordata > Aves > Charadriiformes > Scolopacidae > Numenius > Numenius phaeopus. Next base: position 430,679 of record JARKVS010015473.1, on the reverse strand, counting down.
AGCTGTTCTGACTGTGTCTCCTCCCAAATTCTTGTGCACCCCCAGCCAGCTCACTGGAGGGGTGGTGTGAAGAGCAGAAAAGGCCTTGACTCTGTGTAAGCGCTGCTCAGCAATAACTAAAATATCCTTGTATTATCAACACTCTTTGCAGTACAAATCCAAAACATAGCTTATACTAGCTACCAAGAAGAAGTTTAACTCTATCCCAGTCAAAAGCAGCACAACAGGAGAGCTTATCAAAAATGGCTTCTTTCACACTTTTTTTCTACTCTGTCTTCAGAGGCAAGTTATTTATAAGAGAACATGCAAAGCTGCCAGTTGACAGATGTTTGTCTTTCGTCCTTAAATTCTGTTGACACCTTCACCCAGTGGCTGCCTTGTACACAGTCTTCTCCATGTTCTTTGTCTCTTTCTGTAGGTGAATGTACACTTTTTTTAAAGCAGTGGCCCGTGTTTCATCCTCCGCTCCAGCTTTCACACTCAGGTAGAGTGAAAGGAGGCTTTGAGCATTCTGAAGGAAGAATCTTGTTCTGTGGTATTGTGAACTAACAGGTGATCTCCCTTTGTTAACACAGATGTGTGGATTTGGGCTAGCATTTTGCAGGACTTTTGCCTGTTCTTCCACCATTGGTATTTAGAGACAAGTAGACCTCAATGGCTTAGGTACTGTTCTTGCTTCTTTTTCTACTACAAGTTGTCCTAGTTTTAAGGAGTCTTCTTTTTCTTCAGAGAAGTGATTAGTGAAGATCATGCATAAATTCTCATCTTAATAACCAAATCCATATATTCTGCCTCCCTTTCAGCCCAGTTTCCCTGACTCCGACTCAGGAATGGCCCCTGCCTATGTTTTTAGAAAATTCTAGTTTCTGGAGATCTTGACCTTTATCCAGCACATTTATCTCTTGATCCTGTTACATTCTGTCTGTTTCAGTTGCATTAAAGATCAAAGTTGTTCAGTTTGGTCATACACGTCTTGATGCATTCAAAGCTGAAATCTTAGCTGATTGCTGTCTTTACCCGGTAAAATGAAAAATTGTCATGCAAATCTAGAAGAGTATCTGGAGTATTTAACTTTGGCCATACACAGCCTGGCTTTTTCTGAGAATTTTATGACAATTGAATAAAACTTTTCCGTTATCTTTCCGGAAAATATTAACAAAAGCTTTACTTCTTGTTTAGACTCCTTTATGTGTCTACGATATTGCATTTCTAGGGAAAACTTTCTTGCTGCCCCATCAGAGATGTCATTATGGAAATCATGACCAAAAAAGAAAAGCGTTTTTCCACGTGTATTTTGAGTTTGGTAGTAGATTTATTCTGAGACATATTAGTGTGCTCCTTCCTCTGTCTCACTAAATTTCAGTTCTGCATCTGATGATGGAGAACCAAATGCCAATCACCAACTGATTCACATGCACTGGACTGGATGAAAAAGATCCATTAGTATCTCCATGCAAGATATTCAGTGGATTTTCAGAGTACGTGCTACTAACCTTTCACATTTCCTGTATTTATCTGCCCTTGTGTCTGATGAGAGATCAGAACTGTGATTCCTGATCCTTTAGTCAGGTACATTCCTAAAATTCTGGACATGGTTGCTCTCACATTTGAAGTCATGGAAGATATGATAAATTTTGTACACTTGGAAACTTCACAGAGAGGTGCCCCAAACCTCTGATCGTCTTTGTGGCCCTCCTCTGGACTCAATCCAACAGGTCCATGTCCTTCTTATGTTGGGGGCCACAGAGCTGGATGAAGTAATCCAGGTGGGGTCTCACCAGAGTGGAGTAGGGGGAAGAATCACCTCCCTGGACGTTCTGGCCATGCTTCTTTTGATGCAGCCCAGGATATAGTTGGCTTTCTGTGCTGCAAACATAGGTTGCTGGCTCATGTTGAGCTTGTCAGCAGCTAACACCCCCAAGTTCCTCTCCGCAGGTCTGCTCTCGATCTCAGCCTGTATTTGTGCTTGGTATTGCCCCAACCCATGTGCAGGAACTTGCACTTGGCCATGTTGAACTTCATGAGGTTTGCATAGGCCTATCTCTCAAGTCTGTCCAGGTCCCTCTGGATGGCATCCCTTCCCTCCAGGACATTGACTGCACCCCACAGCTTGGTGTCATCAGCAAAATTCCTGAGGGTGCACTCAATCCCATTGTCCATGTCACCAACAAAGATGTTAAACAGCACTGGTCTCCCAGTACCAACCGCTGACGAACATCACTTGGCACTGCTTGCCCCTTGAGCATTGATCCATTGACTGTAAGGACAGCCATCCAGCCCACTCCTTATCCACTGAGTGGTCCACCTATCAAACCTATATCTCTCCAATTTAGAAACAAGGGTATCATGCAGGACAGTGTCAAATGTTTTGCACAAGTCCACTTAGATGGTATCAGTTTCCCTTCCCTTATCCACCAATGCTGTAGCACTATTGAAGAAGGCTGCCAAATTTGTCAGGCACTATTTACCCTTAGTGAAGACATGTTGGCTGTCACTAATCACCTCCTTATTTTCCTTGTGCCTTAGCAGATTTTCCAGGGCTATCTGCTCCATGATCTTGCCAGGCACAGAGGTGAGGCTGACCAGCCTGCAGTTCCCTTTTTGAAAATGGGGATTGGATTTCCAGTTCTCCGGTTGGCAGGAACTTCACTGGACTGCTACGACTTCTCAAATGTGATGGATAGTGGCTTGGCAACTCCATCCACCAGTTCACTTGGGAGTACTTTGCTTGTATGCATGCCTTTTCTTAGTAAAAAGAAGAGCATGTGATTGGTGTGGGTTTGCAGTACATCCATTTACAGGTTACATTTTCTGTTAAAGATAGTGTAAGAGATGTTACTCAGCAAAGTTCTCATGGAACAACTAACTATAATTTTGCTGAATCCTTTCCATGACCTTTCTCAGAAAAGATTCTCTTTGGTTCAGAACAGAATATGATCTTTCTTTTGAAATTCATATAGAAAAAAGGCTTACTGGTCTACGTATGCTGCATTTTTTAAAAAGATAAATAATATTTTTTAATCCTGACAGTTTTAGTGGGCAATAAGTAAAACAGAGCTGCATACACTCAGCAAAAACAGGTCCTCTGGAACGCGAACTTCACAGTCTCTGGTCTTGAAGTTTACCAGGAGTTAATTATGGCTGTGCACTCACTCCTTATAATGTATTCATTAAGTGTTGATTTTTCCTCATCCTAGGTGGAGTATATTTCAATACAAACGTAAGAATATCTGTGTTTTCCAGGTTTGTTTCAAGCATTCTGTGTGTGGTGCCATGAGAGATGCTGTGGTCCATGGCAGGTTGGGATTATCATGATCAAATGCTCTATTTTGACTTCACCAAGTGGCAAAAACATTTCTATGGTAAAGAGGAAGTATTGGACTTTTAAAAGCATTAAACAGGTATGTCTTTTGAAATCAGTTTGTTTATTTACAGTTTCCAGGCTCATTTCAACTGCAGGTTTTTATAGAATCATGTATCACTGATTCTTTCTAACCAGGTTTCCTCTTAATCAGCATCTCAGAGTAGTAGTTGTTCCTTGAAACAGAAATTTTCTACTACATAAGTGCAATATGACAAAGATCAGGTTAATATAAAATTTTAGTCATGCACCTCCAAACAGAAGGGAAACACAAAGAACATTGCACTGAATTGCGTTAAAGCAGATGCTTGTTTCAGTTTATTAGTCTAGAGCAGTTGCACAGTCCTACCTAACTGCCAAAAAAATTCTGTATTCCAGAAGCACAAATGCAAATGACCGTTGCAATTTTAGTTCTAAGCAGCTCTTTATTTTGTGCAGTAAGTTGTTTTCCTTACCAAAAACATGTTTTTGGCAAAAGGAGACTGGCTTATTTCCATTACATTGTGTTAATAAGAAGAATCTTTGCTACATCCAGTAGCATTGTACCAATATGAAGCAATGGAAATAATGTAAATAATCAGGCTAGCAGAGAAATTTGGTGGCCACTATGTAAGTTATTATATTAAAAGACTGTTACCTGCATGAAATTTAGGTCTGAGTGCATGTTTATTTCATGGTTATTTTAGCATGATATTTTGTTTTATTATTAGATCTTGAGAATTCCCTTTCATCTTCAACTAACACTTCTGTTTTGGTGCTAAACTACCTCATTCCTTAGAGCAATCTGTAGAAACCAATCAGTCTAACATAAAGCAATGTGGTATGGACAGTTTCAACCAAAAATGAATCTATCTTGCCTGATTTTGATGGATGTTTCACAAGAGAGGGAGGAGAGGGTAAAGAGTTTTGGTTTGTTTCTTTTTTTCTGTATGGTGCTGTAGCTTTTCTCTTTTCAAGCCAAAATCTTAGAAACTCTGCAGCAATAGGGCACTCTGGCAAAGATCTAAACTGCTGAATTGAGGCAATTTGTAAGTATGTAAGCCTCATGCTTATGGCTGGTTAAGGTTGATCATATTCATATATTCCTTTCTGGCTTGGTAAAGAACAAGGTGTGATATTTTATTGACCAAGACTATATTCAAAACTTTCTTGGACTATGTCTAGGACAGCAGTAGATACGGGTGCACAAATTCCAAGATTATGCCAGTCGAACCATACAAATATGCAGTTTTGGCCAGGAAACAGTGGTGCAAAGTTAAGGTGATGCTGTGCCTTGCAATCTTTACTCTGCAACTTCCAGATACGATCTCGTTGGTAAAAGTCAGTTTAGACATAAGTGCAGAAAAGCTGTCTTTCCTTTAATTTTCCCAGGTTTCTGGTTTTGGAGTATACTCAGATAGGTGCAGGTCAGGTGTATCTGTATTTATATCACAGCTGCCCAACCATTGTCCTCTGCCTGTTTCCAAAAGATACTTGCAACAGAATAATTTTTTTGTTAAAGGTGGGAAAAGTACATTTTATTTTCTACTTAGTGCTGCAACTGAAATGTCCTATGAATTCAAAACTAGTTATTTAAGGACTAGGTCTTTTTTAAATATTTCACTAGCTCTGCTTTTGAATATTTAAAAACTGAAAAAAGAAAGGAGAGTGGACCAATGCCTCAAATAAGATCACTAACAGTTTCAAAACTACAATGTTGTAACTCAACTTTGAGAAACAGAATTGGGGAATTTTAATGCTGATGTATAGTAACAAAAAAGAAATATCTTTAAAATGGCATCCTATACTGGATTATGCTTCTAGCTTCATGTTGCTTTGCTATAGAAACCTACAGCCTGAGAAAATATTTTTCTCATACACTTATATCTCTCATGGAAGCTTCATTCTGGTGATACTCATGTAGAGTTAGGATTGTTTATTCTTCTCTAACATTTATCTTCTTAAGACCCAGTTTTTTATCCATTTTCAAAAGAAATTGTAGTATTTAATTGAAGGGTCAGACATTAAAAAGAAGTGATACAGTGATAAGACTGATCATTATACTTCTAAACTTTGGGAGTGAGCAGTACATAGAACAGAAGATGCAAAAGAAATATAAAATTCTTATTTTACCTTTCAGAAAGTATAGCTTTTTCTTTATGCTGTCCCTCATTTATGGAAATCTTTTGTGGTGTGTACTGTAAAAACTAAGTGTATTTAAAACATCATTACATTTGTCATCTCAGTAAGAGTTCACATTTTTCACTGTTGGCATCAAAGGCTAAACCATGTTTCCAACTGCGTAGCTCTCCATGCTACTCTTTTGGCTGAATAAATCGACAAACAATAGGGAGCTTTGAAAAGAGCTTGTGGGATGAATCCTTTCACAAAAGTCTTAACTTGAATTGCTAGCTGATGAAAAATGTTTGCTAATGGAATGGCTGTCATGACTTCCAAAAACCTTTGCCCTCTAAACTCCATCCTTAGATAATGGAGCTTTTGTTTGTTTGTTTTTGTGGGGGTTTTTTGTTTTGGTTTGGTTTTTTGGCTGTGATCTTGAAAGAAACTGCAAGAAACAGTGGGAAAATGTTACCTGCCAAATCAAGATCTTCTTATTTCCCCCTCAACTTTTGCATAGTGGTACTATGCATTTGGTATCCAATGAAAGCTTGGTGATCTTCTAGGGGCTGGAGGGAGAACAGGGCAACTGAGCCACCTAAAGTACAACTCAGATATTTTTGTAAGACACTGTTTTCAGTGAATGGATGTTTAAATTAACTCTTCAAACAGTAAGAATAAGGAAATGCTTTTTACAGGTCTACTGTTTTGTGGGGACTCTTTGCAGGGAAAAGTTTCTTTCTATAGCTTTGCTTTGGTTTAATAGCACTAATTCCTAGTGTATAAAGGTAAAGTCTTAGGAAGTTTCTATGCTGTTTTTAGTCTCTTATGGTATGGTTGTAAAATTATTCCACCAAGCCTAGCTCAGAATATCTTATTCTGTTTTCAACAAATGTTGTATACCTTTTAAAGTTTCTGCATAACAGAAAATTAAATATAATACTAATATGTATGGCAAACATAATATTTCCATAAGAACTTAAGAAATACGAAAAACATTCCAAAAGGTAATGAGTTCATATAATGAAAGCTTTGCATTTACCATTCACAATGAAGCCAAATGTGATATGCAAACTAGCTAACTACATTCTGCTTTTTGGAAAGGCCTGAAGAAAAATATATGTTTTACATCTGGAGGTTTTAAGTTACTGATAATAATACCACATCCTTTTTTCAGAGTTATTAGGGGTGTGCAATAGACTGATAAATCCAAGTCAATCTGATGCTGCTTATAGTAGTATATTTACAATATGAAGTTAGAAGTGAGCATGTCTGGGAGTTCAGGGATGAGTTGGTCAAGTTTTTGACTGCTTATGTGATTTTCTGAGAATATTTTGAACGTAGACAGGACACTCAGTGCTATTACTACAAATTTGATTTTCTTTGATTTATTCCTCTCCACAAATCTTCCTTCTTCTGAAATTAAAGTATTTTTAATTATTCTATTAAGTAACTTGTGATTTCTTCATTTCATTTAGAGACTAGTGTCTTGGAGTACAAGGTTCCTAAACCTTGTAAATACTTGAAAATATAAGGCTCATTTTTCTTCAAGGTGTTCTGTGATCTGCTGGGTAGAAAAAGGTACTTAAAAGATTAAGCCTTATGAATAAGAATGCAAATAAGATGAACCTAAAATCCATTGCAATATTTACTTCTATTTCTCATTATATTGTTAGTCTCATGAACTAGAGACTGTAACCCATATCTTTAGTTTTTTGAGTTCTTAGTCACATAATGCTCAACACTTTCTGAAAGCAAACATGTTTCTATAAATCTTTTTCCCTTTCCATTTGAGGTCAGGTGATTAATTTTACTAGATTTTTTTTTAAGTCTGATAGGGAATATCTGGTTAAATATGTAAGTCTGGGCAAGAATCTTCAATAGACCTCTGAGAAAAAGAAGGTGTTGCTTCTCCTATGTAGACACTGTGGGAACAGGACTCACACTTTACTGGCTCAGTGGAAAAATGGAGGATGTTTTCTTCCTCTTTGTTGTCTTCTCTTCCTCTTCCCTATTTCAGTCCTTTAACAGAATTTTCTGCCTCTGATAGCGTATGATATGAGCAAATGGATTGTGGAAAGTGCTCTCTCTGGCATCCCTGCCAACTGGGAATAGATGAGTATGCTGACATAGAAGTGTGTGAAATGGGCCAGAAGGAGGAAGAGTAATAGAAAGAGAAAGGTACCTTAATACCTTCCGTTAAGTCACTAAATGAAAATGGAAGAGTAAGGAAGGACTTCTCAATATGAGGAAAGTGAGTGTTGACCAAGTAAGAAGACTGTCCCCATCTCCCCACTGTTGAACGTGGACAAAAAATTCAGGAGTCATCTCTGCACAGGGCCCATGGAGGTTGTCTCCTCACATCAGTTGCCCTTGACTGTTGTGCAATGTGGGCATTAAGGGTGTAAAGTAGGCAGATTAGACAGTACTGCTCTAGCTCAGCCCTCTTGAGAGCTTGAAAGACAGCTCAGACCTGCTCTTATCTGCTCTGTTGAGGGATCCACCCAAGTCATGGGCGGACAAACACAAATTTCAAATTTCTTGATAAGCGTCATTTGTTAATATGAAAAGGAATGGATAAGGTGGTGCTTGCTTTAACCAGAATGATGCATATTGGAACTTGCCATTCCTCAGCTTTTCACTATAGGCTGTCAACCCAATTGGGCCTTTACTGCCCATAGATTACTTAAATACAGCTTTGCACAATGGGCCATATCAGCCCAGAATGGGTCAATATCCAGCGCTTGTGCCTCTTAAAACTCACCCCTATACACATTTATTGAAATGAATTCTCATAATCCTGTTCCTTAAATTTATGTTTCAATTAAAAACAAAGTCACTTCTTCCGAACTTTATTTCTGTTACTCAGCTTTTCTCTCTCAGGTTTTATCCTTCTATTCATCATTTTATCACCTTATCAATCATTAGATTTCAATTCTCTAGCAAGTTCAGCAGGCCAACAAAGGAAGCTGAATGTACCTAACACCAACACACTTACTAATAAAAATAAATGATCTCCTACAGAAAGTTACCAAAATTGTTTTGTTATAGAGAATACTACAAAAAGATGAGGCAAAGCCATGACAAATATGGATGGAGAAAGGCTTAGGGGGGTCCTGAGCATGCCAACACAAGTATTCTATCGCTAATAAAAGAAGCTCAAGTCCCGTAATACTGTGACTTCTTTAGTAAAGTCTTCCCTGCCACAAAACAAGTGCAGCTGAAAAGAAAATATCCAGTCTTGATCAGGCTAACAACCAATGCCCCGAATATAAGTCTCCTTTTAATATTTTCCAAGTATTTTGAAATCTGTAAACCCTTCTGAATGTTCATCACTTCACAGAAATAGATAAATGGAAAAGTAAAAAAAAAAAACCAAACCCAAACTAAAGCAGATCCTTGTGTCAAGAGAAGTGCCAAGCTATTTGAGTAATTCCTTCTAGTTCCCAACCTTTTGCTATGCAATGTGTGTAAATACATATAAGTTTATATAAAGGTTTCTTCTTATTTCTTCTTTTTCTCAGACTATCCTTGGGTAGTTATCTCAGACTAATAGGCTTGGGTTAGATTTCTACCCTACCATAGGCACCTTTTAAAAAAAAAAAACCATTCTTTTTCAAGGATATTTCTGAACATAACAAGGGTTCAAGTTGTAATCTGATTGGCTGGGGACTTTGTCAAAAGCAAACAGCACTTTGAACTTTCTGTATTTACAATTCCATAGTTTTACAGTTTGAGTTTTATGAGAATTTGCTTTTCTCCTCTTATTGGCGTATCTGTTGGGACATTGTAAAGAAATGCGTACTTTCACACATCTGAGATCACAAGAGCTTCATCTTGTGATGAGATGAGAATGAACAAGAGACTATGTTAGTGTGATGCTGCTCGACAGTGCTTCTGTAGTTAGGGAAAGTCCTGTACAGATTGGAAAAAAAAACATATTTATCTGTCAGACAGTGTACACTGAGACATAAAGTTCCTAAACTGGATGTGAACAATATCTCGTGGCCTATCAAATAAATAGCATGTATTCTAAGAAGTCTCTAAATAAGCGTTGGAAATGACACGTTTTAACAGATGCAGATGTGCTGTCTAAGTCAGTCAAATAATATCTACCCTTTCTTCCTCCAAAAAAGGCAAGAGGTAGAGGGGAAGATTTCTAATATATGGTCAGGCAATAAAATGTCCTTTAAAATGTTCTTTGCAACCTCTGTAGATTGCCAAGTGAATTTCATGTGTCTTGTAGCAAATTCTGTACTCATGAGGTTTTGTGAGTGAAAATAACTTTCTGCAAAAAGTAGAAAAAAATACTAATAATGTAATTATTAATACCACAATGCAAATTCTTTGGTTGAGACCTATGAAATCAGGGAAATATATATGTTATGAACATTATTATGCATCCTTCTTAACCGTGAACATTGAGATCGAGGCTATAAGACATGGTAAATAATAACGTATAAGACATTATGTATGATGAACATTGAACAACAACATTTTATTCAACTATTTATATTTCAGTCATTCAAATGAGATTCCAGTGATGTTTTCAGAAACTTCAGGCTAAGGTCTGACACTACTGGTGACCTTGACAACTCCTTTATTTCATGGGCAGCCACAATTAAATTGCAAAGACTCCGTAGCAGCAGACTACAGTAAGATAATGCTAGTCCTCATATCAAATAGCCATTCATCATGAACAGTAACACATTTTTAGTATTAATACAGTATTTTAGGTTCCTCTCTTTAATGAGGTATGCTCAAGGAATGCAAGATCAAAGAAGTATTTTTTGAGAATGATCTACTCTATTGCTGTGGGACTAATTTTACATTAAGGTTTAACTGGAACAGGATGTACATTTTACATTGTAAATGTGGAGTTTATATGGGCATCTTTATGCATTATTCCAGTATGCACAAAAATATATTCAGATGCATGCATGACAGTGTTAGAAATTCTGGCTATAGACTTCGTGGAGATACACTTAGGCTCTGATGTGAACTTTGGACATTCTCTGTCGTCTTTTTGTGTTGCAAGTCTATCACAGTAGTAATCACATTTGCAGTTGGAAGACAAAGTAATGATTCATTATAACTGACTCTGTGAAATTAGAACGTTAATCCTACAATTATTTTCCTGCTGTAGTTTTCCTCTAGCAAAGCAGGTGAGCATGTTGGGTTTCTTTTTGCATTTTGGATTTTTTTTCTCCTCTCTGATTCTATTAGTTCCACTGCTGCTTCATAAAGTTGGGAGAAACACCTCTGGAGTTTCTCCAGAGGTGGTAGTTGCTTCAAAGCTGATTTACATTGGTTCCATGGGTTGGTCTTGGCTGAGTGCCAGGTGTTCAACCAGGCACTCTCTCACTTCCCCTCCTCAACAGGTCAGGGGGAGAAAATCAACAGGGCAGGGGGGGAAAATAAGATGAAAAAACTTGTAGGTTGAGATAAACACAGGGAGATCACTTACCAACTACAGTTACAGACAAAACAGATTCAACTTGGGAAAGATTGATAGAGTTTATTGCCAATTAAAAATAAAGTAGAATAGTGAGAAACAAACACAAAAAGAAAAACACCACCCTGTCGCCCCTGGTCTTACCAGGATCAACTTCACTCCTCTGTTCTCCACTCTTCTACCTCCTTCCTCTCTGAGCAGTGCAACTGGAGGGGGAGTTGGAGCTGTGGTCAGTCCATAACACTTTTATCTCTGTTGCTTCTTCGTCTTCACTCTGCTCCCCTGCTCCAGTGTGGGTGCCCTACCACAGGATACAGTCCTTTATGAACTGCTCCAGTGTGAGTCTTCTCCACAGCATACACTCCTTCAGGAATTAACTGCTCCAGCAAGGGTGCCCCACAGGCTGCAGCCCCTGCCAGGCATCTGCTCCAGCACAGGCTTCCCACAGGGTCACAGCCTCCTTCAGGCATCCATCTGCTCTGGTGTGGGGTCCTCTGTGGGCTCAGGTGGATATCTGTTCCATCATGGATCTCTGTGGGCTGCAGGGGGACAGCCTGCCTCACCACAGTCTTCTCCAGAGGCTGCAGGGTGATCTCTTTTCTTGAACTTGGAACATCTCCACCTGCTCCTTCTTCACTGACTTTGGTATCTACAGGTCTGTTTCTCTCACATTTTCTCACTCCTCTCTTTCATGGCTCTTTTGGAGTATTTTTTACACTTTCTTAAATATGTTACCATAAAGTCACAACTGTCAGCATGGCTGATAGGCTCAACTTTGACCAGGAGTGGGTCCGCTTTGCAGTCTGCTGGAACTGATAGTGTCTAGCATGTGCAGGCTTGGCCCTTCCTCACAGAGGAAGGGGCTGCCCCTGCAGCCCCCCTGCTACCAAAACCTTGCCACTGAAATTTACTGAGTTGTAATTGAGACAGACCCTAATTGTCCTTTAATATTGAAAACTTTAGGAGGAAAGAAGAAAACAGTAGAGGTGACAATATTTTAATTAAGTATGAACACTGGAGAGTAAGAAAATCAATTTCTGGAGCATGGGTACGCTACGAGGAGCTGAATTCACATACAGATTACACTGCTAAAACCGTTCAAGTTTGGGTAAGAGTCATAATTAAATTAGTTGCTAGTTCAACTATTTTCAAAGTTGGAGGTGAACAATTGCACTCATACATTAACATTCATTTAATATACCTACAAACAGTCTCTGTGCATACATAAATCAGGTATTCATGCATGTGACCTAGTAGAAAACTATCTGGCTATTTGCTTATGCAAATATGTTGCTTATGCATGCCTCAACAGGGAATTTGCTCAAAAAATGGCCATGTGTTACTGTTTAGGCTAATTGTATACACCTAACTAAGTTTATGACTCTGAAAAATCAGAAGAGAAGAACTTTTCCCCACAGTGCCTCAAATTAGAATGTGTGGACATGAGTGATACTGTTTTATAAGAATTTTCCTGAAAATTAACTTACAATATTGCTTGTGAGTTCTCATCTGTTTAGTTTAGATTGAACTTCCAAGTTCATATGTTGTTCATACAAAACAGAAAATCATATGCAAGTCTTCTTCAGTCTAAAAAGCTGTCAGAACATGGGCATATTAGTGAGACAACCATTCCAACATTTGCAGGTAATGAACGTTTTCTGTATCCCAATCTCTGGAAGTAGCGTTCTGTGAAATCCCGAAACAAGCAGCTGGAAGAAATTGTTCTGTGTATACCTATGCTTTGTTTGTTATGTGTGCCTTACCGAGGAAATATTAACTCGTCATACATACTGTGTAAGGCTGGGTCAAGATTTTCAAACTTGCGTGACAAAGACTAAGGACAGGAAGTGTAGTCTATCACGACTTCTGAAACCTTATCAGAATGGTATTTTATTTTTGCAGCTTACCAGGAGTAATACCAAATAAATAGTGTGTTGTAATTTCTTTCAAGTAGGACTATTTAGTCAAATAAAAGGCTTTTTCAACAGATCACAAAAAAAGATGCCAATGCTAGGAATGAATTACAGCTTGTGCTGTGAACTCCAGGTAGCCTACTGATGCAGTCTTATGAATTATGAACTTCTAAAATTTATAAGATAAATTCATATCTTATTCCAATCAATAGCATACATTCTATGATAGAATTGTATTTAAGAACTAGATTTGTTATTTTGAGCCATGCTTTGTAACTAATCAGAAGCCAGGTTATACACTGGTATACACATATTACTCTGACTTCTAAGAAACTAATCACAGTACTTATTTATATTAAGCTTCATCAATTGTTCAACACCTTCAAAGCCATGCGGGAAATGGCCATAGTAATCCTTTCAGCAATGTTTTGATTTGATTTAATTTGATATTAATTGATAGACAACTTTTGCATTTAACTTATGTGAAGACATAAACTGTCATAATGTTAGCATTGGAATCATTCCCCAGTAAGTTCTTAATGGAAAAGGAAAATGTTACTTCTAGTCTATAACATGGTATATCCTAATTGTCAGTGCGTATATTATACAGTGATTCCTGCACTGACACTTTTTTCCTTTTAGCCTAAATAAGATATAATTTTAGAAGAAATATTTCTTTTTGTGCTCTTCTTCAATGAAGATTTGACTGAAGGAAAGGATTTCTCTGTGTTATAATACATTTTTTTGTCTACAAAATGTCACATTACTTCCTTCAATTTTGTATCTATCACAGGAAAAAGCCAGATTTATTAGATTTGTTTTATATGTGTATTTTTTATACAGCTCTCATTTTTTAATAACCCTTAGAGTTTGCAAGTTTAAAAGATTCACATAATCTAAGGGCAAATGAGATCTAAACAGGAAAATTAAAGGATCTTCGTTCCTTGCAATTCATATAATTTTATGCAGAATGCCAGTTGACCTACATTTTGAAAGAGTGAGATAACTTGTTTCGAACTGTAGATAATACGTTTAGAAACTTTCAGGTATCTTAGTAATACAGTGTAATGAAGCCACTAATTCCTTAAATGAAAATAAATTGAAGAAATATCTACTCTAAGATCTGCTCAGAAAAAAAAAAAAAAAGAGAAATGTTGAAGTTAGAATTCCTTAGTTATAAATTTTAAAAAGAATGAGGAACACCCTGGGTTCAAAGAACATAGGACTCATATAGATTTTATTACTGCTACGTGTTTGGCCCTAAGTCTATAAGAATATATTTTTTGCATATTGGGATATGTGCGTTATCCCCTGAAAGTAGTCATATTTTTTCATGTCAAGCCTGAGATGTTCCTGCTTCTATGCTATCTTTTAACCAGACTCTCAGATATTGTTATATCATAGAATCATAGAATGGTTAGAGTTGGAAGGGACCTTAAAGATCATCTAGTTCCAACCCCGCTGCCATGGGCAGGGACACCTCCCACTAGAGCAGGTTGCTCAAAGCCCCATCCAGCCTGGCCTTAAACACTTCCAGGGATCGGGCATCTATCTGAGTCTTGAGTTTTTTGCCCTGTGATTTTATTAGAAAGGTGCTTTAAAATGGTAACTGAAATGTTTGTTCTCTGTTTTTTGGTGTTCATATGATGCACTAATACTTATAATCTATTTGGATTTGGGTAATAACCACCTGGATTTCCTATTTCTCTCTTTTATAATCAGTGATCAATAATAAAAACTATTGAAGGTCCCTCCAGCTAGCATGTAAATTGTAGGAAGAATCACAGAAAAGAGATCCTGGACTTGATCCTCTGTTAAAATGCTATGAGGAGTGGCAACAGGAATCATAGTAAGAAAGGAATAGGAATGCTTTAATCCTTTCATTGTAACAATACTAAAAAAGGATATCACCAGTTACATGCCATTTTGTCAGCCTGGCAAGATTTCTAGGGCCCTCTCCATTAATTTTGTATTTAATTATATAGTAATACCTTTTCTGAGATTATATATTATATAAATTATGAAGGTGATTTCAGCTAACCTATTATACTTTGCAACTGAAATGGGTTAAGAACATACACATACCCAGTTTTTACATCTCAGCTGATTAGTGGTCACATCCTTATCAACTGATGAAAGAATACATTGGTTTTAACCTCCCAAAATGTAAGTCCAGTGAAAGACACTTCTTGTTTTAAGAGTAAAAGGGAGATGGATTAAATAACTTCCAGCTTGATGTTGCTTATGCTTCATCTGTGCATTAGTGTGCTTTCCTCTAGGTTTCTTTGATCTTTCTTTGTTTACCTCAGTTTATTTCAAGACTTATGCTTGAAATCCTTCAGTATAGTCCACTGGAAAAGCAGTGTTGTGAATTTTTGCTGCTGCATACCTTTTCTTAGCAGCTGAAACTGTACTGCAGTGTTTAAGACAAACAGTACCACAGTCCATGCACTGTAACTGGAGTCAGAAGGGGTGAGAAAGACGAATCCTTGGATTTTGAATCAAGGGCAGCTGCCAACACGGAGTCATGAACCTCTACAGACATAACTCTGTTCCTTTTCAATTCCCTCTACTTCAGAAGCAGCATATTTTAACCATGCATTATGTAGGATCAGTCTAAGTCCCCCTTTTTTTCTCTTGTTGTTTTAATAGCATGACATTTTCAAATGCTAATCAATGTATTTGTTTACCACTGCTCATATTTTACATAGCCAGAGCAAAATGACCTTTCTGCTGTGAAATAAACAGTGGCGAGCAGGATTTTGGTTGTTTCTTCCTGCATGTGAAACCTTTTATCTGATTCAAGAACAGCTACTTAAGCAAAAATCTTCTGATCTGGGTGTGTCTGGGATGGGATGTAGCCAGAACTCAATTTTTTCTTGCACCCAAATTTAGTACCTAAACCTTCCTCACTTCCATTGCGCATCACTAATGCTAGGATGGCATCAAACACATGGACACTCATGCACAGTTTCGCTTCTGTGGTGCCAGAAACAAAATGTGTAAAGAAATATGTGACCCAGAATTATTTGGCTTTAACTCAGTTTTAAAGCCATGACACAATCCTCTGTCTTCTTTCTCTGCCACACATTACCTGTGTGACCTTGTATTTATTGTGTTGTCTCACTGAGCCTCATGCCTTGTCTATCAAGCACTGGTAATGATGCTTCTTGCCTCCCACATCTGTTCCATTTGTTTTGGTGACAAGTGATTTGGAGAAGGGACTGTCAGGCACAGTGTCTGAACCGCACTTAGCGCAACAGGACCTCGCTGTCTGAAATTTTGCATATTTCTGAAATGCAATCAGAGAAGAGTGATATGTAATAAATCTTGCCTAAACCCTCCCAGAGGACTTGCATTTCCTATTTCATTTTAAGCGGAGGCAGTGAAGGCACTGGCATTTAGTTGGACTGACAAACTTTCTGTCTGCACAGTGAGCAAAAAGAGGTGCATTTTTCTCAGTTGAACGTGTCTCATGTCTGCTTTGGGGGATTGACTTTTCTGGGTTGAAGGGCAGTTTATTTTCAAGGCTCATTCAGCCTTGGCCTCTCAGCCATGGTTGCAATCAAAGATGTCAATCAGAATTAGCTGTAATTGTTTTATGATAGAGAACTGGAATGAGGCCACCAATTCATTTCCTATAGGCCATAAAGCAGCCATCTAATTGTCACAATTTTCAGTCATTGCTGACCTCAGGCAATTTCATGCCGTTATCTAGAGGTAAAAGCTCCATATGTCATTACCTGGCAATAAAGCCATCTACGCCTTTGAGTTCTCACTTCTGAAAAGATCTTTGGCCTGCCTATGTTTTCTCATGTGCTTATGGCAACTGTTTAATACAACAAGGAAGTGTGATAAGTGAGGCCCAAGTTTAGTCCATCCAGCTGCCACCTGCCCCTTTGCACGGCTTTTTTCTGCTGTGTAGCCTGATAAACCATAGTGGCTTCAAGCTGTCTCAATCTCACCCAAAGAGGGAGTTCATATTTATGAAAACATTTCAACAAGTAACTGCAGGGTTTTTTATCTGTGTTTTGGGGACTGGTATTCCAGAAGTATGGAAAGCATTAACAGGCCTCTTTCCATTAGCTAGATATTAGCTTGATAGTAACTTGATATTGGCTTGATATGGTATTTGGGAGCATCTACTGTCTTGGAAGTGGGGAGAAGGCCATTGGGTTTGTATGCTTTTTCATTTTTTCCACAGTTAAATGTTTGTTGAATGGTTGGGTTTGCATTCAGTTTTCTATTTTACTTAGCAAGGCATTTGAAAAACTCATAGAAAATTTCACTCAGAGATGCTCTTGAATATAACCCATAAAATTGTCTCCTTCTTTCCAGTTCCTCTGTTGTGTTTGTATGATGCAGCTATCAAGATTTCCTAAACATAATTTCATTGTTTTCAAAGGTAGGGGTGCTGGTATCTCTGGTTACATTTAGTAGTATTTTATTGTTAAAAGAGATCCAATAAAATGAAAAAGAATGGCTTGAGAAGGAAGATAATTTTCTGTGAAAGTAAACAGCAGGGTTTGAACTTCATATTATTTTGGATGAAAAGACAGACTATAGTCAACAATATATTGTTATTTTTTGTGTAACGGAGAAAAAGAAATCCAACTTAATAAAGCCTCAGGACATCTGAGGGTGTTTGTATATGTTTATATATATTCCAGGCTATCATTATTTTAGGGTGGTATATTGTTTCTCTTATGAGTAATAAAAATAAGAGTAGAACAGCACATAGGAACTTCTGTGAGAAACTAGAATGTCATAATAATATTCTTAAGTTTGTTAAATTGACATAAACATAGCATCAGACATTGTGGGAGAATGGCTAGCTGAGAAGGGTCACGTAGACATGATCCAGCTGGCCAAGCAAAAGCTTGAGAAACATCGGATTCAGCCCCCGTAACTACTGGGCTGGCAAGGATACCTTGTCCTTGACTATAATTGTTGTATGATAACAGAGAGGTTGCAGCTGCTCAGGCATGGGAAAAGAGGATGAAAGTAACTGTAAAGAAGGAACCAAGGGTGGAGTTGATCTTTCTAAGAACTAACCAATCATGAGCTTAACTTTTGTAATATGTATGAGCTAATTATGTTAGGACATAAAAGGCAACTGTGTGAATCAATAAACGAAGCTTGCTGATCACTCATATTGAGCGACCCTGTCTTCCCTCCGTCGCGACAAGACATAATACCGTGTTGTTCTTCTATCTTTTTTTTTTGTTTGTTTTAAGTAGTACACCAAACAGAGGACAGTAAAAAATAATTAACATCAAAGTAAGAACAAGACAGTCATCCCAAGAAAATAGTTTTAAGTCAAAGTCTGGTTTGCAACACCAAAAACTACTGAAATATTCTTTGAAAGAGTTAAGCTATATTTGTGTTCTGGTTTCAGCTGAGATAGAGTTAATTTTCTTTCTAGTGGTTGCTGTGCTTTCAGATTTGGTATTTGGAATGTCAATAATGCATATTGGTTTAGTTGTTGCTAAGTGATATTTATACTAGTCAAGTACTTTTTCAGCTTCCCACAGAAGCTGAGAAGGATCATAAACAGAACAACAGAATGGCCAATGGAATATTCCGTACTGTACATATCATGTTTGGTATATAAATGGGTGTTGACCCAAGGGAATGAATCTGTGATCACTGCTTGGGTCGGGCTTGGCAACCAATTCACCAAATGGTGAGAGTGATTGGTATCTTTTATATTGTTTTACCATTTTTATTCAAATTATTGTTATTTTCCTTTTTCATTATTGTTCTTTTAAACTGTTTTTATCTCAACACATGCATGAGTGGCTTTTTTCTCTTTCCCCTCCTTTTCTCCTTCTTCTCCCTACTCTTCAGGTGGTGAAAGAGGAGGGGAGCAAGAGGCTGTGTGGTGCTAGTTGCTGGCTGGGGTTAAACCACAACAATTTGTTTAAATTGAATGTTTAAATAGCTGGAAGGGAGTAGGCAGGGATATACTATTCCACTGGTTATGGATTCTAGAAGAACATAACTTCAGACAGTATCCTTCATTTGTTCTTCCTATAACCACTTCCAGAGAGAGAATAACGGACTTGGATGTGCCACTGGGTGACCTAGTAGGATACTTTCAGGGTACAGGAAACAGAATCTTTTGAGGACTTCTTACCACTAACTTCTAAAATTAAAGTACTGATTTACTAGATTTATTTTAATGCATTTTATTAAGTCAAAATATTCTGCGTCTATATATTACTTTGCCTTTTCTCCACTCCACAGAGATGCCATCTACTTTTGTTATTTATAGTCTTGAATTTCAGATTTTTTTGCCTTTAGGCATGAGTTACTGTTTAAAAAAAAAGCAGCAGGATGAAACAAGAAACCTACCTTAGACCTTATTAGAATATAAATTGGCATAAGCTTCTTGCCTAAGAGCTCTACCCACTGAAACTGAACTTTCTCAGCCAAGATGTGCCACAATACAGCATTCAGAACATTAAAAACACTTATGATTGTAAAATGTAGTTAAATATTTATTTTTAAAATATTTGCTGCCTTATCACATAATGGATTTTTGTTATTTTTGATGGAAAAATAGAAACTCCAACTAATTTCTCCTTAATCTTGTAAAAGTCCTGTTTGATTTCTGGTTGACAGGGATGGATGAGGAGTCAGAAATCAGATTAAACAGTATCTTTAGTGACTCCAATCACCTTTGTCTAGTTCTTTTCTTTCTCTTATTTTCTCTCTACTTGGTTGTCTGCAAGATGTATGGAAATTGAAGGCTGAACGGCTTTTCTTGAACCAAAATTTTTAAGAAGTATAAGCAGCTTTAAGTGTCACTGCATTTTGAGTGGCTGAAGAGTGAGGAAAAGAAAAAGTGTGAATTCAGATTTTCAGTCCTTTTTAAGAGAATAAAAAGGATTCCTATTGATTTCATCAGCAAGATGTTCAGAAGACTCTGATAAGTAACACAATACAACCACAGATGGGAACAAGAAATGCTCATTTTCCTCCCTCAAGCCTTATCTTTTGAAAATTCTTGCTTGCAACTTGAACAGTACTTTTGAGAACAAATCTCTGGAACGGAACTGAACTCTAGCTCGGGAAACTCATACTGGTTTAGATTAAGGAACCACTAAAGAATGTCTTTATTAATAATCATAAAATGAGACAGACTAGGAGGAGTGATAGGGATGTCTAATGGGACTATCTTTACTATGTCATTTGGATCTCAGAAATGCATGTGTATGCTCGGCAGTGACCTAAGAAAAATTGGCAGTGTGCTTTGTAATGCTGGCCTAAGTCATGCTCACTTAAGCTTTCCATCCCATCTCTTTTCTGGCCTGTTAGCCTGACTGTTGCATCATTTATTATTAAAGAAGCTCTGGGGCTGCAAGCCTGAGAATCTTAATTAACATCCTTGATTTCTACCCATGTAGCCAAGACCTGCCACTCCCAGGTTGAAAGACTCCTTCCATGACTTCAGCATTAATTTAGCTGATTTCAGTATCTGTACATAAAAAGATGTCTGGACTGGGAACCATGTTTTACACTAGGAAGGTCATCAGTTTCCTTGTCAGGACTGAGATGAAATGTATTTGTTACTCCCCTTATCTTTATTTCACCTTTTACAAACATAAATTCCACCAGCCACGAGTGAAACAGGGACTCTTCTCCTCACAGTGCAGTGATGATTAGACTTCCACTCTGACAGCACGGACTGAGCTTCAGAAAAAGAGATATTTCTGCTACTTGTTTAAGAAAATGGGCCTGATGCTTCACATTTTGCTATTTATGCAGTCCTTTATACCCAGATAAAAGCAGGTATAAAACGCAATCAGTTCAGTCTTGTTCTCTTACATCTGCTTTGTACAGGCATAAATCATGCATGAGTTGCTTACTAGTGAAGAATCAGGTCTGAAATATCTATGTTTTACGAACTTTGGTAGTTTCCTGTGAGTCAAAGCTAGGCTGGGAGAAAAAAACCTATTAGTCTGAGCACAGGGGAAAAACAGTACTTCAAGGAACTCCAAGCAGGTAATTGTTGCAATCTTCTGTGTAATGTATAGCATGACCTTTGTCAACAATGATATGATACTTCACTTGCCCACATTCTGAGTCCTCTAGCATTAATCCTCTCTGTGCTGGGACAACATTAGTCACCACCTTCCTTGGCCTCCCTGTTGGAAAAACAGATTAGGAGCACATGAATGTGCTGCTGAAAAGCTTTTCCCTCTGCTTTTTCAAGTAGCACAAGACAAACATAGGTGACACTGTACAAATTATTGCCATACAAATCACCAATTTCCTGGGGATATATATGACCACAGTCTGTTCTAGTTCTCGCATGTGCAAAAGTTAATTAAAAAAAGAGTGGGAGGTGAACCACAAGAGAGGAAAGGGAAGGGCAGAGTCTCAGCCTTCCTTTGATCTCTCTTTCATGGAACTTGCTGAGCTTCATAGCTCATAAAATACTCATCGCATTGTTTGAAGAATAAAACAACATGTATGTGTCTGCTCCCAGCCTTTAGGAAAAAGAGAAATTCCTCCTGGATATGATTTATATTCATTGTGTAAGCTTTCGTGTGGTTGATAAGTCAGTGAGAATAAAGACGGGGTGGAAAAATGGTTTGAAAAAGATGTTCTGTGTTGTAGCTCACAGCTCTCATTGTGCTGCAGAAATCTGATTTATTTTCATACTTCACTAACAAGACGCTCTGGTGAGATGGATGTTAATCTCCACTGACTGCTCTTCCCCTGGAAAAGAAAATATTCCTAGAAGACATTTTTTAATGAGTTATAGGAGCAGCATATCCTTATCTATGCCTTACATTAAAATGAAGGCAGACAACTTTTAAAGCCTATTTTACTGCATATGTTAAAGAGAAACAAGCACTCAAAACCAAAGAGTGCTTGTAGAAATATTCTTATAGGTTTTATATACAACTTTTAATTCCAAAATTTTCCTCCTGGCTCCCCTTCTGCTCCTTCCTGCTAGGGGGAGGAGGAATAACAAGGAAGTCTCAGAAGCAGTGGTGACTGAAGCAATGGCGCCTTCCCACAACTTCCATGTCTGTTGCTCGGTTCTCATCACACACACACACTACACATGTACTGAGCTCTAGTCTTGAAGCAGCTCCAGATCTTTCATAATTTCTTTAGTGACATCATCTTGTTTGCTTCTCTGAGCTTGCCCATTAAATTTCCTTCATGTGAAAAAAGATATGCTCTTGATTTTTTAAAACCAGCCCCTTCCACAGATAAGGTTGAATATTTTGTAAATATTGCCTTTGTTGATCAACTAATATACTATGCTCAGTGATCTTTCTTTAGGAAAAGCTCACTGACGTTAGTGAAAAAAATCCAGGTGACTCTATATGTTTGATCATGCCCTTAATCTTCTCTTCCAAGTAGTGTCTCCTGTTGTCCCTAATCCTGGGATAATTAACTTACCTTTTTCTGCATCACATCTGCTATCCTTCAAACTTCTCCACCCAAAATCTGTTTTACTCCAGAGGGGAACCCTTTTTTTTTTTTTTTGAGGCTAAACTTAGGTCTTCTTTCCTAGTTAAAAAATATTTTCAAGTGACAAAGATGCAGCGGGTCTCCTAAAGATGACTAATGAATCACAGCTGTATATTTGGTGACATGAAGTCATGTAGTTCTTGTGTTGATGCCACTCACTCTAATGACACATGACATATGTTGACCTGTGGCATGGTTAGCATCAGTGACACAGCTTGGGAATGTGATTTCTGGTGGTGTCTGCTTTTTCTAGTAGTTCCTCGTGGTCTCCACGCCTGCCTCAGTACCGTTCAGGGAGATTTTCAGGGCAATGAGAAGGTCCCATGCTACGGTCATCCTGGAGCAGAGGAAGCATAAAATTCTTCTGTGATCACTCACTGTCAGACAGCTGCAATTCTAGTTTTATTCTTCCATTGTAATTGGAATTACAGGGAAGCTTGCTTTGGGAAAACTAGTTCTGTGCAGGTGTAAATACTCAGTTAGGAGATAATAACTCTAACAGAAAATGTGGTGTTGGGGAGAAAGGAGAAGGCATATTGCTTGGACGATATAAAAGAATCAGAGCTTATACAGTTTGGGGGCTTTATAAATAAGACGAAAGTAATTGCCTGCCTCATAAATGTTTCTGCTTTTTGTTACTTTTTATAACTTTTTCATGTAACATACTGATATTTGTACTGTCATCATACCTTGGCTATGGTCCAGAACTTTCTTATACTAGGTAGTATATAAGAAAGGAATAAGAACTCTCTTTCCCATGGTGTTTACAATGTATGTTTAAGATGAGACAACAGTTGGAAACAGACATGCTGAGGGAATACAACACACTGAGGCAGTACTGATCAATATGCTAGGCAGTGATCTCAGCAGTACCTAATTGATGATAGTCTTTTGTGCAAGCAGCACAACAAAAGAGATTTTTAAGGAGGCTTTGAAATTGTTTATAGGCAGTGTTTATATGTAATTCTAAAGTTGTGCAAGAAAGCATAGAAACAGATATACATATATTATACGGAGTTGAATCCGTAAGTGAGGAGATGATGATTATGTTGCATTAAAGCAATTTTCTGTAGTGCTAAGGCAGTGCAATAGGCAATCTGAACTGAAATATTCTCCAGATAGTACTAACCATAGAAGGCCTTGGCATAATAATTTTTTAAGCTTTCAAATTTTTATAGGACATCAAAGGTTACAGAGCAGGTTCATCTCAGCTATCCCTTTTTGTAGAAAGCTCTGTCAGCTGCAGAATACCTGAAAGGTTCTGCAAGATCTTCTACCTAAAGACAGGCTGACATTATGCTCTTTATTCTAGAATTTCACTGAAATGGTATGCCCATGAGTCAATTTTTTTATGTATAAACAAAAAATGGGAGAAATATGGTTCTATTTTCAGTCAAAGGGGCAGATCTCTAGTTTCAGAAAAATGGTTTTAGTGACAGTAATTGATAAGAAAAATACCTCAAACATTTATATAAAAGAAAAATACAGCAGAAAGAACTTGGTGTGCTTTTTGTTTAGAGCAAGGAAGGAAGAAAAACTTCTTGGTCAAACTAGCCAAAAAAACCACCATGACTCTATGTTGTGTCCTTAAAGAAGAATCGAGAAGTTGAGAATCATATGTTAATTTTATGCAGATGAAAAAAAAAAATAGTAGGTCATAGACTCAGACTTAGACTCATAGAATCATAGGATAGTTTTGGTTGGAAGAGACCTTCAAAGATCATCTCGTCCAACCCCCTGCAATGGGCGGAGACATCTTTCATAGACCAGGTTGCTCGAAGCCCCATCCAACCTGACCTTGAACACTTCCAGGGACAGGGCATCCGCCACTTCTCTGGGCAACCTGTTTCTGTCTCACCACCCTCATCATAAAAAACATTTCCTTATATCCAGTCTAAATCTACCCTCTTTCAGTTTAAAACCATTGCCCATTTTCCTGTCACTACAGGCCTTGGTAAAAAATCTGTCTTATAAGCCCCCGTTAAATACTGAAAGGCTGCAAGATTTTATCCCTTTTTTCCTTAGGGAAAAAAAAAAAAAAAAAAAACAACCAAAAAAACCCCTACAATTTTATGGAAAATGTGCATGGTAGTTTTTTCCTTAGTGCTTATTTGGTTTACAGCTGTGTCTGAGTGACAGCCTTTGGGAAGTTTCATTTCTTAGACAAAAAAGAAAAATATATATATCACCGCAGATGGTAAGATTTCTTGAGCCCTTTGTACACCAGTTATAGGATAGATAGAGTAGAAAAAAGAGGCCTCCGTTCCTGTGGTGGTTGAAGTGCAACTTTAAAAGCATCAAGTTTAACAAAATAAGACACTTTTGTCACTTGCTGTCAAAATTCATATACTTCTCCACTAATGTTTACTCCATACTGAGATTTAGTAACCTGCTTATTCAATACCAGTGCAACTTTTTTTCACCTGGAAATATATTAAAAATTGTACTGAGACTTATGAACTTCAACACTGGATTTTGGAGTTGCTGGCTGTACTACTGTGATCACAGAAAAATAGAAACTATTTTCCACCTGATGTTTGAAAACAATTCAGTTACACTTCCAAGAGTGGTGCAGTTTTTGTGGGGTTTTTTTGCTGTGCACTAATGTGAAAATTTTGCTACCATACCCATTAAACACTTTAAAAATGACTGAAAATATTACAAAGAGAAGAGAGGGAAAAACATTCATTTTATTAAAGACAGATATTTATTCTTCCTGTTTGAAGCTCAATTTAAATGTGCTACTTTCTTTGAATGAAAATAAAAAAGCCAATTTAATGTTAACGATCAGGGAATAATTTTTATTTCTGA
This sequence comes from Numenius phaeopus, assembly GCA_030770645.1. NCBI lineage: Eukaryota > Metazoa > Chordata > Aves > Charadriiformes > Scolopacidae > Numenius > Numenius phaeopus. The sequence goes on along the minus strand of JARKVS010015473.1, from coordinate 405,544 downwards.
CTGAAAGAATCGTAGCTCATCTTTTCTTTAATAGGAACAGTAAGTAAAAATAATTATTCATGCATGCTTGGCATCTCATTAGGCATTTGATGTAAAAAAATCTCCAATAAAAACTCTAAGTAGTTTGGTTTTTTTTGCAAGGTTAGACTGAATAAGGTTTATTATTTCCATTAGGCCTTAGAATTTGATTATTTAATCAACCTACTTTAATCCAGGAAGTCAGTTATGGTCCATTAATCTAGTGATGCTCCTTGGTTTGTGCTGTGATTGTTTAAAGAAAAAAAAAATAATTAATTAAAAAAAAAAAAAAGATTGTTAGTTCCTTCCAGCTTCACTTTCTCACTTTCTTCTCTGGCTTGTAACACTCTTGCAGCAAACCTGACATACAGAGGAGGGGGAGAATCATAAAGAATATAAAACAGAAGATCCAGAGAGCCAAGGCATAATATTAGCTTTCCATGAAGAAATATCAGTCTGGTCAAGGGTAAATTAGTAATTTTTTTCTTTACATTTAAAAGCACCATTTCAATAATTTCTACAGTCTTGAAGAATTATTCTGGGAGCTGACTTATTTCTCTACACTTTTTCTAAAGAAGAGGTTACAATGGCTCTGTAGGGATATTAGGAGAGTTCTTTCCTGCCAATTCCCAAAATCTTTGTGTTTGGTTAATATGGGCCTAAAATATTCATAAGGGAATGCATATATTCTTTACCTTACATAGTTGAGATACAGGGTTCAGCCATGCCCCTGCATGCTTAAGACTTGGTTTTGCATAGGTCCTTGAAGTGGCTAATTCCTGCTAAAACCAATAAAATGTTCAGTGCCTAAATAATCTTGTAGAACTGTTCGAATGAAGCTGTGAAATGCAGAATCATGGATTACCTAGCCTGACCTCAGTAGGCTGTTGTTGCTTATTAATAGCAGCACGCGAAATATCCTTTTAGAGGTAGTATTTATGGTTACATAGTGCAGATCTATTCCAAGAGAAATTGACAGCACAGTGTTGAGGACAACAGAAATTTTGGGAATCCCACTATGATTACAACAGGACATCTGAGGGGGAACCTGCTTTTGTGTCTTGAGATATGGCTAAGCCTCTCTACCATAGGAAGAAAACACACTGAAGCTGACTAGCTTTTGTTGCTTCTCTGAAGTCTGGGATGGGGACAGGATGAACTGGAGTAAATCAACTCTTGTGGTCACTCTCCACTTGCCTGTTGTACACCTCTGGGGATCCTCCAATACTGTTTAATTCTGCTTGCACTGAAAGCAAGAGCTGAATAAATACGACAGTCTAAAATCAAAGTGCTGCATAGTACATAAGCTTTCACGTGAATCATAAGCACCATAAAAGGTGCTGAGATTTGACGCGCGGAAACAAACCTTACAGCTCGCAGAGAGTTATAAAGCAGGTATGTTTATTGCGGTGCCGGGTGCAAGGGGGATCACTCCTCCAAACTTGCACACCGGTTTGTAAAACAAGCGTCTATTTATGATGAAAAGCATACATATTCATTAATGTGGGCTGGGTTATTATAATTGATTCTAAGAAAAGGCGTTACTATTCTAATTATTTCTAGGAACTCATTATCATAAGTCTCCTCCCCTTGCCGCATGCGTGCTGTCGCCTGGTGGTCGTGGGCCGGGGTCTTCTGGAGGAAGGCTCATAGTCTTCTTCACCGTGTACCTTTACCTTTGTCCTAGAATGCTGGGTTGGCTGGACCCCAAACCGCAAAACTGGTCCCGACCAGATGGACACTTTACCCAGACAGTTGGGTTCCTCCTTAGCATGCAGGCTGTTCCCGCTATCTTATACACAAGGCCATTTCTTTATCTTGGAATGCTGGGCTCCTGGGCTCCGAGCTCTGTTCTTTGCCAGGCTGTACTAAATCCACACTAACAACCTTTAACCATTCATTCTCTGAATCAGATTGGGAAGTTCAGCTATTGTATTTTGCCATGCTGGATTGCTAAGTAAACTCACTAGCTGAAAAAAGCCTGAATGTTATTAATTGACACTTTAAAGTTAACAGCTTTAGCCAAATTAGTGTTTTGTTCCTGATACTGTGATTACGAACATTTAGGCTCATAGATATTGGCTTACTCAGCGACATGCTTGGCCCTGAAGGACAAAGTTGGTTGATCTTCAAGGATAGCCTCTTCAGAGCATAAGAATGGTTCATCTCAATGTGTGAAAAGTCAAGTAAGAAAAAGCTAGCATGGATGAACATGGAACTTCTGAGCAAAAACACACAAAAGACAGACAGTAGGTGGAGGTGGACTTGTCTGTCGAAGTAGGCTAATGGAAACGTGGGCCCATTGGTACATGGAGCAAGGGAACTAGTGACTAAAGACATGGAGATTGCCTCCATTTCAACTGGTAAGATCTGCCCTCAAGCCACCCAAGTCCCTGAGCCTCCAACTCTGTGGGACCAGACAGAACACACTGAAGGGAGATGCCTGGTGTCTTTGCAGCGTTGCTGCCTGTTGTCTTCAGAAGATTGTGGCTTCATTTCTAATGCCTGAAAAAAAAGGGATATTTTCACCTATCTTCAAAAAGAGTAAGAAGGAGAATCCACGTTATATAGGCAGGTCAGCCTCCCCTTACTCTCTGGGAAGGGTCTGGATGTACCCTGACTTTAGCAAGGCCTTTGCCACAGTGTTCCAGAGTTTCCTTATCACTAAATCAGTAAGAACTCATTTGGATAGCTGAAAGAGAAGATGGGTGACAAGTTGGCTGGATGTACAGGCTGAAAGGGCTGAATAGTACAAAGTCCAGATGACAGACAGTAACTAGTGGTGTCTAGTGGCTGAAGTGATGCTGTGTCCATGCGGTTTACTGCCTTCAATAACAGCCTAGATGATGGGACAAGACGGCACTCCCAGACCATTTGTGGATAACACCAGACTGGGGAGAGCAGTCAGTGAGCTGGAAGGCAGGGCTGTTGTTGAGAGTGAAATGGAAAATGGGCTCCCATGGAGTTCACCTAAGGCTAAGGCAAAGTCTGGCCTCAGCGATGGGAAACAGGCTGGAGCCCCTCTGCAGCAGAACAGGCTGGGGCCAATCAGCCGGGGAGAGCTCTGCAGCAAAGACCCTAGAAGCCTTGGGAGGCAGCAAGCTGCCAGGAGGCAGCAATGCACCCAGGAAGCAAAGCAGCCCCTGCACCAGGAAATGCACCAACAAGGGTAGAGCCAGCTGGGCCAGGCACTGCTCCTGCACCACCGCTCAGCAAAAGTGAGACCACACCAGGTCTAGGTTTGGTCTCCTAGTGCAAGACAAACCCTGATGTGCAGGAGAGTGAATGCAGCAGAAGCTCCTCTCAGTGGTCAGGGCTGGAGCACCGGGCAAACAAGAAGAGACTGAGAGCTGAGTAAGTACAGAAAACAATGGTTCACATGATTAATACAAAGAAATATGTCATGTCATATACGTAATACTCTAATAACATTTCTTAAAAAATAGAACTGACATATATGTGTTATACTGTTATTACTTTACTTGATATGAATAAAAAATCTTCACAAAGATGATAAAAAGATAAATCAATGACCAAAGGCATTCTGTTGTTTTGTTTGGTATATAACCTTGCTGAAGTCAGAGTATACAGCACCCCGTGGCATCCTCTCAACCAAACTACCAGTATCCTCACTGCAGAAGGCAGTCAGGTTGGTGAGGCAGGATTTGTCCTTGGTAAATCCATCCTGGCTGCTCCCAATCACCTTGCCCCTTGTAGCTGAAAGTGTCTGCAGGGGGATTCATTCGATCCCCTTCCCATAAATTGAGATGAGGATGAGCTACTGGTCTGTAGTTCCCCAAATCCTTCTTTACCCTTCTTGAAGATTGATGTGATATTTGCTTTCTTCATTTTTTAGATCACTTACAACCTTATGCTGAACAGGAAGCAAACTGGAACATAAGGTTATAGTTTTGGAAAGGGTTTAAATGTACTTTCTTCCTTTTAAGAGGCTGAGGAGAACAAATTTTCCAAGTTCCTTGTAGAGTGAGGCTTGGAGGTTTTTTTATGTATTTCACTAGTCTTGTCCCTGCTACAACCTCACTTTGTTTTGACTATCTTGGAAGACATGTTTAAACACCAGAGAAAACCTATTGTTTTGAAAATTGGGATTTGATTCAATGTCTTCACAGATCAGGACTGTTGCTTCCTCTTTTCTAAAAAGTCTTCATCAGTTAATCCTTTTATATTCTGAATCTGATTTGCTTTCCTGATCTCATTAATCCCACATCCTTCTAGAGGTCCTGCTGGCTTGATGGCAGCATTGCAGCTAAAACAGAGACTCTCATAGTTTTTAGTCCAAATCTTGATGTTCAGGGGATAGAGTTTTCAAACACGGTTAACCTAAATCAAATTTCTACTTCTACCATATCATTGAAAGGTTATCAGATTTCGTCACTAGCCTTGGATCTGACCTTGTATTAAAATGTATCTTAAAACCTTTCTGGAACTCTGTAAAGAAATTTCTTGCTGTACTGATGAACAGTTAAGAATTATCTTGGTTGAAGAAAGAAAAGTTATTTTCATTTCTTGGAGTCTTAATCCTTAATCCTACCTTGCTTCCCCTTTTTTTTTTTTTTTTTTTTTTATTGGTATACCACTAAATTAAAGAACTAAATTAAAGAACTAAATTGTAGTGCAATTTAGCTAAAAATGCAATTTTAGCCATGATTAAGTGAAATACTGTTTTTTTAGAAAATACCTCCTCATTCATGCATACACAGCAAGACTGCAACAAACTTCATTTTGCTTATTCAATGTGTCTCAGCCGTGGTCTTAACAAACCACTGTTAGGAATGGCAAGGTTTCTCATGATTGAACCTAAAGCAGCAGTGGCAGTTTTTACTTCATTCTCTGCATTGAGTAATAATGTTGGTGTAGAGAAGTCAAACTTTCTTAATGTCTAGTAAAAACTATAAAAAGCATTGTAGTTCATCAACACTCATGCCAGCCTTACTCATTCTTCATGCATTTGGCTTACGACTACTGCACAGGCAATTGGGTAACTCTTAACCTGGTTTAGTACGAGCACACAATAGAAAAATTCTTCCCAGAGCTACGCAAATGGTAGGCTCCTGTCCAGATCCCATTAAAATGTATTTTGCAGACTTCACCAACCTCTTGGATGCCTTGTGTCCTCAGTTCCTTTTCAGGAGGCAGCTGTAGGTGGCTTGATGCTGCACCTAGATGTGCAGGTTTTATGCAATGTTTGGGCTTCATATCAGCAAAAACTGGAATACTGCTTCTTGTGGGGCATCCTATTGAAATTGTCTGTCTGACTATAAGTAGGCGTAATCCAGCATTCATTTGTTCTTCTACCGATCACCTTTTTTATTAGAAAAGTATGGTACCTTACCTACTCCACGTTTTGCTGCTATCTTGACGTTTCAGTACTGCCTGTTTATCAGTATCCTGCTAGACAAGGAAGTCGCTGTTCAAAGTTACTCCTCCAAGCACAGTTTGGAATTGCTATTAGGTTTTCAGAGAATAGAACCAGATTAAAACTGCTTTCATTTCAGCTTCTTTGCACAACTCCAAAAAACAGAGTAAAATTTGTGAAACCACAGAGATGAGTGGCTGCAGACATGATTTCAAAGGGGCTGTGGGGAACATGATTGTAGTACTCAGAGGTGGAAATCTAACAAAATGATTTGACAGGACTGAAAGTGATCATTCCTGCTGTTATCAGCTGGGTTAGGAGAGAAAAAACAAGTGATTTTTATTCTCATGCTCTGGTTAGATGTTCTATTTAGCTAATGCTCTGAGGATTTTAAAATGCAGGTCAACAGCTTGTCTGCTGTGCAGTAATTATATTTCTCTTGCATGAACCAGTTTGTTGGTTTTATTAAGTGGCTGGGCAATAAGGTTTTTCTTGCTTCTATATGGCCTAATACCTAGGAGCACATGGCTACTGCTGAGAAGGATGACTGATGACATACTGTTGTAGCAGCAAGGATTGTAGACAGATCTGTCTGTGAAGCAGTGCATGAGGACAGTGTAAATCTCTGAAGCTTTTAAAATTAAGGCATATGTAGTGCATGCTTCATGGGAACAGTGCTTATTTAAAAACCATTCACTCCCCGGAACAGCATGAGCAATTCATCTACAGGCTAGTAATGTTGTATCTCATGTTGCTTTTTAGACAGAAGATCAATAAATATGAGTAACTTGAAAAACTAACAACCTTTTGATGCCCACTGTTGGGGAGAGTCAGAGAATTGACTTTGCATTGAGAGAATCACAGGAGAAGTTGGTAGCTGTCTTTATTCATTACTGGTGTCAGTGGGCAGCAACTAGGGTAGACATACTTGGGAAATAATGATGTTTTATATAACCATTCCCACCTGCAGTGTCAAGGCTCTAGACTTCATGTAGCTCATTTATGTCTGATAAGCTAAAAAAGTTGTTCCAAATTGCTTCTTTGTTACGAGTAAACAGCTAGAACACCTTTTGGCGATCAATACCTTTCTTCAGCACCAGATGAGAGACAAAATAGAACCTATTAAGGATGCATGAAAATAAATTGGTAGCACATCTCTATATGTGTAAAACTGACCTTTCTAATAGCACATCATTCCAGGGAAGCATCCATTTGTGACTTGGAACCATAAATTGGCCTGCCTCTGGTATTTTTGTGGTTTTTTTTTTATGTGGGATTTTGATTTTTCAAATTTTTTGGGGGGATTACTATTACTGTTTTTATTGTGAGCTGCTAAATGTTTAGCATTTTGGAAAATTTTGTTCTACATAGGCAGTACTGTGAAAGAGAATCAGAACTTAAATATTATGCTGGTGTACAGTATTTCTACAATTGCCTTTGTAATTTCCTGTGCAGCATAATCAATAGATATTTCATTTTAAAAACATCTCTTATATTAGTAACTTATATTCTCTATCCTGTTACATTACTCATTAAAATGTATTTGATAGGGGTCTATTCATATAAAATACAGGCAATTATTACATGATATAATGACTGAACCCATCCTGGCCTATACATTTGGGATATCATACAGTGTTGTAATCATATTTTTCTTATATGCCATCAACTAGTAGTTTTTCATTGGAGTGAGGGATACACTGGGGAAAACAACAAAGGAAGTGTTGTTCTAAACCAAAACTTTAATAAAAAGCAAAAAAATTGAAGATATCAACTGTATTTCAGCCTAACTCAGCAAGACTCCTAACAAGAGGCTGAAGCTGCTTGTTCAATCATATGCCTTGGAAAAGGAAAGACACTCATTTGTAAGTGTGCGTGTGGCTAATTATTGTTTCTTTGTTGCATGTTCCCTCAGTGTGCAGTTAAGAAGTGAACAGGGAATCCTTGCTTCACTGAATTCCACTATAATTTTGCCACTGGCTTAAGTGAGGAAGTGTGTCACTCGCCTTACCAAAAAAAGCACAGCTGTCAAATCTGATTAATGAGATTTTACTCTGACTTTTGCTAGGATGCATACATCCCGGTATGTATAAGGGTAGTGAAAACAGGGCATGGATTTTCAGCATAAATACAGTAATAACATTAATCTACCTAACAGAAATGCATGTGATCAAAGTGATAATGTTGCTGAAATTACAGTGAAACATGACATAGATGAGTCAAATGTATAATCCAAAAAGCAACAAATACAGGCAGAAATTATTATTGTCTTGGCATATAGTGTAAGTGAGGTTATTATTGACTTTCATGGTTCAAAAAAGTTGCTAAAAACCATACAAAAGATTCAGAGAAAAGCTACAGGAATAACTGACAGATATAAGACTCACCCTATTTTTCATCTCCAGTTATAAGAAACAAAATAACATATGCCTACATGAATGTATCTAGTAAAATTGTTTGTAATAGATAACTCTTAATAGGCAAGAAGGTACGAAACAGCATACCATACAGTTAGAATGAGAAGTACCTTTAATGCTGGTGATACTTAATAATATTTAATATCAATAACATAATGACAATAGGGAATGCTATTTGGTCATTTGATGGTCATTTGATTACGTGAAATTTTCTTGGAAGACTATGCTTTTATAAAAAGTGGACTGTAGTTTAAAAGAAACAAGGAGTCTCGTGTGAATTACTAGAAGGCTTTTAGGTATGCTGGAAGTGAGCAAGGTGCAGTCTATTAAACTAACAAATAACTGACATGTATATGATTTTTTGGTTTGGGTAGCAAATTTGAGCTACTTTGAAAATACAGTATTTTCCAAATGATTTCTCACAAAAAGTTATGCTGTGAACAATTTAAAAGTTAGTTCTTCCATCTTCCAAATTCTCTATACCTGTTGCATGTTGTGTTACAAATAATATCAAATAATGAAACAATTATTTTTATAAAATTCATACATTTAAATCTACCATTGATATTCCAAAATTATTATAATATTCCCACATAGAGAGAAACAGTTTCAATTTTAAAATGGTGTAAAATGATCAAAAAAATCATCATAGAAAAATATTTATGAAGAACTATGTCATTTGCCCATCAAGCTACTTTTTGACAATAGAAGTGGTCACCAGCAGATTGCTTGGTAACATTTGGATATTCTTGGTTGCATTTGGATGAAAAGGAGGTATTATGTCAACTTAAATGACATCCAGGTTTTTGTTTGACAGGGAGAGAAAACATTGGCTGTTTTTAACACATGGAAATTTAACACATCCTACTTTTAGAGAAAAAAAAGCCAAAACCAAATACAATCCAGAAATCAAATTCACACTAACATTAGAATGGCATCTATTGTTTTATAGTTATAATTGAAGTTAGTTACATACATTTTTCTGGAGTGGTACATATATAAAAAAAAATTAATAACCAAGTCACAGCTTCAGATAGTACAGAGTCTATCTAAATACCATGTGAGCACAGATTTTCTAACATCTTTTAGAAAAAAGTATAGCACCTTTCCTTCTATGAAAATAAGAAAAGAAAATAGCAGCCTAAATCATAAGAAAAGAGGAGACCATAAAATTATGGTGGGTGCTTGTTATTATAAAATAGTTGTGTTTGGTACATTGTTGGATTATATTTATATAGTATTATTATGGTTATAGCTATGCCTATTAAAATGCTGTAATCCTTTGGTGGAATTACTTTCACGTATATCTATATGACAAGAAAGTGGTATTACATATGCATTTCTGCATATAAACATATTGAAATATAATATTGTAAAAAAATAGTAAATGAAAATTATTTAAAAGTCCAACATTTCCTACACTTTCTTTGCACTATAGGTGTCCTGGATCACTGAGCATTGCAATGCAAAAAAAAAAAAACCAACAAGAAATTATTGTCCCATATCACATGTATGATATCAGTGAGTTCTGCTGAGGCTCTGATGAGCAACAGCTATAGAAGGGGTAAGGTGTAGTAGAGAAACTAAATAGCTTGGCTATGGTAACATTAGTCATGTTAAAAGAGTAGATTCTCTAATAAAGCAATTTAGACTACAGCAGTAAATTCTCTGGACTATGTGATACTCATCTAAGAATTCACAGGAAAATGAGTAGTAAGTCTGATCTTCTAACAGGACTATATGCCTTTCTCTTAAAATGATCTCATCTCTCATACGGCCTTCCCCAATGAGCTTGGAAAAGTCCCGTGATTTTCTAATAAGCCTATCACTTGTTATTAGATAGTGTAATAATATCCTGTATGTTCTTTTAGGACTGAGGAAACTGCCTTTATTTTTCCTGAAAATTTTACACCCTGAAAGACTAACATGTAAGTGTTTAACCTCCTCAGTGGAAGTCAAATCTCTTTTTTTCCCCTAGGACCAAGATATTTCTTCATGCATTTATATTTACAAGGCAACTTACAACAGCAGTAGAAGGAACATCTGATGCAAGAGGAGAAGAAAAAATAATCAATAAGAGGGCAGATGAACTAGATAAATTTGATGCTCAGTGAAATATTATTCCAGCTAGTCTGCAAAGCTCAGCAGAATCATGAAGGCCTTGCATTGGCCTGTTCTTATTAAATGTGAAGTGCTATTTGTTAGAGTCACATTCAAACAATACACTCTACATAAAATCTACTATGATCTTATTTATTTATTTTGCTAGAGTTTTATTTGAAGAACAGCCTAGGTAGTATGAAAATTTTAAAAGCATATTTTTCTTTGTTATGTATGAAGACCCTACTGGGTGAAATCTCTGCATACACAGGAAAAAAGCAATGCCTTGTGTGCCTGTGGGACCTCATACAGGGTCTCAGCATAGCTCTTTCCTGAGGAGGACCCCCATACCAAGTTGTGTCTGATGTCAAATCAGCCTCTAGTGTGCATTTATGTGTAGTCCATCTCAAAGACAAGTAGGAGGAGAAAATCTGTGTTGATCTCACAAAGAATTTCTGAAAACAACCACAGTCTGATTCAGCTCAGCTGTTTTCAACAGCAGCTTTATTTATTTAAAAAATTATTCATTTATTTTGTTTGTATTCTCTTCCACACAAGTGGCTTTGTGTTTCTCCTCCTAAAAAGTTTATTTCCCCAGTTTATTCTCTGGTGAAAGCTGCCTTTCTCCTTCCTTCAGACTAAAAGCTTTTCAGTCTGCTTTGGAGACTTCACTTTCAGAAATGTTATTATATAATTCCAAATGACAATTACGTTGAGTATGGGCATTACCTTCCACTTAGAGTGAAAATACTTGCTCCCTCATTGCCACAGCTGAAAAACACTCAGTGCTTTTCAGGTTTGGTTGAGCTGTGATCATTCACAGGAAAAACAATCTTTTTCCTCATAGAATTCCTTGTGAGGAATTCTTTTAGCCAAATTGAACTGGCCCATTTTTTTTCTGAAAACTTTAAAATTACAGTTTATGGACAAAAACAAACAAACAAACAAACAAACAAACAAACAAAAAGATGCTTAAAAAATTATGTCTGTGTGAAGTTTCTGGCTTTTTCCTGCAGTTTTATACTTCTGAGTGGGTAGATTGAACAAATTAGCAGTGTTTTGACAGGTAAAAGCAGAAGGATACGCCCTGAAGAAGTGAACTCTTCACTCAGAATAAAAACATGGGCTGTTTTCTAGCCTTCACGTTGGCACTAGCAATAGGCTAAAAGGAAAAAAATCATGGATAGATATGTCAAACATTGCTTCTGCATAAAAAATTAATATATCGTTAAAAAATCATCAGTTGACTTAGATGCTTAATTTTATGAATTTTTGAGATACAACGTAGACCTTCAATTTTCCATTTGCATCATAGCCATGTAGACTTTGTTTTGAATGTGCCGTGATTTTTCAGTCCCAGTGAGGCAGGTATTTCACACAGTGAGATCACTGAAGGAAGAGTCCTTACAGTGCAATAATAAGTTAGTATTGATTTTTTTTCTCTTTACACTTTCAAAGAGGTACACAGATATTAACAACTAGCTATACTTCACAACAACTTTATAAAGCGTTTCCACAATTTTCTGTTCCTTTCAGCCTACAACCATGTAACTCATAGTTTACACAAAATTTACTTCATTATTGCTCTAATTCATAGAACACCTTTTTTTCACTTGCCTCAGTGCACCCTAAGGAAAAAATACGACACAATGTGTACACCTTAAAAGTCATGAAGGTGAGGATCAACATCTCCAAAATTGGATTTTGTATTTTGTTTCCACTTACTCTTAGAGCAGCATGAAAAAAAAATTAGTAGATCAGCCTCTCTGATTGTATTTTCTGTTTAAAGCCTGGGAGAAAAAAATAACATCAGGCACATAACCACCACCAGACAGCATGAAAGCTTCATTTTCTCAGATAATTCTTCTGACATCCAGGACTGAAAAAGCTGAAAACATTATATGTTTAGCAGCTGGAATTATTGCAGTGTAAATTCCTCTGCATAAGTTGAAACACTTAGATTGATCATGTAAAAACATACAAATAGATTGGAAATGGATTCTTTTACTTAAAAGATATCATAACATATCAGCAATTTAAAAAACAAAACAAAGCAAAACAAAACAAAACAAAAAATAAAAACAAACAAACAAACCACACCCCCCTCCAATTTTTATATGACTAGGAGATACCTGCACAGTGATTGTGTAGGGTCTTCTCATACCCAAATTCTGTAGATTTATTATCTGAAGCAGGTTACATAGTGTATTCCTCTTCTGCAAAACAAAATCATAGTAGCTTCTTTTGCAGATGTATGTTTAAGGATAAACCTTTTAAAAAATATCAGGTCCTCAAATATCTTACTCATCTAAGTGACTAAAACAAGTGCTACAAGAGTCTGAACTGAAGTGTATTGTGCCTGAAAGTCTTCATATATGAATAGTTTTCTGTCAGTTCCACCCATTTTCTGCTCTTGTCATAAAAACTTTTCTTACTGCTCTCTGGCAATGTTATGAAGCTTATGCAAATAGTTGTTAGATATCCACTAGAAAGAAATTAAGTGCTCTGTTGTCACTTATAACGTAGTTTACTTTTTCTGTTGAGAGGCCTGTAACTTTACCACCCACATAGGGCAATGATCTCGTACCTCAAACATAAACTGGACCATTATCTCTCAAAGGATCTAAAATAGGAGGGCTAGGCATGGCATCTCATTTTAGATTCAGTTTTACAGGATTTTGAAATTATACTCTATATCTGTAGTATTTAACAAGTTACGTGTAGGGCTCTTGCGTGTGACTAGGAGCCACGTGTACACTCAAAGAAAGTACAAAACAGAAAGTGATTTGGGGAAATTAGATCAAATGGTGTCCATACATGTGCGATCTCTGAGGTTGAAGGTAGAAAGTGCATAGGCAAGAATCCAAATTCCCAGTGAAACACACACACAGATCATAATATTTGTAAATTCAGAGTCTATTTTGACAGAAAATAATATACAGGAACACGAATGTACAAGCATACATATTTTGTTTTAGCGTTCCTTAAATCTAGTTGTTGGTAAAGCAGGATTTCTACTATGAACACAGAACCCTGTCTTTGGTCAGCTCTCTTCTAATTTAGCAACTCTTCATTTCATCATACGGGAGCTGTATTCACAGGAAGACTATGATAATCCAATTTAAAGAAATTTAAAGCAAGGATGACTGATTAACGATAGATGTCTCTGACAGCGTTAGGAGCAGAGAAAGAGTATGAGGGGGTGTGCTTTGCTTTCTCAAACAAGCAAAGTGAGAATTGTGCCTGTCCTTTAAGTTTTGAGCCTGTCCTTAAGTTTTTTTTTCCTTGGAGACAAGATCCCTGGTGTTGGGTTTAGAATCACAGAATCATAGAATTGTCTAGGTTGAAAGGGACCTTTAAGATCATCTAGTCCGATCATCCAGTCCAATCATCAACCTAACTGTGATAAAAAAAATCAGTAAACCATGTCACTAAGCTCTATGTCAACCCGTCTCTTGAAAACCTCGAGGGGTGGTGCCTCAACCACTTCCCTGGGCAGCCCATTCCAACACTTAATAACCCTTTCAGTGTAAAAATTTTCCCTAATATCCAACCAGAACCTCCTCTGGTGCAACTTGAGGCCCTTTCTTCTTGTCCTACCGCCTGTGACTTGGGAGAAGAGACTGACCCTTGCCCCTCTACAACCTCCTTTCAGGTAGTTGTAGAGAGCAATAAGGTCTCCCCTCAGCCTCCTTTTCTCCAGGCTGAACAACCCCAGCTCCCTCAGCCTTTCCTCATAAGACTTGTGCTCCAGAACTCTTACCAGCTTCATTGCCCTTCTCTGGACCCACTCCAGCACCTCAATGTCTTTTTTGTGGTAAGGGGCCCAAAACTGGACACAGTACTCGAGGTGGGGCCTCACCAGTGCTAAGTACAGGTGGACATCACCTCCTGAGTCCTACTCACCATGCTGTTCCTCATACAGGCCAGGATGCTGTTGGCCTTCTTGGCCACCTGGGCACACTGCTGACTCATGTTCAGCTGACAGTTGACCAAGACCCCCAGGTCCTTTTCTGCCAGGCAGCTCTCCAGCCACTCTTCCCCAAGCCTGCACGGGGTTGTTGTGACCCAAGTGCAGGAGCCGGCACTTGGCCTTGTCGAGCCTTATCCCATTGGCCTCGGCCCATTGATCCAGCCTGTCAAGATCCCTCTGCAAAGCCTCCTACCCGCCAGAAGGTCGACACACCCACCCAACTTGGTGTCGTCTGCAAACTTACTGAGGGTGCACTCAATCCCCTTGTCCAGATCATTGATAAAGATCTTAAAGAGAACCGGCCCCAATACTGAGCCCTGGGGGACACCACTCGTGACCAGCCGCCAACTGGATTTAACTCCATTTGCCACCACTCTCTGGGCCTGGCCCTCCAGCCAGTTTTTAACGCAGCGGAGAGTACTCCCATCCAAGCCATGGGCAGCCAGTTTCTCCAGGAGGATACTGTGGGAGACTGTATCAAAGGCCTTGCTAAAGTCCAGGTAAACAACATGCACAGCCATTCCCTCATCCACCAAGTGGGTCACTGTCATAGAAAGAGATCGAGTTTGTCAAGCAGGACCTGCCTTTCATGAACCTGCACTGGCTGGGCCTGGTTGCCTGGGTGTCCTTCATGTGCCGCATAATGGCACTCAGGATGATCTGTTCCATGACCTTCCCAGGCACTGAGGTCAGACTGACAGGCCTGTAGTTCCCTGGATCATCCTGCTGGCCCTTCTTGTGGATGGGTGTCATATTTGCCAGATGCCAGTCAGCTGGGACCTCCCCAATTTGCCAGGACTGCTGGTAAATGATGGAAAGTGGCTCAGTGAGCACTTCCACCAGCTTCCTCAGTACCCTTGGGTGGATCCCATCTGGCCCCATAGACTTTTTTATATCCAGGTGTTGGAGCAGGATTTCATGGTCTCTGTGCCAGGTTTGGACCTGCTTTCTTCCCTTCCTTTGTTTTCTTCTACTTCTCTCTCTCTCTCTGCTGTTGTTATGTGCAGACCCCACATGTTAAAAGCTTACACTGATACTTATGAAGCCTGTTAAGATTTGTGTGTGTTAATAAAATGGGTCTTTTAACACAGAAGCTCTGTTTGGGGCAGCACCAGCAGACAATAAAAGATTGATGTTAGTCCTGGGCTGAGTCAGGGGAGCGGTAGTCAGATTCCTCTGCTGGGAACAGAGAAGTGGTTCCAGAGAGCTATTACCTTGGGAATTCCACCCAGAGCAGGAAAATCCAGTGCTGGGAGTTGTCCACAGGAGGAGACCGCACTATCATGCCTGGAAGGAGAATTGCATGATTGTGCATTGTCACCCCATGGTCATCAAACTATTGTGATCCCTGAGCTGGCACAGGACTGTCCAATTGACACAGAAGCATTTGAGATGACTGACTGCCCATCAAGCCCATCTGATCTTGATTGCTAACAGCTCCTGCCCAACTCACCCTTTGACATAGCTGAGCAAACCTTCCCCTTTAGTCCTTGTAGCTTTGGATCTGCGTCAGCCAGCACCTCTGTGTCAGGGTACTGCACAGGCACAAGAGGGGAGCTCTGCATTGCAAAAGGCTAAGACCTTCTCTAGTTTACCTCTTCTTGACTGGAGCTTTCAACAAGATAGGCCATTTAATGTCTGTAAATTAATGAACAGTAATGATTACTTATAGTTGTTGCTGTTAGCCTATCTTTTTTTTTGCTAAGATACATAATAATGTAAAGTAGAACACAATATTTTAAACACATTCCAATGTAACTATTACAAATTGGTAACTTTGAGGATTCAGAAGATCAGATTTCAAAACAAGTATTGTTTTTGCTATTACATTGTACTTGTACACTTTAAGTTGTTTGTAGCAGCATCTTACAAAAGAGAGCAGTTGTTTAGAGAAACTCTAGGGTAAACAGACATAATAATAATTAGTAAAATCATATATTCTCACGGGACATAATTAAAAGCCCACTGAAATTTCTAGACTCTAAAACTTAGCACCTCTCATACTAAAGCTGGAACAAAAGGGTTTTTGTGCATTCCTGCAACATAGTAATGTTATGTCTTTGCATGAATGACTGTAGCATGCTTAGCCTGACCTTTTTTGATCTTTACAGGTCCAGTAAAATGGAACCTTACTCATCTGCACACTTTGATGGCAATTCTTTATAGTTGTCCATTCAGAAATGACCTTGAGGAAAAGGATATGGCTGGGGCACTAACATTCATTTCATTTTGAAGACTTGCCTTCTAAGAAGAGAATGAAATACAGAAGTCCAGAGTAAGACTGAGTGTAGGATAGGAAAAGTGACATAAATGTCTCAGAAGCATCTCAGTGCATACCACCATGATTCAAAATGGAGTAAAAGAGAGCTTTAGCATAATTGTGTGCGCATATGTGTGAGTGTATATGCATCTTTGTATAGATACAGACAGAATACTCAATCTTCCAAAAACCATTAGATTGTAGACTGCCTTCTATATGTTAGTCACAAGAGGCCAACTCTCTCTAATCAGCCAGACAAGTTCAGCTATGCCCATGTATTGAGATTCACTGTATATATATCCCTGGAAGGAAACACTGGTCAAAAGCAGGAACTGAAGAGGAAAACTTCCTTTTACTATCTTCTCCATTTTCAGAAGTTATTAGGAGTTATTAGGATGTGGGGCATTCACTGGGCATTTCTGCTGTCATGCCACATCACACCCATACAGGGTGCATTAACAGTAGAAGTAATATATTGTATGCATACAGTGCTTTTCACTCAGCATCACATAAGACATGAATGTTGCGCTAAAGAAGTTAAACTTAAAGGATTAACTGCAGTAAAGCTCACTGAAGTGTTGAATGCCACATGCTCACAAAAAATTCAGTGTCACTTGGTACTCTGTCACACACAACTGAAATAAGAAAAAGAAGGGCCAGTTATTTAAATAGCTCATTTCTATCTGTTTCACTGATCCTCTGGGCTTCTGATGCACCACATTCACCTGGCATGTAATAAAAAACACTAAGGTTAGCATCATACGTTGAACCTCAGAGTATTTATGTCTTCAATTGTTTAAGTTTTCACCAACTTACTCTCTTTTCTCTGTTGACCAAAACTTCAAATAGGAGGAATAGCTGTTCTCAATGTGCTTTACATGTATTTCTTCTGTTCGTTCTGCCCAACACAGCTGCTGTTTGACTTATAAAAACTTTTTTGTGCTTATTATATCCAGATTTGACCACTTTTGTTTAAAGTTCCTCTCCATTCTTTATGACCAGATGAGTGGCTTGATGTTGGGAAGAGTAATTTTAAGATGAAAGGGAGAAACTGGGGTGAAATTTATAAGAAGCAATGGAGAAAGACTTGACTTGTTGTTCTAAATAAATAATGCTTATACAAACCTGAGGTCAGCCATGAATGCCTAATGTGAGAATGCTAAATCTTCTGTATATTAATTAGAAAAAAGGCTACATACTCTATAATATATCCATTAGGTGAACAAAATTCCAGCTGAAAACACTCAGGAGTTTAACATGAGAAAACATAGAAAGATATAAAATATTTAGTGGCTGAGAAGGCTAAATGTTTCCTTTTGGCTTTTTGTCCATCTAATTTTTTAGTGCTTCTAAGTTTTCTTTTCTGTCTTTACTTCCTCATGGTCTTTGTGGTCTGAATTAAAAGAATTGTTATGTTGATATGGTAAAATGAAGGAGAAAACAAATGAAGGTATTGAATTGCCATCTGTATCCAAGTGTCTAATATTTTCAACATACTCATAATACTCTTAGAAGTTTAAGAAGTTCTATTATCCTCAGTCCATACATGGAGGGCTGAAAACATAGACATATAGGTCCAGATCCAGAACTGCTTAATGTGTAACAATTTCCAGTGATTTTACTGAAGGTTAAAAAGCCTCAGACTTTGATAATCTGGTATATGTGATTTACAAGGGGAAAAAAAAGATACATGTAACAGAGCAAGCAACTGAACCCTAGTTCTTGTGTCTTAGCCTGCATGCTTAACAAGTTGGACATGCTTATCTTCTGAAAGTAAGCCAATTGTTTTTTCATGGCTGCTACACTGAATATAAAGAATGGTGTGGTGACCAGTACTGGGTGGCGTTCCTCAGGGGTCAGTACTGGGACCAGTGCTGTTTAACATCTTTGTTGGCAACATGGACAATGGGATTGAGTGCACCCTCAACAAATTTGCTGATGGCACCAAACTGTGGAGTGCAATTGACATGCTGGAGGGAAGTGATGCCATCCAGAGGGACCTGGACAGGCTTGAGAGGTGTGCCCATGCAAACCTCATGAAGTTAAACAAGGACACGTGCAAGGTCCTGCATGTGGATCGGAAGAGTGAAGGTGGTGAGATAGTGAAACAGGTTGCCCAGAGAAGTTGTGGATTCCCCATCCCTGGAGGTTGTCAAGGGCAGGTTGGATGGGGCTTTGATTAACCTGGTCTAGTGGGTGTCCCTGCCCATGGCAGGGGGGTTGGAACTAGATGATCTTCAAGGTCCCTTCCAACCCAAACCATTCTACGATTCTATGATTTTGTGAATGTTTGAAAACTGAAAACCAACCAGAAATCTTCTAGGAAGATTTCTATCTTGCAACTATTTCTAAATAAGAAATATCTATGTATAGGTTGCTTCTTAATTATGGAAAGTAAATAACTTTTGTAAATTAGAGATATAAAAATTTTAGAACAACAGTTCAATAAATAAATGTCAGTAGGAAGCATTTCTAAAAGTTCTGCTCTTGCATTTTAACACAAGGCAAACTGAAAACAGAAAGTTGCTGCAGAATTTAACATTCTTGTTGAAGTATATTACTTCAAATTAACTTGATTTTTTGTGCTGGATAGCAAGTACGCTTTTATGTCTCTGCTGTAATTCCAATGACTGCAGCTCAAATTAGGTAGCCGCGTATAGCATATTTTGCGAAGGAAAAATAAACAAACAGGCTCTTACCAAGCTTTGTATCCAAAATCAATCCTCTCAATTTAACTAACACTGAAAAAAAAATTGATTTTGCTGATTTTTTTTCCTGAAGCATAATTGTTTCCCTTTCAACATCCGTCTGTGTATTCTACCAGGAGAACTGCAGCTAGTTCAGAAGCAAAGTATCCTTTTTCAGACATAATGCCGCTACTAAAGTGGCTCTGACTGGGCTCAAATTAATGAAAATTCTGATTTCAAGATATGGAATTTAAAATTCCAAGAGATATCTTCAGGGTTTTTTTTGCTGCACTGATGCTGATGCCCATCTGTGTATACTGAGTTTCTTACTTAAGTATAAATTTAATCCTCAAATCTAAGGATAACTAGTGGGCTGGCGCATAAGAAAATTCAGGCAATTTGGCCACTCACACTTGTTGCAATAGGACTGCACAGTATGCAGCGGTCTGAGAAATTTCCCTGTCCCACAAGGAAAGAAGGACAAGTCTGAGGGAAATATATTGATTAACAATGAGCTTTGTATTGACAGCAACTCAGCAGTTCAGGTGGCAAATTTAGAAGATAAAGGTAGAGCTGGGACTGATGTGGGCTAAGCTGGTCTCCCTTAGCCAATGAGCTAAAGGAGACCTAGTGCTGGGTAAGAGCACATTGAGGTAATGTCGCGGATGCCCCCAAATGAGGCTAATCAGGTCTTTGGAGCAGATAACACCTTGCCCTGGTGGCAGGCTGAGCCTGGTTTCCTTGTGCACAGATGTGAGGGGCTCTTCTGGCCAATTACTGTTGTCACCAGGCAGGTAGCTGGGCTACCAGCTCAGCTGAACATTTGTGGTAGGTATTAACAGGAAGATGAATTTTTCACAGAAAGTGTAGAGACTGAGAGAGTAGGGAAAAGCAAGAGACAGGATTTGTGCAGGACACAGGAAGTTGATCTCTTTGCATTAAGCATAGGATTGTGCCAGGCAGCTGGTAGCTTTCCTCACCATGGGGTTGGAGAAGGATGCCTGCAACACAGTACTGCTTTACTGGGTGAGGGACATAGGAAGGGGGTGGATGAGTTTGCATCTGAGCTGAGCAATGCATGAGTGTCAAGGTATCTGGGAATGTCTATTTGTTCCTTTGTGCGCGAGACCTTTCTGGATGGCTAGGCTTTACAGAGTGGGAAGTTCTGTGGGTTGTCAGATTGACTTGGGTTGATGAAGTCTTGACTCTCATGTATCTTCTAGTACTTAAGAGTGTGTAGAACACTCACTTTTTTTCCCTGTTTTCCCTGAATAATGCACAGATTGCTGACAGAAGAGATTAGAGTCCACAGACCTTTGTTTCATCCCTCAACCTGGTGCCTTCCACAAAAGCTCACCTCATTTCTGTAGCTCTTCTACTGATCTTGTTTTATAATCACTTGATCCACCTCACTTGACACTCAACCCAAGAATCTTCAGAGGATCAGAGGCCTTGTGACAGTCTCCATCAAAATAGGAATTCTTTTAAATTCTAATCAAAGCTGAGACATATTGATCCCTCCCTCTATTATCACTCATAAGAAAAAAGGGTTAGAAGCATTCAGTCTCCAGGGTGACCAAACCAGCATTTTTTCACAAGGAATGAAGTAGCTTTAAAAGGAGAAGGAAAAGTAAAATAATTTTGAATGCATTAGGTAACTTGAAAAATGGGTACAAAAAAACCCAGAGTTAATAGTTTATACTTGTAAATTAATGTATATTAAAATCCTGGAATAAAAAGAGAACCCGTGAAAAGGCTGAGAATTATTTTTAAATAAGATAACAGTTGATAGGAGCTGAATGCGTAGAGGTTTAAAGTTAATAACTGCTAATGTTTCATATGTTTAGGATTGCATTTATAATTTAAAATTATTCTTTTACAATTATAGGAACAATTGATATGATGAGTTCTGAACCTGTGCAAATGTTATGTTATGTGACCTGCTAGTTTCTAAATAATAGAAATTTATCTAACAATAGTTTCTAAACTAATTTGAGATGTTAGCTACATTCCGTTAGGTTTTTAAATAATTTTGAGATTGCTTTCAGCAAATTTCAAATGTGCTTTTAAACTAAATTTTTGATTTTTTTGAATTTTTTTCCATACAGCTGGAGAAAATAAATATCTGAGGCAAATTCTTGAGTTTTATTTAGACTTCATTCACATCATTACCCAATTTTTTCAAAAGCAATTTATATTGATTTGGCTGCATCCATTGAAGCATATAGGGTCACTCTGGGTTTGCACTTATTTCAGAGAGGTAAGGATCTGTCCTAGTAAGTGAATTGCAAGTCAATAGCAGTCTATTCTTTCATTATGCTGCTAGAGGAAATCTGACTTCATGTAGCAAAGTGTATACTATAATTGAATACATACCTTCCAGTCCCTCCAGGAACCGCTTCTTTTGCTTAGCTCTGTTTTTTGGCCATTCAAAGGCAAACAAAATATTTTTTCTCTACTTCCCACCAGCAGGTGATGTTCAGGCACTTCTCAGGAAGAAGGACTTCAGTACGTGTAGCAGTTGCTCCAGAAGACAAGTGTCGTAAATAATGAATGCCCCCTCTTCCTCATCCTTTCGTTTAGCTTTTATTGCTGAGTAGATGTCATGTGGTATGGAATATTCCCTTGGACAGTTTGGGTCAGCTGTTCTGGCTATGTCCCCTCCCAGGATCTTGCCCACCCCCAGCCTACTGGTTAGTGGGAACATTGGAGAGACAGCCCTGATGCTGTGCGAGCGCTGCTCAGCAGTAGCCAAAGCACTGGTGTGTTATCAACACCTTTCCAGCTACCAATGCAAAGCACAGGACTATGAGGGCTGCTGTGGGGAAAATTAACTCCACCTCAGCGAGACACAATACATGCACACAGGAAAACATCTGATCTTGGAAATGTAAATTACAAAATGTGTCTCTTCATAAGCGCACTGGACTTATTTTTCCAGTGTCCACATCTGTCGCCCTCTCAGACAATGACAACTTGCGTAGTTCTAAATTAAAGCACAAACTGAAAAAAAAAATAAATAAAAAAAAATAAAAACCAACCAACCAAACAAACAAACAAAAAAAAAAACAAAAAAAAAAGAAAGAAAAATATTCATCTAATTCTGGGGTAGACTTATATGAACTGGTAAATATTGGACATTTAGCCTAAGATAAACTGAAGAATATGACTTTATTTCTAAGATCTTTAATCACTTTTTAAATGCTTAGACTAAAAAAACATAAAAATGTATAGTAATCTTCAAGATTTAAACCTGTTCATAGGCACAGACTATGAATTAAAAATGTAACCCACGAATTGTCAGCCATTTTAACTACCAGGGAGATAATAAATATTTCTGAAATAATGTTGACATTTATGTATTTAACCTGTATGGCAACTTAACATCCCGCTGTATACAATGGCTTCTGAACTGGGGATTTCTTTTTGTATGTACAGAATTTCCTACGGCAGTTCGTGCTGAACGGCACATTGGAGGGAAGCCAGAAACTGTGCTATGCAATATTTCTTGGCTTTCTCTTGCACTCAGGCATTACAAGGATTTCTGAAGAGCAGGTAGCCAGACCAACCAAACACAAAAAATTAAACATTAAACCGAATACAAGAAAAACATTTTCCTTTAATGATATAAAATAGCATTTGTGGTAGTGGAGTGAATAATGTTAAGAAGGGAGACCCACAGAGCTCAGTTTGCCACTGACTTACATACACACACTAGAAGAGTTTCCAACCTATTGGCATAATCGATTAGCTTTCTCACTAATTTTCTGTGCTCTTTACCTTTATCCATTGATCACCCATCAAGATAAATAATGTTATTCAGGTGTATTTGTTTATTAATATAATATAAATCCATTTCCCCCAGATGCGGATGGGCATTCTTTTTAGACATGGACAGCATCTTAATGTGTTTTTTCAAGTGTAGTTCAATATACTTCTTGACAGACATACTTCAGGATTCCTAGATTTTTCAGTGTCTCTGAAAATCCTAATTACATAGCAAAGGTGAAAAGATACACATATGCCTCCACACTTACTGTCCTTCTGAGTGCTTATTACAATTATTACCATGTAATATTTTTATATGCCTGAATTTCATTATTTTCAGGTTACAAAACTTTGCAGGCCTCATTGAGATATAAGTTATGGTATAATGTTGGTCATTTATTGCTCTTACTTGTCCACAAGGAAAATAATTACGTTCTTCCAAAATTATTTTTTAGCTGGCATTTAGAAAACACAACACGAGGGAGCCAAAGTAAGCGAACCATCTTGTAAAACACTCTAGCAGGTGGTAATTGAGGACACAAGCAGCTGCCTCTGTACTCGGAAAGCTGTGTCCTTGATTAAAGTTTTGTTGCATGCAAATATGTCGTAATATGGTAGGTACAGCAGTTTTCATCTGGGGTCAAAGTTGTATTGTACAGATATATAGGATAGCAGTAACGTGTATATTTCCTAAAACTTGAGAGAAAATTTATATTGGAATCTATGAGATTTCTTCTCTTTCAGAAAGCCACAGGATGAGCTTAGTTCCCGAGTGAGATGTACAGATCGCTAAGCAGACTTGTATAACTGTTAAGTGGAAGTTTGACAGAAAGTTGCAGCATGTGGGTGGAAAGTCTGACAAAGTGAAGTTCGGTCAGTGGAAATCGAGAGGTACCCAGAAGCATTTGACAGTTAAAAAGTGATTCAAGATTGTTTCAAATTTCCGTTCTGGGGGGGAACAGAATCTAGCCAAATGGGTACAGTCTATGTCTACTCTCCAAGTACAAGTATGAATTCTAGGTATCTGCTGTCAGATATGGAGCTCATGGGGTTGATCGCAATACAAAACCCAGATTTTCTTTCCAAATTTGCTAAATTGGCAGATGTGTTGATTTAAATGCATCTGATTCTAGTTTTGTTTGAGACCTTTTTGGATCTGTATTGCAGAAGTATATAGGATTTCAAGTTATTAAGCGTAGCTTTTAAAAGTAGTGGTTGTGAAAAGAACCGAGAGGTGGTATGATACTTATGATAGTTACATTTTCCTGGAAACGAACCATTTTCCTGAACATAGCAGTGGAGACACATGCAGAACGTAGACCATTTTTTCACTCTTTCACTTGAGTTGCTTATCATTAAGGACAGTTTCCTTTAAGTAACTGGATTCCCTGAATACCTTATACTGGTATGGTGCATTGTTCATTGATGTAAGTAGTTATAATGAAAGCTTGTGATTTGTCATGAAGCATGCTTGACTGGATGGTTTCTAATATCTTCTAGTGCCTTTGTTTTAAAGCTAGATGTTAATCTTTAGTTACAATGTGCTGTATCTATATTTGTTCTATGTGCCCCTGAACTACTTTTTACCTTTTTCCTAATGCTTCCCTGTAAGTACAGTGTCTGACATCAAAGTAGAAATGGGGTAACAAAGAAGATCATAGATGACAGAGGTATGCAAAGTTAGAAGGCTATTTCCAGAACAATGTACATATCTCTTACTTTTGAAGTCCCTGCAAAATACTCTGCTTCTCTCCACAGTTAGTGATCCAATGCTGTTTCACATTTGCCAAATGTAAAGTTGAATCTATTGATCAAATTAATGTCTTCCCCGGAGGCTTGATCCTTCCACGAATGGTTTAACAGCCTGAGTTAACTGCATTGGTGCTGCTTATGAAAGGAAAGGGGACCTTTGTTACCCTCAAGGTGTTGGATAGGCCCGGGACAAAGTTTACATTCAGGTCAAAATTTGGAGATGTGAATGTCTTTCAAATTCCGATATGATATTAATTCTGAAGCTTATGTCTCAACCTAATTATCTTTGGAATGAAAGACCTCTTTCTCACCTGATATGTGGGTTTTTTTCTCTGGTTGTTTTCTTTTATGTACAAGCACCTACTTTGTATTTTTATTTTTACTGTTAAACTTAGTCACACTATTTTTTTTATGTGAACTTCATTTCCACGGGCTGAAAACTGGTTTAAATTTTGTGTATTTCCTTTCTTCCAATGCTTCAAGATATGTCACAGGATGACATCATCAGATCAGAGGTCATTCTGATAAATCTCCCAATCCCATCTCATTAGCAGTCCAAATGAATTTGAAAGCATTACATTGTAGTTTTGTTGTCCTACAGCTCCTGCTAACCTTTAAAAATGCACTATGATAGATATTTTTCCCATAGATATGTCAACATTGGCAACTCTGTCAGTCACTGCCCTTGTATTTTATTGGTTAATCATTCCCTAATTACAGCTCCCTGGTTCATATGAAGCCCTATATCTTGCACATATACTTCTTGATTCTGCTGTCAGGTATTGCATACCTAAATACTGGTAGAGAGGAAGATGAATGAGTTCTCCAAAAATAGTGCTGTTCTTCCTTAGGCTTGTTCAGGAAAAGCTCCCACTGGTTACAGTTGCTGGAAATTGGAAAGTTAAATTCCTTATGAAAATTGGATTCTTTGTGAAAAAATGTTATGAAAGTGATATTGCATGAATTTTGATTTTTCCTTGATGTGCTTTTATTCTATTTTCGAACTCTGGAAACTCTGTGAGGCTTGGTGGCAGAATCTAGCTGAACAGGTCTTATGATTGACATTTAATTAACAGATCTGTCGATATGGGCTTCAAAGTACATTTCTACATTCTGTTCCCTACACAGAGAGCTTGCTGAATTTAAAGGTGGCAAACAAATTAACAGACCCACAAGAACACTTGATTGTACTGACAGGAATGGGGCCCAGACAGCAGATTTTAACAGTCTAGCAGCCCAAAAGATTACTTGATTTTTGACCCTCAGATAGGGTTGTTTCGAATAGATGAGTACAGCGTGATTCTCTAAAGGGAGAAGTCCAACTCACTGCTGCCAGAAAGGAGAGATACTGGAGGATTTTGGTTTTCAGGACGTTTAATTTCTGTTTGTTGTTCTTGTTCCTAAAGTCACACTGTTTTGTGATTTGACAGAAAACAAAATGTGTGTGGAGAGCCCGTGGCATTCATTTTCCAGGCTAGCAGGAGGCACAAGCAGCCACAAACACTTTAGTTTTTATACTAAATTGATACAATTCTGAATTACGGAAATTGTGGCTGCATTTCTTGTCTTTTAAGCCAACAGGATCTATTTGGGAGCCTGTGGGCCAAATCCAGCCTGGGAGAAGCATCAGCTGAATTTCCCCCCCCTATTCCAGGAAGTACACTATGGCATCTAAATGTCATCACTTTCACTTGGAGCCAAACCTTACACCTTCTATCTTTGTTAGAGGATAGATTGCTGGGAAGAAGGCAGGCATCTTTCTTGAATGAGTTTTCTTTAAAGTGAAGCAATTTCCTGAAGCGTCATCTGTCTTGTGTGTGTTGCTTTTCCAGATATTCCAGAATTACATCTATGATTTGCTCATTTAGGTTAGTGCTCATCCTTTATTTCTATGTTGTCTCCCAACTGACTTTGGAACAGGCATCTTTGTCTTCGCATTGACAACAAATGTCCTGAAATGAGGCACATGCTTTCAAAGAGAAAGAAGCTACATCACTTAATTTGAAATGTGAAAGCCATGTTATGCCAGTTCTTCACTGTCTTTATGTAAAGATGTAGTATCTGGGACATAAGAAAAATCAGGAGAGATGCTGTAATAGAAAATGTCGGAACAACTCAACGCTTGTTCTCTCACTCTGCCTGGCAAATTTGTATAAAGGAGAGGTTTAAATAGGAAAAACTTTAAATTGTGGAACTCTAGGAGTGATACACTCTATTCCTCTTGAAAGCTTTTACATGTACAGGCAATTGGAAAAGACTCCCTCAAACACGAGGACAACTTTAATAACTGTCAAGTGTCAGTGAAGTAGACACATAAACAGAAGAAATGTCACAGTCCATCAGCTTTCCCTTACTTCTCCAATTCACATTCCATTGCTTAGTCACCTAGATGTATATAAAGACTCTGTGCGTCAGTTCTGCACTTTATCTGCTGTAGAAAAATGTTGGTACATCTGCTTTGCACCTTTCCTATCCGCACAGCTCCCTCCTAGCATTCAAATTGGATTTTCACTTTAAAACTTTAGAATAATCTGTCCCTGAGTTACGATTATGGCAAAAAGAAAATGATGCCTTGGTATTCCATATTTATTCTCCTTCAGTGATTTCTATACCGAATCTGCCCAGTGCACACCAAAAACGAAAAGCTGTCTAGCTGCTGTGTGGGCAAATTCAATTTGGTATCTGAAAGTAATGTTGGAGGCTTGATTACCATTCTTCATCAATGTCATCAAGGGAAACACTATTTCTAGTGACACTTTAACTGCGTAAAATTGGAAACAGAGGCACACTTGCATTTCAGACGTGTAAGAAAAGAGGAAAGTAAGTCACACCAGAAACAGAGGCCATACCCAGCCTAGAATCACAGGGATAATCTACTCTTTTTCTTTCCTGCAAAAGCAAGGACTGCAGAATTGTACTTTTAGCATAGGGAAATTATTAGATAAGTTAAGTGAAGGATATTTGTCAAGATCAGAGTTCAACTGAAAAAAAAAAAAGATAATAGAAATAAACCTGCATTATTCGAGTCAATAGGTAAACTGAAAATCTCCATTTTTGGGGTATTTAACCTTCTGCCACAACATTCTGATACGGTTTCATCGAATGTTTTACTCCTCCATCTGACAAGCAGGCTATACCTAAGGATCTGGGGGGAAAGACAATTAATAGAGAGAATTAATCCCATGTTTTCTGAAGATAAAAAGAAACAACATATATCTACTGTATGTTTAGTGCTAATTTCCATCAAAAGGAACAGAACCACGTTTCAGCTTTTCTGCAAAAGATATTGATAGTCTCCCACTGCTATTCCAGCAGAGTCTGAACTCCTCGCTCAGTGCTTTAGACTCCTAGAGATCCCATTTGTTTCAATTCCAACTTCTGACAGTCTATTAGGAGTCGTAAGACCGTATTTATTCCTCTTCTTCTAAGGGTGAAGAAAAAGAAAATTTTCATCAGTAGATGAAAATTTAGATTTGCCTAATCTCTATAGAATATATCTAGAGAGAATAAATTGTGAGGGAGCTAGCTTGTTAGGGACTAAGTAGGAGATAATGTCCCTTAAAAATAAGGGAAGACAGGCCCCTAAGAGGGATATAATACTGCTTCTTTTTAAAATGTGCCAACACCTTTTGGTGCTTCCGATTTGCAAGAAAACCTGAAAGTAAGCTGCAAATATTTTTCATATAATTCCTACTGCAATGCTGTGGATGCTTCATATTCTCTCTCTCTGTAAATAGTATGCAATAGCCCAGTCTAGCCAAGGAGAAGACAGATTCTCTGAAAATTCAAAGGTTTAATACTTAGAATCTAAGATAATCACATTTTAATTTTCTTGCTGTGTTCATGGGTCAGATATTGCAAGGTATAATAGAAATGTCTTATAACTGTACAAGAACATCTCATCAATTTAAATAGTCTTACCTTTGGGGCAGGAGGAAGGGGGAAAAAGGAAGGGATATTTTTCAATTATTTGAACCCAGTTATAAGAAATCGAAGAATCATGAGAGAAGATGACATTATATGATATAAAAACTCAAGTCTGGATTATAAAATACAGACATGTTATGCAAATCACTTTCAGAATTAAGATAATTCAATTTTTGTTATGAAATAAAAATGGCATAGAACTGTATGCTTACATGTCTTTAGGACCCCTCTATTTTTATCTACCCACACAAGTGACCTTTACCTTAAGAAGGGGTAGGGGTGGGATTCAGGTTTGCTTTGATTTTTTTTTCCTATTCAATAATCAGTATAGTTTGGAAATGGGAGGCCTGGTCACCTGGGATACTGAGAAGGCTGAGGTAGTCACCAACTTTTTTGCCTCGGTCTTCACCAGCAAGTGCTCTAGCCACACTGCCCAAGTAACAGAAGGCAAAGACAGGGACTGGGAGAACGAGGAACCACCCACTGAAGGAGAGGACCAGATTCAAGAGCATCTTAGGAAACTGAAGGTGCACGAGTCCATGGGACCGGATGAGGGTCTGGGTCCCAGACCTGGGACCTGGGGGAACTGGTGGATGAAGCTGCTAAGCCTTTATCCATCAAATTTGGGAAGTCGTGGCAGTCCAGTGAAGATGCCATAGATGGGAAAATTGGAAACATAATCCCCATTTTTAAGAAGGAAAAAAAGGAAGAAACAGGGAACTACAGCCCGGTCAGGGTCACCTCTGTGCTTGACAAGATCATGGAGTAGATACCCTGGAAACTGTGCTAAGGCACACGGAAAATAAGGAGGTGATCAGTGACAGCCAACACGGCTTCACAAAGGGCTAATTGTGCCTGACAAAATTGGTGGCCTTCTTCAACAGCATTACAGTGTTGGTAGATAAGTGAGGAGAAACTGACATCATCTGCCAGGATTTGTGGAAGACATTTGACACTGTTCCGCACCACATCCTTGTCTCTAAATTGGAGAGACACGGATGGACTACTCGGTGGATAAGGAATTGGCTGGATGGCTGCACTCTGAAAGTTGCAGTCAATAGCTCAATGTCCCACTTGGAGACCAGTGATGAGTGATGTTCCTCAGGGGTCGATATTGGGACCAGTGCTGTTTAACATCTTTATTGGCAACATGGACAATGGGATTGAGTGTACCCTCAACAAATTTGCTGATGGCACCAAACTGTGGAGTGCAATTGACATGCTGGGGGGAAGGGATGGCATCCAGAGGGACCTGGACAGGCTTGAGAGATGGGCCCATGCAAACCTCATGAAGTTCAACCAAGCCAAGTGCCGGGTCCTGCACTTGGGACATGGCAATCCCAGGCACAAATACAAGTTGGGCAGAGAATGGCTGGAGAGCAGGCCTGAGGAGGACTTGGGAGTGCTCACGGATGAGAAGCTCAACATGACCCAGCAATGTGTTCTTGAAGCACAGAAAACCAACTGCATCCTGAGTTGCATCAAAAGAAGCGTGGCCAGCAGATTGAGGGAGGTGATTCTGTCCTTCTACTATGCCCTGGTGAGACCCCACCTGGAATACTGCGTCCAGTTCTTGGGACTCCACCATAAAAAGGACATGGACCTGATGGAACAAAGAGGGCCACAAAGGTGATCAGAGGGCTGGAGCACCTCTCCTGTGAAGACAAGCTGAGAAAGTTGTGGTTGTTCAGCCTGGAGAAGAGAAGATTCCAGGGAGACCTTATAGTGACCTTCCAGTACTATAAAGATTCCTTCAGGAAAGATGAGTAGGGACTCTTTATTAGGGAGTGTAGGGATAGGTCAAGGGATAACGATTTTAAATGAAAGAGGGTAGAATTAGATTAGCTATTAGGAGGAACTTCTTTAGTGTGAAGGTGGTGAGAC
The DNA here is from genome assembly GCA_030770645.1 of Numenius phaeopus. Classification (NCBI taxonomy): domain Eukaryota; kingdom Metazoa; phylum Chordata; class Aves; order Charadriiformes; family Scolopacidae; genus Numenius; species Numenius phaeopus. Next base: position 375,381 of record JARKVS010015473.1, on the reverse strand, counting down.
AGTTGAACAGGTTGCCCAGAGAAGTTGTGGATGCCTCATCCCTAGAAGTGTTCAAGGCCAGGTTGGATGGGGCTTTGATTAACCTGGTCTAGTGGGTGGTGTCCCTGCCCATGGCAGGGGGCTTGGAACTAGATGGTGTTTAAGGTCCCTTCCAACCCAAACCATTCTATGATTCTATGAAATTAATTTCCTCAGAAAAATAAAGAAATAAAGATAAGTTTTGACATGAAGAAATCTTACAATTAGTAGGTCAAACAGACTAGATGTAAGAAATACTTATACATTTGTTCTTCCCTTACCTATTTGCAAAGGTGGATTCTTCCTGTTGGTTAACTCATGTCTTTCCAAATGAATGTGTATTTTGTCCCTAGAAACAATTATTTCCAATCTGTTGGAGGCTTATTTTTTTACTCCCTGATCCTCACTTTAGCTTGTCTTTCTCCAAACAAGCTGAAGTTTCCCAGCGTCAAGCTGGGATTCTTCTGGTTGCTGCACTTTGAAGTTTCAACAACTTTCCCTCAAATTAGTTTCAGCAAATCTCCCCTCCTTCCAAAGGTTAAATTTGTATTGCGCTTCTCGAACATAATGGAAAGGACACAAATAAAACACAATGTAATGCACAATGGTACACCTGCCATTTCAAATTAAACAATCAAACCAATATTTTAAACAAAGTAGATAATAAGTCACCTTTTTCTTTAAAGCTTGAGAAGCTGTGTAAGTAATGCCAAGGATGATATGAAATCTTATGGAGTAGCCACTTCTTTTTTGCACAATTTGGAAAAGAATTTGAATTTACCGAGTTCTATTTTGGGAGACAAAAAGAAAACCACAATTCCTTCAAAAGGAAACTTGAAAAATGAGGAATGAAATTGATGTCCTTGTAAAGGTTTTTCAGCTCTCAACTGAAGAACCAGTCCTGTTTGGTACCTTAAGGTTTTTTTAAGAAATCAGAAAGTCTGAAAGATGCTTAAATCTATTATTAACATGTCTTTTTATTTCCTAGCAATTGTTTGACTGTTATGGCTTATCAATTCAATTTCATTTCATAGTAGAAACAGCTCCTGTGGATATACAGCTGAACATTATGATGTCTCACATCTTATTAATTTCAACTGGAACAATATGTATAGGTTCTAAATTATTTTCTTCCTTCTCTTGCCCACATTGTACTTTCCCTGGAGGAATCAAATCTACAGGGTACTTTAAACAATGAGGAAGGCTGATACAGAGGTAGCCCCAGGAGTATTATGTAGCAGATTGTCTGAGTGTGATTAGATTGGGATGAACTGTGAGCATGACAACATTGTGCTGATATTGTAAGCCTGAAAACAAGATGCTTTAAAAAGTGCATAAACCTCAAGTTGCCTTGCTATTATACATTTGTTTCCATGCTGTAGCAGGCTGAGAACAAACTGGGCCGGATTCTGAATTTTGTTGAGTGGGACTGAAATTTTCTGGGTCCATCTCATACCATTTCAAATCAGTTTTGGGAAGCAGTGTAGGTTATTGCTCTTTGGGAAAACATCTGCTTAAAGTCAAATGGAGCTGGATTAGCTGCTCTTGGAAAGTTGTTGTTGCCCTCCTTGCATTGCTGAAACTCCTCACTGCTGAGTTGAGAGGAGAATGCTGTGTACTATGAGCACTCTGAACTTTTGCACATCTCTGACACAAATTGCCAGGGGAATATGAGTTCTCTGTTTAAGCTCTAGAAAACTCCCTGTGTCATGCTGGGTTGATAGCTATCTCAAAAGTAAAACATTAGTCTAATTTAGGTGTTCACTGCCCCTGAAGGAGACTGAACATATTATGTAGATGTAGATAGATGTTGTAGATATTTTAGGTATTGGGAAGTTTGGCATATAGCCAAGCAGATACATATCATAAGTAAAAAATATTTCATCAAGATTTGTCCAAGACAGATACTTATCAAAGAGAGTCACAGCACAAGCAGAAATATCCTGACCTTTTGGTAAGCTCTGGTATTGTTAAAAAAGGGACAAATAGGCACTAATTCTACTGCAATGGAATATAAAGCTTTTCTGTTAGCACTTTTAAAGTAGTTTTTATGTAATGCTGTCTTCTGTGATCTTCAGAGGTTTTTAATTGCAATATTTTACTGACCTTACAAGGTGAAATATTCACTCTTCTACTCTCTAAAGCACATAGCCTATACATAGCCCCCATAGTAGTAACATTTTATAAAATGTGGCATCAAAACTAAACATGGCCGTGTACCCCACTGCCAAATTTAGAAGAAAAAAAATAGAATTTGTCACAATAATTCTTGTCTTATGCTGATAAGAGAGAGGGGAAAAGAGGTTTGATTGTAATAGACAAATCTATTCCCATTATTGAGGAACCTCTTGCCAAATAGGCACTGCATCAGCAGTAACCGTCTCACTAGAATATGTTTAATAGATTACTTGAATCATTGTATATCACAAAATCTGCTGTTGTCAGAGAAGAACAGGTCTATGCTACAAAATAAGGACCTTCCTGTGCTTATACTTAACCTCAAATCAACACATACAGATATAAATCTCAATCTGTGGAACTGAAATGTCAAATTTTAATACATTCTTGAACATATGCCCCCCCCAAAAGAAGAAACAGAAGGTGATTCTGGAGACCAGCATTGGACGAATGGAGCAGTAGGTGCCCAGAGTTTTCTATACAATGTTCTTGTGTTTGTCATAAAAAAATGTCATATAATATCACTTTTTAGGCATTTTAAAGGAAAATACAGTCGGCATGTTCAGTCTCTACGTTGCTGGGTGTCTGTGTTATGCAGTAGTAGACATTTAAGAAGTCATATAAATGGTTCATAAGGTGCTGCTTAAGGACCGACTGTCCTGTATATGCAGCATTGGTGTCCCTAATGTTGTGTCTAAAGAAACAGTTATATGGAATTTGTTGCTTTTCCTCCCCCTCATTCCTCCAGTAACCTGTAGCTGATCAGCTTGAATCAAATGCAACAGGGTAGACACCAGAAAAATTCACATTTCTATAGGTTTTGTTGAAGTCAGTGATGGGTAGAGGGAAGAGTCCCAGATTGATGCCCCGTGGAGGAAAACGCTGAAGTATAATCCTTGTGGACATCTGCTTTGCTTCTTACAGTGCACTTACTTGCAGGTATGGTGAGCTACACGGCGTGAGCATTTTTCAGTTGTAATCTTCAGAACTATGGGAGGAAATATTGCACAAACGGGGTGGGGAAGGGACACGGAAAGGAGGAAAAATACTGGAAGAGCTATAGTGGCAGCAGACTGTAGCTGAGAGCTGGGCTTTCTGCAATAAGGTAGGGGGGTAAATCACTAACTGCAAACAGTGTTTCACTGTCTAAGTAGCTTTTCCTCTGTTTTATCTCTGTCCACTGAATTTTCTCTTTTACTCTATACTTTAAATTTGTGAGCATGTGAAAGCAGTAAAAACAAAAATTGACAACCCTGAAGTTTTTTGAAAGGATTTGGAAAAATTATTTGCACAGAAGGCAGAAGAATTGCTTGAGCTGCTTTTGTAATAGTTTAGTTTTATCTGTATGTATTCATTCATTCAACTCCCGAAGCGCAGAAAATACTTTTTGCTGTTTTGGTTTTAGCCCAGCATCTTCACTTGTAGTCTGTTTTATGAACACTAACTGTGTAGCTTTAAAATGCTTGTCAGGCTTTTGAAAAACAACATTTTATCTGAAAAACTGAAACCAGTTAGAAGATACAGTGGAGCAAATAAATAGTTCACTTCAGATTTTGGCATGGTATCATGCTGAGTGTATTGCTTATGTTTTGGGGAAAGCCTGGCTCTGAAGGGAAGAGAAAATGGTTTAGTTTCCTCTCTGCCACAGGAAGATCTCACTGATGGCAAGCTAGCGCTAACTCTTTTTTTGGATTACCTCATGAGAATAAACAAACGATTGAGAGATATCTCTGGACCTACACAGAATATAGGGAAAGCAGAAACAATCTTTCATGTAGATATTTTTTATAATCTGTACATTTACCCCATGCCTTTGAACATTCACAGAAATGTAAGATAGATTTATATACAGCTGTTCCTGAGATTGCTTGTCATCTTGGTTTGACTTGCACATTCAGAAATGCTCTCCCTCAAGCTCCAAAAAGCATGCAGTCTTGTGCAATTTATACAAATGTGCAGGTGGCATTCTCTCAGATAGGACTTTAGAGAATTTAAATATTTCTATAGTAATTGATTACTGAATGATTTTGTTGGCTAATGAAAGGTGGATTAGTGTCTCTTACCACATAAATTGACAGACCCAGGTTTGCTCTTTACAGTGAGTAAGGTCCTCTCTGTAAGATAATTCTTAATGTTTCATTTACCCTGGCTTAAAATAAACCTAAAACTACCTTATCTCTCAGGCTACCTGGACATTTTTCCTGTCTCTGAGAACATTAGTGTGCCATCATGGTGAACCCAGTGCAGACAATGGTATCCACAGACTGTTCCTAAACCAGGGCAGATCCTTCACTGCTGAAGTATCTCTGCTGATCATCTGTTCACTTTTGTGCTATTCATAGCTGTGCCTCATTTGCATAATTAATAAAAATCAAACCAGAGTTGCATGTTTCTGAGATAGCTAGATGTTCTGTACATTTGTACAGAACCAAAACAATACGGACTCAACCTACTGTAATATTCTACTTACACATATGCAGGTATGAAGAATTCCTTAAGGAAAATCCTCTTAGAGAAGGGGAAATTTTGTGCTCCTTTCCACCGTGCAGCAAACAAGGTCAATACTGAGAAATGCCTTTCTTGACTGGAGGATAGAGACAAGATCTATATGCAAAGAATGATATATTAGTCAATGATTTATTTTAGTGGAACTTACAATAACCTAAGACACCTAGATCTTGAATTTTTTATTTTTTTTTTTTACTTCCTCTCAAGCTCCTCAGTCTTCAATGTCTGCCTTTCATTTTCCTCTCATTTGATGCCTACTGCAGGAAAACCTAAAAAACATGCATTCCCTTTAAATATAGCCATTTTCCAAGAGAACATTTATTCTGACAGCAGTTAGGATTAATGACACATCCATACATCGTTAAAAATGCTTTCTGAGTAGCTGCTCTTCAAGTAATTATTTCTTTTATCTCTCCATGTACAGTTTCACTATTTGAAAAATTTCAGGGGACAGTTATTTCTTGTTGTCTCTCTTATGACTAGCCTGCATGCATGGCAACTTCTGCTTTGTCTGTCTAATCAAGATCAGTTTGATTTTGTTTTCTTGTATTGCATTTGGAGGGGGGAAAAAAAGCACCATGCTTTGACCCAAAATTTAGACTCTACCCTTTTGGCAGAGGAAGGTGGAAGAAAAAAACAATATTTAAAATATCTGTAACTGTAATTAGGATGTATAAATACAGCATTTTGGTGCTCATATCTGTAGCCATATTTTGTGTAAATGCAGCAAGTGAAGCATCCTCTTCCTTCTCCTATAGGCTACTATTCTCAATGGTAATGAGATAATGTGTCATTTTCTGGTTTTATGCTTACTTCATAACGCAACTGCAGTTACTATTACTTCTCATTCAACAGAATATATGTAGATTTGGAGAATTATTCTGCAAATCAAATTGCATAAATAGGTCATTGTGCATGTAGATATTTGGACTGGCAGATAAAATCACTGATTTACAAATGTATATACCTGAAGAGAGCAGAGAATTCTGCATGTGCAGACTGCGTGCATTAATTCAAACTTGTGTAAGGATTTGTAATGAGCTATTGGATAGAAAGAAAATTCACGGTGTATAATGTGGTATCTCAAGAAATAGAATAGTGTGCACAATACATATAATAGTTCCACAATTTACAAAAAAAAATTCCTGAGATGAGCCTAATTTCTAGTGAAGCACACAGGTTTTAATAGCATCTATTGTGTTCTAGTGTCAAGGCATGAATCCCTGTCAACTTCATGACAATGAGATCGCTTACATGTAATAGGGTAAGAGCCAGATTCTTCTGTACATCATGTCATCCAGCACAAGGAGTGTCTCTAAGTCATATGAATAAACTTTTATGAGCCCTGCAGATTTCATATTAGATAAAGGACAGTGACATATGATGGGACTCTGATACTCTGATCACCAAGTTAATCTCATGAAGAATCAAATAAAGGAAGAATAGAATTGCAATGTAGAAAAAAAAAAAAAAAAACTGAAACAGACATCAGGACATAAGAGATAAACAAGGTCAGACTGAACATTCTCTTATCCCAGTATCACATCTCCAGTGATGGCCAAAAATAATTCCTCAAGAATATAGACCCAGAGCAAGTATATACAATAAATCCCCAGAGTATTTGCCCAGCCTCCAACCAGCTGCAATTTAGGTACATTATGAGCTGGAGATACTCCTTGCATATTTAGCAACCCTTAGTGAATTTCATTTCAATAGTTCTTCAGTCTTACTTTAGAATAGTGTAAACCTATTATCACCCATAACAACTGGTGGGAAGGCTTTCATCGCTTCATGACATATTCTGGAGAGAGCCACTTCCTTTGTTTGCTTTGTACCTGTTAAATACAAACTTTGTATGTTGCCTCCCAGTTCTGCTTTATGAAGTTATGCCAGCATTTTTGCTACATGAGTAGACAGATCTTTCAGAAAAGTAGGGATTCTTACGATTACTTTATGTTATGCATTAAATATCATCAGATATTGAATATCATGTACAACATGGAAATTTTTGCCATTAGCAATACTATATTCCAAATCCCTCCTATCCCTTCCTTCCTTCCTTCCTTTCTTTCTTCCTTCCTTCCTTCCTTCCTTCCTTCCTTCCTTCCTTCCTTCCTTCCTTCCTTCCTTCCTTCCTTCCTTCCTTCCTTCCTGTCTTTCTTTCAGAAGTCAGATGAAGGACTCAAGGCAAATTTGTTTGTTTGCAGCATGTTACTGTAGACAAAAGCATAGGTCAGTACTTGGAAGAGACAGAAGTCTCTTTCTCTCTACTGAATATTTAAAATTACTACCAGGGCAGGTTGAAAAATCCTCATGATCACAGTAATTCCAATCTCAAGCAACTACGTACCCTGACAGTTATCTTTGACACTACATTAATTCAATTTAATTGGTTTATTTGCTAACTGCTGCAGATTTAAATCAGGTACTTTAAATCCAACGACACTGCTCTAGAACATGCCACCCTTAATGAGACAAGTTTGTTATCTTCCTGTAGAGCCATATAGGACAGATGTAGAGAAATGAAATACATGTAGAGCTAAGCTCTTGGTAGGAAGCAACATATTGTCATTCTCCTGCAAGAAACGTTAATTACTTTTGTCCTTTCTACTGTTCTTCTATTCATTCTTGATATATCATGTTTTCTAGACTTCTTGATGATTCTTTTCAATTTATTCTCTTCACTTGTTTGCCTCAGCTTTCTCTTAATCCTGCATCTTCTGTGAATGAACCCTGGCTGCAAAAGGGGCATAGCCAAGCTATTTCTTAACTGATTATTTGGAAAAAAATAAAAATATTTCCCAAACTGAATAAGTGGCAAGATGAATGACCTCCCATCAGTTGGGTAAAACACTTTGTACCATAGCCAACTTAAACAATCTATAAAATGGTAAACTTCCAGACACCGTCTCTGTGCCATTCTCATCCTTGCCTGAGATTGAACATCCAGCTCCTCACTGTTTATCTTTTGGCTTTCACAGCACTGATATTCGGATGTTAAAAAAATAAAAGTAGGTGGGTTTTTTTCAATTTAGAACTATGCAGCTTTTTTTTCCAAAGACATTGTGTACATCGTAACAGTGTATCATCAAATTATTTATTTAGCAGATTTAGTACGTTAATAAAATATATACATGTGGTACTACATAATACAGTAGTTTATAAGTTCTAGCACAAGGACATTAGAAAGTAAGAAAATATTTACAATCTGTTGGAACATTCCACATAGTTATATGTCAAAGTCAAAGCTGAAGTCATGTTCAGATTTTTTTAAGATACAGTAGAGTTACCCAGTCAGACAGCTTGTAGAAAGAGACCCTGACAAAATGCCAACTCATTCCAGGAACAGCCTGGGCTCTCTGGCCTTTGAGTGGTTATTCAAATAAAAAATAAATAAATAAATAAATAAATAAAAAAGATGAAATCTTTGTTGAAATCATGAGTATATGTAATGCCATGATACAGTCCCCTTGGAAATATATTCAGGTCTCCACTGAATCAAAATGAACTTCAACAATATCATCCTTGTTCTATAAACCTTAAAGTCTACTTAATTAAGAGCTCTTCATGAAATACACTGTCTAAAGCTATTTGTCAGTGAAATGGTTCTGCTTGTTTGTCAAACTTCCAGTCTCACAAGTCTGTATCATTTTCTGCTAAGTAAGAGCTATTCAGTTTAGTGCTTTTAATGATGGCTATATGGAGATAACTTCCATACCTGAAGGGAGCCTACAGGAGAGCTGGAGAGGGACTCTTTGTCAGGAGGTGTAGTGACAGGACAAAGGGTAATGGTTTTAAATTGGAAGAGGGGAGATTTAGATTAGATATTAGGAAGAAATTCTTTATTTTAAGGGTAGTGAAGCACTGGAACAGGTTGCCCGAGGAAGTTGTGGATGCCCCATCCCTGGAAGTGTTTAAGGCCAGGCTGGAGGGGGCTTTTGGCAACCTGCTCTAGTGGAGGTGTCCCTGCCCATGGCAGGGGGGTTGGAACTCAATGATCTTTAAGGTCCCTTCCAACTCTAACCATTCTATGATTCTATGATTCTATGATTCCTGTGAAGTTCTCCAAATGTCAGAATTAATTTTTTATTGTATCAGCATTAAAAAAATAAAAATCTGAAAGTAATTAAGATTTACTGAAGATTTCCTTTTCATCACTCTAAGCAAGCTCCCAGAGAAAATAACTACTTTTGTTGATTTACGGGTTCCTAGCAGAGAATAATGGGCTATATATAGGATAGCCAGCAGTGAGCTCATTTATCAGAGAAGTCATAGTTTGTTAGCACTGCTGAGCTTTGTCTACAATGAAAAGCTAAACCAGTGCTGACAATGTTTGTGAGAAACATATGTAAAAGAAATTATGCTAAAAATACTTTAACTGCAAGAATAGGTGGGGCAAAACACATTGCAGATGTATGTAAAACTCCTTCTAAATTTTCAAAGCAAATAAATTTTGGTTCACATCATGAACACTTTTGGAAGACTTCCTGCTATTTTAGAAATATTGTATGAAATTTTACAAAGAAGTTCTTACAGCTCTCTCAATAACTAAATAAGTTGTAATAAAAAATTACATTCTGCCTGTTGGTTTATAAAAGAACTGGGCACAAACCTTCCCTTTCTCTGCTTTAAAAATTGAGTGGATTTACATACAAAAGTAAGAACTTTACAGTGGTTTTCCAAAATGGCAAAAAGACTCTTCTCTGTGGAGCCACATTTGCTCTTCTGCTATTCTTATATAGTTGTAAAGCCTCTGAAGGAAGAACTCTCTCCCACATAATTTGTGTTTCACCCTCTTCCACACTTCTGTTTCTGAAAATAACACTTTAAACATTGCAGGATTAATATAGTAGTATTTGTCCTGATGTTCACTGAAGGAAAGAATTTAGTTTTTTTCCTCTCTTACTAGGTATGTATATCCAATTGGTTTGACCCACTTACATCTTACTTACAGTCATCCTTAGCAAAAAAAAAAAAAAAAGAGAGAGAGGTTTGACATAAAGGGATCTTGACTGCCTTTATCTTTTCTAAGAAAATATCGTAAAAAAAAGATTACAATTAAAGCTAAAAACATAGTCAACCACACTAAAACCCATGCTTAAATAGGTCTGAGTAAGGCTGAATACTCCAAAACTAAAGGGCACGGCTGTGATGCACAGTCTGTCATCTACATTGCTGTCTCTGACGGCCGAGGAACATATTGCGCAGGCACAGCAGGCTTGAGAAGGCAAGTATTGCAGCCTTGACCTCTGATTGTGCCGACTACATATCCTAACTTTCCCTCAAGTGCTGTTTCTGTGTTGTCTTTTGCATGATAAAAGAACAGAGCTGAGACTTTACCACTCTTGACATTAAGAATTAAATCCACTTAAGAAACATTTTTACTCGTTACTACTTGTAAACAAAATTATTTGTTGGATTGTCAGAAACTTGTGTTTTATTTTCCACCAGTCCAGCATTTTCAGTCTTCTTCACCTCTGACATATTTGTCCAGCTGAGTATTTATCATCTCTTTTTCTAACCTTGGATCTCAATCTGCCATTGTTCATTTTAGAGCATCTTCACTGAAATAATTTTGGTAAACCTATGATTCATGTGTTATTTAGAATTCAAAAAAGTAAAGATTTGGTCCTGCAGATCCTTAAATGCATACTGCTATTAGAGTGCTTCCAAAAAGCTGTTATAATTTTCCTGTGATTCTAAGTAAAAGTCTGAGTCTGCATCGGTAAATGCCTGATAGCTTGCTTTGCACTTCAGCTTGTTTGTTAGGCTTCCTGTGGGTTCACTCATTTTCAGTAACGCTGCTAACATAATATTAACCAGTGCTGGGTTTTCATTTTCTGCAATTTTCTTATACTATTGCAACCTTAGAAAAACAGCTTCTCTATGGTTCTAAATTCTTGGTTTGAAACAAAGATCAAGTACTTTATCCACAAGTACTTCAGAAGACTTTGCTTCTATAGAGGTTTTTCTTTCTCCTCTCCTGGCATTTTGAAGTCGTTAGATTTAAAACTCCTTTGAGAATAAGTAGTGCAGGCTAAAGAGAGAAAAGGAATTACTGAGTAGGGGGGGAAAGACTTTGCTTTTTGCAGAAGGGTGAGACCATGGCAATTGGTTAGGCTAGCGCTAAGAGCTTTTTGATGTAAGAGTGATGTCGGAGGCGTGAGATGCCAATCACGAAGTGAGTGAACTTCAGAAGAATATGAAACAGATAACAGGCAAAAATGGCCTTTCAAGAGGGCGACTGCAGAATGATCAGAATCTCAGCTGAGAATACAAGGAGAGTTTCCCAAATGAGGGTTGCTTTTTTGATGGCTTAGCAAAGGCCTGAGGCAGCCAGCCCCAGGTGCCTAATGGAAACATTTTCTCTATGTACAGTTACACCTTTCGCAGTGTCTTTAAGAGAAGTCTGCTGTGCCTTTCAATCCACGAAACAAAAGTTTTTCATTTACTGATGGTTTTCCTTTGCTTTTTACCCTGGCAGTAGTGTATGTAATAGGAGGAAGTATATATCTTGACTGCGAGAAAAAAAAGTTGGTCTGAAATTCACTATTCAGTCAGTCACTGATCGATATTCTTATCATATAATAGGAAGTTGCACAGTTAAAGAAGTAGCAAGTTAGAGGAGGAACTAACTTCAATCAGTGTGGTCAGCTAGTTGAAGGGGGTCTTTTCTCTACTTTAACAAAATGAGGAAGTTATCCCTCAGTTCTTCAGGGGAAAAAAAAAAAAAAAAAATATTTGCAAGTAGGAAGACAGCCTGTAGAAAACAGAAAAAAAGTATGATTGCTGAAAGCTGAAATTAGAAATCTTAATTTTGTTCCCAACCTACAGTTAAAAGGAAGACAAACTGTGAATTATTGCTTTACATAGCAGAATTTTAAGAATTAAAGATATAGAGGTTGGAACAAAGGAAACAAAATACTTAAGAAATTGGGGTAAATCACATATACTGTCTTTGTTCATCATCACTGCATTTCTGTACATAATGTCTATCTCATTTTAAATTAATTGCTAGGTAATATTCAGGATGAATTAGGTTTGGCTTCTCTAATTGAGTTTAGCAGTGAGTAATGAGGTGGACTTGCCACCAGCAAAATACAGTTATCTGTTTAGGATATACATTCTGCGTTGTTGGAAATGGACAAGAAGTTAATCTGACAAGAGGAAGTCTATGTTTACTTGGGTTCACTACTTCCAGTTTCATTTTATTTGCCAGAAACACTACAGTGATCTGCAGCCAAGAAATGGTGAATCATTAAAAAGAACAGGCAAAGCATGATATTGAATGACCTTCATTTTGTCTTGAATTCATAAACTTTGTTCTTCAATTTGGTGGTTTGGATTTTTTTTTCTTTATTTCTAGTATACTAACTAAACAGTTCATTTATTTATTTTATTCATCCTGTAAAATGAACAGCACTGCCTTTTGCCCCTGCCTTCTTTCTACTTAGGCCTGTTGATCTAAGCATCCAAATGAATGGCAGCTGCTGTTGTGGGAAAGCTCGAGACTGTAACAGCAGGGACTCAGCTGCTCATGACCAGCCTCCAGTGAGTCTGGAAGTATTTTTATCCCTTGCACTCTTATACAACTGCACGTGCTTAACTTGTTTAGTGTTTTTAATTTTAATGAGGAAGAGATAAAAAGTATTTATGCATTTCCTGTCATGTTTCAGGTAGACACATGATTAAAACCTTATAATCAAGAAATAATTTTTCACATTCTGAGGGTGCTCGTCGTGCTGCTCAGGACCTATTTTTAATTAAAAATCTGAGCTCTGGCACATAAGCAAATAACATTATGTCAACAGTAATAGCCATGAAAACATGTAAGACTCATCAACAGTCTCAATAGAGCAGAAGGGGAAAGCAGTGGGATATCTTACACCTTCCTTAACTTCATGAAATTAATTGTAATGGATATACAGTATAACATGAGCTCTTCACAAGGTTAACCCTCCCTTCATAATTTGCTGGCTGTACATAAAGGAAATGGTAAGACAGAAGTGGTGAACTTCACCAGTGGATAACTTAAGATGTGGATTTTTATTTAAGAATCATTCAGAACTAAAAAATGCAGAATTGGTTACTTGAAGAATGTGGTAAAATAACACAAAATGCAAAATAAGAGTATAACCAATTCCTCCATAAATTGTGCTGTACTTAATACTGGAATCTCCTATTCCAGTGGGAGAGAGTAATTAAGAAGTTCTTGCTTTTTTACGTTGTTGTAAGCAGGATTAATATAAGAAAACCAAGTTTAAAGTGCAAGAGTAATGAACTTTATCTGAAGAATTAAGGAGAAGCTCTCCACAGCTTGGACTTTTCTGATGATCAGATCTCACTGCACCCACACTCTGGTATCTCCAGATCCTGCTAAGCCTCATGGTAAAGCAAAGTCTCAGCACAGTCTTGACACACTAGTAGCCATTTGGTAAGTGTGATTTTGTGTCAGTTGAGACAGAACTTTGTTGGGCATTCTTCCTTTATTAGTATCTGTAGTTATTTATTTATATTTCTTTGTTTATATCTCCTTGTTACTGTTTCTTTCTACAGAATGTGATTTTACAAAACATAGTTAGTGGTTAATATCAAGCCATTACATATGGGGTAACATACTTGATCTGCATGGTTTTGCTGTAATTGTATAGACTCAAGCTATTGGCCTTTAGAAGGGGAACCAAGTGGAGGTGAAGTTGTCACAGCTATATATTGTATGCAAATGCTTCTCACTCCAAATTAGGTGCCAGATTGAATCTTTGGGGGATCTGTCACAGGCATACTATATAAAGACACAGAATGTCTGGCTGAAAGCTTTGTCTTTTCCTTTGCCTCTCTCTGGTGTATACTGTACAGTGAAAGAATGCTAGAATACTACATAGTATTATATAGAATTATATAGAATGATATAGAATTATATAGAATGCTACATAGAATAGAATAGTACAATTGAACAAATCAGCAGGTATGTATTATCTGAGAGATATTAGAAGGTATTGGAAGTGAACACAGCATAGGGGAAAACCTATTAGTTTTTATTTCTGTAGATGTTAATGACCGTGTGAATATACTTACTTAAGAATATATGGGTTGGTCTAGGCAACTCAGAAAACATGCAGTTTTTCTGTAAGGTTATTTTCTTACATGAGATCATTTTAGCAGATGTTGGTACTTAACCATTCCTCTTAAGTCCTTGCTCCTTCTATCCTTTCTGTGTACAAAGATAAGCTCTCTTGCTCATTCTCAGCTCAGATATGCTCTCCATTTAGCAAAACAGATGTTCTCTTTAAATAGGCTTCAGGTAATATGGACATTTCAGCCTTTTCTTAATGAATCCGTCATAATCAAATTACATATGCATAAATGTAGCCTAAGTCCTTCAAGGACATACTCATTAGCTGTGTCATTTTGGATTCACTCTTTGGAATAAATATGTCCCTGTGGCTGTTTGAAACATTTAGATTCACTGATTCTATTTGAAAATACCCATTTGATATATATTAACTATATATTACTATGTACACAGGAAGAAAAAGAGATGAGAAGTTAGTTATTGACAAAGGTATAAAGTAAGTCTTCTTATATTCCTCATCCCCGTGTTATTTTCACATACATAAAATAAGAAGATGATAATCTGATCAATCATCTCTAATACTCCTAATTTATTCACTGTAGTATACCTTGGCTAACTGGATTTTCTTTATCTATAATAAAGTGACAGGAAATATTTCTAGATATAGTAATTCACAAATATGAACATTGTGAGTTATAGGAGATTTTGATTTCTGTCAGTCCAGGTAGAGGATGTTTTTTATATATGGTAAAAAGTAATATAGCTGGGGATGAAAAATGTTCAAGGATATGTCTGACATTCCAAAAACATCTAGTGAGATCCATCAACACCAGAAAAACTTTAAAGTGTTTAAAGCTTTTATACTAAAAAAAAAAATAAATCTTAGAGATCTTAAACCAAGTTTTGTGTAAAATAGGCAAAATACATAGTGTGAATTTGGATCACTAGATACAGTGATCTTAAATAAAAAGATATTTAGTTATTCTCAGCTGTTCAAGCTTCATGACACAAGTCTGTGTTATTAATCACCTGTGTCTTTTTTAGTTCCACTTTTTACACTGTTATTTGCAGTGCACTAATTTTCACTGTTACAAATGAGGAAACAGTGATTATACACAGTTTCCCCAGTGCTGATATGAACCATGGTACTGTTGAAATCAGTGAGAAGCTCTCCCTTGATGTCAGTGCTAAGCAGTGGAAACCTACAAGGGTTATATTATAAACAAAATGTAGTAGTGCTGCTAATTATTGCAGAGGACGTTTGGAATCACCATGCAATCACTATTTCTTTCCTTCCCTCCTCTATGTGATGGCAACATTCAACCTTATTTAGTTAGCTGGGTTTTGGTCTTCTTCATTGTAATATAAGAATCTTCTTTTTTAAAAAAAAACCAAACATCCTCACTTCACTTGGACTCTAGGGAAGACATGACAGCCAACTACATGTACTTTAGCTCTAGGCAACCTCCTCTGAATTATTTTTTTTCATAATATCAAGGCTATATTTGGCCCCAGATAAAGACCTATCTTCTGGTGTCTTTACTCTGACCTAGCTGACACTTTTATTCTGGTGGGAGTGCTCCAAGAATAACCATGGTAATTTGTGCATAAGTGGTAGCACATTACCCAAAGAAGGTGGCAAAACACCTGTCCTGTTACTGTTCAAATGCAACAGGTATCCATGATTTGTAACAGCTGTGTAAGGGAGTAGCAGAATGAGAGTGAGTTCCTAGGGCTTCCACAGCTGAGAGAGATGATTTTGACCTGCCTCAGCTTCCAAATTAAAAATGGTTCTGCTAAACCTTTGTAGAGGAAGATTTGCCCAATAGGCCAGAGTAACTGATTCACCAGAAGTAAAGTTGGGATGTGTATTGGAAGCTGTTACGTGTGAATGGGGAAAGTAGCAATTGCAGATTCATAATGTTTGATTATAAATTATGTTTGAGCACTCATTAAGGCACAAAAGCATGCATTTCATTACAAAAAAACAAGGGTTTAATACAGGTAAGACAAGATTATGACACTCAAGGGCATAATAAACTCTAAGCAATGCAGCATTCCTTCATAATGGTGACCTAATATATATTCTGTTTCAAACTTTACCCTAATAAACGGGCCGCAATGCCAGACAATGCTCCAAAGAACTGAGAAATAGAAACACAGTGTTTACAGATTGTCATTTCTTCTCTCTGTTGCTTAGCCTGTATGCAATTTTTATTTAATGCTGTTTTTCTGTTGAAAGTTGGTCTGAGAAGAATTTGACAGTATTATGACTATACCAATTTTATAGTAAGGCATTAATAATGTGATCAAAGCAATGTTCTGTTAAAAAAAAAAAAGGGAATATTTATATGTGTTAGAAGCACCTTTTAAGAACAAATGCATCTTTCCACTTCCAATAAAGTCACTCAATGTGTTCCTCTCATGTTCTCCAGGAAGTCATTAAATGTCTGCACTGGTGACTCCATTGTGCAGAGCTTTTCAAGTTAGTCTGAAAACCTACATAGTTGTATCACTACAGTGCTCCGTGCCAGTCTCAAAAAGGCTAATTATGCTGTGTTAAGCACATTACTAGTGGAGTGTTGCTAATTACCTTTTTTTTCTCTATTTGCTCAACTAATGAACTTCATTAAGTTCAGCTAAGGCCCATTGTTTTTCACCTGTTCTTAGCTTGAAGCTTGCTGCTGCTTTGTCAATTCTAATGAAGACACTTACCTATTTTTTCCAAATATATTAGTTGTGTCATTTAAACATTTTAGCCATCTGAGAGGTGGCAGGGGTGCCAAAGACTAAAGGAACAACACAGCCTCACTGCAGACCCTAGAAAAATAATGGAGTGAGTCCTCTTGGAGTACATCTCTGGGCACATGAGGGAGAAGCATGTGATGGGGAACTGTCAGAATGGCTTGGCCAAGGGTGAACCATCCTGCTTGGGCCAGAGGGCAGGAGAAACATCAACAAACTGGAGGGGCTCAGGGGAGTCCATTGGGACAACAGGGCTGGAGCACTCAGCCTGCAAGGAGAGGCTGTGGGGCCAGGGCTCATTCAGTGGGAGCAGAGATGGCTTTGCAGCACCTAACCACAGCCTGGTACATACAGAACTGGATCACAGGGAACGGGGATGGAGTCTTCACAGTGTTGCTTGGTGGGAGAGCAAAAGATGCTGGCTATAACAGGAGATGTTCAGACTGGGTTTTGGAAAATTTTTTTTCCCCTCAATGACAACTAGGGAGCAGGGCTGAGGAACAGGGAGCTGTTGTCCAAACGTAGTCCAAATGCTCTGGGCAAGTGTTTGGACTATGCTTTGGTCCACTCCATGGCATTTCATGACTCTGAGTAGAAATGGAGAGTGGCAAAGTTGAGCCAACTCTTCCAGCATAGGGTTTGGAGAAATACATGTTAGCTGCTGCTGGTGTGCTGAAAATCCCTGTGTGGGTAGATTACCATTCTAGAGAAGACCTGTGGGGTTGACTGTGGTTTTTTTTCTGTGGAGAAGTAGCATAAATTCCTTTAATCAATCAATTTTCCATCTAGGACAGTGAGCTGTGCCACCAGAAGATTGATCTATAGTGTATATAGCCAGTGTATTTTCTACTGGGGTTATATGACACTGTTGAGAACAAATTCATAATAATGCACTGTGTTAAATCTTCAATTTAAGAACCTTTTTTAGACTTGTCAGTTGTGAAGAAAAAAAACCTACCTGCTGTCCACATGGCATACATGGAATGTTCTAACACAAGAGAAAAAATGGAAGCACAAATAGCTCAAATAATTTATCCAAGATTATGGAATCTGTATCATAGCTAGGAAATAAATCCATTTCTATTTGCTCCTGATCTTGTGACCTAGACATGGGACCATTTTTCTTCAGTTGTTAGCCACTGAGTATATATATTGAATAAAAACTTTGGAGTGCTGAAATGGAAGTCCTTTACTTTCTGCTGCCAGGGTCTTTCAGCAGGAGTAGAAAACAGTTGCCGTTCTTTTCACTGTTTATTGAAGGTCAGGAATTTTCATGTCATGGTGGTAAAAAGAAAAAAGGAAAAAAAAAAGAAGCAGAAAAAGAAAATTACAGCCTTTTCCAGCTGAATGAAACTGGGTGACTGTCGAATTCTTTGTTATAGAGTATGCATTGTCTGGTTTCAACTGCAAAATCCCAAGAACCACTGCACTTTTTCCTATGTTAAATATGCACAAAAAAGTGCTGCTGAACTCAGGTCACTTTGTGGCACCAGAGTTAGGGATGGTAAGATCCAACATGAATGCGAAGCAGCTTTTATTGCTGCAGCCCATTTCATTCTTAGCTAACTCCAGTCCACTGGCACTGGTGCATTACACAGCCGTGGAATGGATGACTTTTGGAGTAAGAAAGCAAAATGATGCCTTGATATGTCATCATTTGAAGTCCTTTACAAACTTCATGCTTTGGAAGTCAAAAATATAACTTTTTCCTCTCCCACAGAGTTTCTTTATGCTGTGTTCCTCTGGTTTTTTCCTTATTACCCAAAGATCAGCCTATAGCACTATAAATCACATACGGTTTGAAGATCAGCCTTCAGCAAAAGAAAGCAATAGATACTAAAATATTAATCTTAGCAGTAGATTTCCCCTGCTTTCCATGGACTTTCATTTTAGTTAAAATTGAAATGCCTCAGACAGAGGAATCCTATGCAGATGCAAAATAGCATTTACTATAGGCTATGAAACTCTTAGTAAGTGTAAGGAATGCAAGCTTTGTGCTTTACATTCTTTAACCTCTGTTTAGCTCCAATTTTCAGCTTTTGTGAACGATTCTACCAGTATCATGGGATGCCTCTTTCATGACAATATTTTCAGTAACATCAACAAAAACTCTGAAAGTCAAGCCTTCTACAAAGTATTAAGGACTTCTCTGCAGGGAAAACATCAGTTCTACTGTATTTCAACTATGAAATATGATACTTGCAAGCAAATGCAGTCCTTGAATCTAATGTAATATAAGAAGCTGAGTGATTTATCACCTTGGGCATCGCAATAGTTCTAGGAATAAAATTACTGTGATCACTTACTGGTATTAGGAAATGAACATTCTCTCCCACATAGAGCAGAAAAAGGTTACCTTCCTGAGTGAAGGGTATGTGTCCACATCAGCTACTGACAGATAATCTTTTGCCACAGTAGATTAAGTGGGTGAACCAGAGCTAATGTGTCCTCACTTTTACCTTTGATGTTTTGCCAGTTTTAATGGTTCTGCATGGATAGAGTTCTGCATGGGTAAACAGAATTTTCCAAGGCTTGTAACCTTAGAAGTGGCTCTGGTTTTAGGATTTGCACCATCTATTCATGCACATTTGAAAATAACAAAAGTATTGTTTGAGTAAGTGAATCATATGTGGTTAAATTTGCAATGTAGAATTATGCCACATTGCAGGTGTACCATTATCAGTCAAGTCCACATGCTCAACACACAGTTTTATACAAGGTGAACAGTGTGTGTGGGAGAGAAGGAATATGAAATCTGATATATTATCTGTAATATTCAATAACTATTTAAGTAGCTCAACAGTACTGTGGATGTTGCACTTAAGATCCTGACCTGAGTTAGTAGGTAGATAGTGTAGAGCCCTTTTTGAGGTTGTTTTGCTTCAGTGTTTCCAGAATTTCATGCAGAGGTTCTTCTTCAGCTGCATGACGCCGTTTTGGACAAACCAGTCAAGCTATGCTCCTCTAGTTGACCTGGAATTAGTAAAATTTTCTTATGGTATGTTGTACATTTAGGCTATGGTATTAAAAGTCCTTAAGTGGAAAGCATTGGGAACTCCATACCAAACTTTCTGTGTGTTACCATTATTGTAGGTGATACCACATCTGCATTGATGTCTTCTTTATCTGTTATCAGAACTTCACAGAATTTTCTTCTTTTCCAAATTAAGTTTTGGTTCAAACTTTAACTGTACCTGTAATCTTGGTAGCATACACTGAAAATGCATAAGGATGTTGTTGAAATTTTTCTCCTTAAAGTTCTCTCATTTGTGAAACCAAATATTTCTTCCATTTCTCAGCTGCCAAGAGCAAATGAATCCAAACTGCGGATATTTGAACCCAAATGCTTCATGATGCCTAAATCAGCTTTTGATAATAGTTTTTCTTGCTATGAGAGAAATTCAATAATACCATAAATAGCTACATGATTTTTATGTTGAGTGCAAATTGCTCAGAACGTGGGATGCAACAGGAAGAGCAGACAAAACCACTGAGATGATTTTTGAGAAGGAACGGAAGAGATTATAGTAGGCTGAACAGTTTAAGGTATAAGAGACCTGTTCCTTTGTTTACATCATCCCATTAGTTCCCATGTGTGCCTTTCCTGCTGAACTGCTTTTCTTTCCTTGACATATCAATTGTTCTCATTTTTCATACACCAGATACCTTAGGAGATCACATTTCATTTTTTCACATGCTTCCATTCAGATTTTGAGCAAAATACACAGACAAGTCACAGAATCACAGAATGATATGGAGTTGGAAGGGACCTCTTGAGATCATCTAGTCCAACGCCTGTGCCAGAGCAGGTCCACCCAGAGCAGGTTGCACAGGAATGTGTCCAGGCAGGTTTTGAATGTCTCCAGAGATGGAGACTCCACCACATTTCTGGGCAGCCTATTCCAGTGCTCTGCTACCCTCAACGTAAAGAAGTTCCTTAGACTTAGAACTTAACTATCACTCTTTACATTGTTAATGACTTTTGTGCACATAGTTTTACTGGTGCTGAGTAGACTATAGATGCACTAAAGATTGCCCTCTGAATCACATGTTCTCAGTTACTTCTTTGTATAGGTTGGATTTTTCCTTCTAGCCTGAAGTATTTCAATATAGTAATTTTCAGTGTATCTGTTTTCTTCTGTTTGTTGATTGCCAGACTTATTCTAATTGAAAGCTCTGCTTCAGGCTCCTAAAATCCACTATGCTGATATCCGGGCAAAACAAAGACATCAGATCAAAATCTTATTTATTCTCTATTTAGGAACAAATTCCACCACATTCATTCAGTGTGTGAGTAGTAACTAGGAGTAAGAGTAACTTAGTGTGTCTCGAAAAGGCATTATGCAGCCTATGTAAAGGAAGTGTATTTGGACCATAAATTAGAAGTGTCTGGTTGGAAACATGGTTACCAAAGCTGTTACTTTATCACCAGTTCCACTTATGATCTTAATGTTTGCTTCGTTCTCTGCCCCTGCCACTGTCTGTTCTTTTCAGGCTGAACAGAAATAATTTTGCTTTCTAGAACTGGCCTATAGAAATTCACACAACACAATTCTGCTGATTACTGACTCAACAACCTGAGTCATGTCAGAAAGTCACTGCCCTGCCAAATCTGTTGTAGAAACTGCGGAGGAGTTGACATAATGAATTATCCCTCTCTGGTGAGCTTTGCTGTGTTTTGGGGTGGTTTTTTTTGTCTAAATGCTAAACATCTGTCTGTTCTTCTGCTTTCCTTTTTTTCTGTTGTGATGTTGTTGGAAACGAATGGGATCTGTGCATCAAGCATGCACGGCACTGTTCTTTCACTCCAGGAACTCTGAAGTTACCACTTGCCCAATGGAAATGTCAGCATGAATCAACATAACGTCATGCAGCAATTACAGTAAGCTGCTCTGCACTTACTGCACATTGCCTATTGCTTTGTTTCTTGCCTGCTTGATATTCAAGATTTATGAGAACTTATCAGAAGTTTCAAATAATCTGATTTTAAAAAATCTATCAAAAAATTGACAAAAGATTTGCCCAGAGAAGACAGAAAAAGAGAAGAAAGTAATTCTTATGTTGTTGAAATATCACTACTCCTTTACATTATTATGTCTTCAGAGATGGAGATGCATTATTAATAATTTATCATGTCATCAGTTATTATGGTGTCACATGTCATCAGTCTTCTCAGGCCCCAGTTTCTCTATGGTTTTGCTCATTCTAAAGTGAACTACCTCAGCAGGGTCAATAAGAAGACTTAGATGTCAGTTTTCTTGTGCAGGAAATAGAGAAATAGCAATTGGCTATGGAAACCTTTAAGAGAAGTTTAAGCATTTGTAATTCTGAATCTAAAAGATAATTACACAGATACAGAGAAAAATTTTTGGTGAGGGTTTCCTTTCCATTTAGGTGAACAGCAGAGCAAGCTGCAGGATGAAAAAAAGATCCTTCTTGAAATTGGGGTAAAACTAGTCTTTCAAGCTTCTCATAAAAAAATGTAAAGGAACTAGTCTAGACCGGCCTGTTTTACAATTCAGTCTTTTATGGAAAGGCCCCATTTCAAGGCTCTCCTTGTGATACTTTCACAAACCAGCTGAGTAACTTGTTTTTGTAGGAAAGTCTTTTATCCCTTATTGAAAATGTCCACCTCTGTATTAATAATTAAACAATTGCTAGACAGAAATTTATAAGGTAAGACTCCTGAAATGTGCTAATAATTTTCTCCATATCTGTTGGACTTCTTGCCTGCTAAATGAGTCCTGTACTTGAAAACTTTTTATCTGAAATTCCACATTCCCTTGAATAATTTCTCATTTCAGGAGTATGTTTGGTTTTCACCAGAAATTGTTGGGTTAAAAAAATGGCTCATCATCTCTATGCAGGAGCATCTCTGCATTCCTAAATTCTCTGTGATGAATCTTGATAGATTTACTCTGATGTCAGGAGACATCAACATTAACAGTAATGTTCACTCACATACAGAGGCCTAGAAACATGATGAGTGCATTTAAAAATATGAATAATACAGCTAAACACATTTGTTACTGGAACATCTTTGCTTTGCCTTCCAGTCCCATTAAACTTGCCTTCGGACTCTAGACTAATAATTCGTTGCTTCCTTTGCAGTTTGAGGGGTGGAGGGAGGCATTCATCTCTAAACTTGTAATTTTAGGGAAAATTTTTACTAGTACTTCCACCAAAATTATGCAGCTTTAGTTATATTTTGCCATCTGCAATTGGATTAATCTTCTCCAAACTAATGAAGTGTAATTTGTAAATGAACTGTTTGTTTCTCTGAAAGGATCGCTGCAGTCATCTAGCTGTCAAGTCTCCTCCAAATGGAATGCATTGTTAATCAGGGACGTCAAAGTCTAGCCTTTTCAGATTAGATTGGTTTTCTGGGGCTGTCACTTGGCTTGGCTCTTTGACAAAGGCTAGGCACAGTAGAAAAGGCTTCTGTTTCTATTTTATTCTCAAAGCCACAGTGAAGCAGAGGTGCCTGCTACTGTAGGTCTTCTGTCTATCATTTGACAGCATAAAAAGGATCTTAGTGATCAGATCTCCTTACATAACATTTTCTTGTTACACGTTCATTATGCTGTGGTATGACAGAGGTGAAAGCTAAGAAGAATTGCTTTATGATTATAAAAAAGATCAAATATGAAAATTACACTGTATACTTTGCGCCATAATGATAACGTGATGTAGAGCCATGGGACTAGTTAGCCCTGAGCAGCACCCTTTTTTCAGCCCTCTCTTTCTAATGTTTATGCTGTTAATGGCTTCTGATTCCAGAAATCTCAGTTTGTAATGGTTCTTTCAGCTTTAATGTAATATGTTCTCATTCTTCTCAGAAAATATTCTTCTCACAGGTTCTGATATGCTTCTGTTTGTGTGTGTGTGTGCATGTTAGGTTTGGGGTTTGCAGAAGAGAGGGGGCTGGGGTTTTTTTACATAGCAGTAGAAGCTAATCTTGTTCTGAACACATATATGCTCCTGATAATAAAACTGAGTTGTCTTATACAGTTCCAATAGCATTTATCTAAAGGGTTGAGCTGAGCTAACTTTGTGGGACTGCAAATGCGTGCAGAATGCATAGTTCAGGGTGGCAAAACTAATATTCAGATTGCTTTAGTTACATCAGTTCCTTATTTCTTATTTTTCTCATGCTTCTAAACTTTGGGAATTAAATACGTTGCTGCTGTTTATATCTCAATTTTTGGCAGTGTGTTCAAGCTCCAGAGCAGCGCAGAGTTGTCTGTATTTGAGTGAATAGATAATTTTGTCAAATGAGGTCTGAGATTTGTAATGTTTCCTTAAGGCCCAGAAATTCCAGTAGTTTGGGATTGCTTACACCTGGCCATTTTACTCACAGAGAAGAGTGTCTTTGAATGCAGACTTAGCAGGTCAATAAGAAAAAGCAATGCAGCAACAGCTGAGATGTCAGTATTTGAAATTTTGGCTCTATATATCTTTAAAATCTAAATGATGCTACCATCCCAAAGTCAGAAAAGAGTCAAGAAAGTGGCATGAGTCAGAAAATGTAGAGGTTACTAATATATTCTCTTCCTTCTCCTTTACTAAATTAAAATGACACTTGTTTTCCCGTATAATAATTTGAAAGCAACTAGCTGAGTTCTTTACTTAACAGTTTTTTCTCTATATTTCTTTCTTAATTGCCCACAAATAAGTTACAATATTCTCATATCTACCTTCAAATCTTTATATATATTTCCAGTGGAAGTTTTTCTTTGTGTAGAGATAGTTTCAATGTTATTTTGGCATAGTTAGTTTTTAGATACCAAAGTCACGTCACTGATTTTTTTTTCCTCTATTTAGATTATGCTAGCAATATCCAACAAGAAATGAACAGTAACTCTTAAAATCAAATACGTATTTCAAATATGTGAGCAATGAAGCTTACATCTCACTTGTGTTTATTCATGCTAAAATAGTTTGAGAGCTCAGAAGTCTGCAGAAAGCAAACAAAAGGCACTATAAACATGCCAAAGTGAAAATTACTTTTGCTTTTGAACAAGCATTAATGAAAAATGTTCCACTACTATTCACTTTGCTCTGCATCCTGTGACAGTTTTACCACATTTCTCCGTAATGCCAAATCTGGACTTCACGTTCCAGCAGAGCCAACCCAAATTTCCTGATCGGTATCTCACTTCAGAGATGGCAGCTGTCCTGCCAGTTGTAACTGTCACATCTCTACTTGAAGTTCTACTAGTGTCAAGATGTCTTAAGAATCACCGTTGCACTGATATGCATACAGTAACTTCTTTGACAGCAGATAGTTGTTCTGGCACAGGATCAGATAAAGGCACTGTGTGAATTGGTGACAATATTTTTTTCCTGCCCTTCACCTACAGTTTAGTTTGGTGTCAAAGAGGACCGGTTGTCTCCCTTGTCCTCCTTTAACTTACTATGACATAGCTTATTTCCTTCTTGTGCTCAAAGGCAGCTACTCTTAAGAAACAAGGCTCCACCTTTTCCCACTCCCCAGTTTGTGCTGTCTCCAGCCATCTTCATCTGCCAAAGGACATTAGGCAGGCATTCCTTCTGTTCCCTGCCACGTCCAGAACTTAAGCATTTGTAAACAAAGTTAAATAACATTTGTAAGATGGGGTAGCCAAAATGTATTAAGCAAGAGCTCTGATATTACCCTGAGCAGCTAAGATTTATGAAAACCTCAATTCAGCACTATTTTACTAGACTGAAGGATCACATCCAGCGTCCAGCTGATGGGTAGAGGTTTTTTCACAAGGGAGCATTTACTGCAAATGAAGGAATAAGTGTGTTGGCAATTAGAGACTTTGGGGGAATGTAAAAGCTCAGCCCCTGGAATTGCATTTAGATGTGACTGTTCTATTTTCTGTGATTGATCAGGCTTGTGCAATGCCACAGCTTTTCATTAATATCACTAGCAAGATTCATGGGCTCTGCTACTTCAGCAGAGGGAAGACCACTCAAATTCTTCTTCTGTTCTCCTTTCCTTATTTCCCTGGAGTTCAAGGCTCAGCAATCAAAGTGCACATCAGCCAGCTGGAACTGAAACTTTTTCTGTCTCAATGAGTGGACTCTGAAAAAGCCCTGCTTATATGGATCATTTGTATTGCCATTTGCCATTGCTATTTATCTTACAGAAAGAAGAAAAATCCATCACCCACGTTAGTCCTGGCATCCTGTAAGAGACTATTTCTCAAGCCTGTGCAGACAGGTGTCCCTATCATATGTTTATCCTATAACCATTCATGATTTTCTTGGTGCATGTGTCTCTTTCAAATACATATAAATGCTCTCTAGATAGACTGAAAGAGCTAGCTTAGGTCAAGGGTGATCTTCAGTTATGGAAAGGACTATGAGTCATTTATTTCCTCATAAACCAAAGGATTATCATGTTTACTGGACCATTGAAGGCCTTTCAGAATTTATTGCCAGAGTTTCCCCTTGGGTCTTATGAAAACTTTAATCATGACAGTATCTTAAAAAGAAAAGAAAACAAACCAAATAAACAAAAAAAAAGAACTAACAAAAACACCAACAGAAAAGTAGTACTTGACTTATTTCTTCATAAAGTTTGAGGGAGACAGCTGGCTAAAATTGGAGGAAAATGGAACTAAAAAAAAAAAAGTGGTTTTTTTTTTCATCTACCCCATGGTTTTTTGCTTACTGTTAGTATGGATATGTATAGGCAAATAATTCTCTTATCTATAGATGTGTAAATAATACACTGCTATCTTTTCTGACACAACATGAAATCATCTTCTAAGGAATTTTTTCTTACAGTATTGCTGTTAAGAAAAGTACAGCTTATTTAGGCACCACATGATGCTTTGTTGAGTGAAACTGAACAAAAGGAAATGGCATGTTATGAAAGGCAGAAAGGGCAGGTAAAGAACTGATACATCCACTTATTCTTTCTCCTGTTTTTCTCTAGACCACCTATCTCCAGCATCTGCCTCTTGCTTTGTGCTATTGTTCCAGCTGCTAATGAAAGCTGGTAGCTGTCCTGCTAGCTGCCTTATTCTTTGGTTAGCCGGTTGGACATCGTTGATGGAAGAAGTGGATTTGATCGCAGAGGCATACATTTTCACCTTCATGGTGTGTTTGGGCTCTGCCCACCAACAACCTTGAAAAACCAATCCCCAATTCAAATTACTAGCTGAATGTTTTATTTTATTTATACACATATGCACAGAGGCACATGAGCTTGACAGACCTTTTTTACTCCGTAGTATAATAAATGAGAAAATGGTTCAGTATTCACCTGTATAAAAGCTGTAATTTGTAGAAGGATGGGTTAAAGATGTATTAAAAGGGAGAACACCCACAAGTGTTTGTGCATGAAGTAGTTTCTTTTTGCTCTTAATTCTGTGGTCTCCAAAGAACCTTAGTGAATTAGCTCAAGGAAGCAAAAAAAAACTTTAACTTAGGTCAGGTAATGAGGTCTGCAGTTGCAGTTGACTTCCCTGGGTGATCTGGGAGAACAGCATTATGTTTTCTCTCGGCCTTGAAAATCCTCAGGCTTAACTCACAAACTTTCACTTGAGCACTCACAATATCCGCTATCTAACTGATAAATTAAAAATGACAGAAGATGAGAAATGGAGAATGAGTTGGCTATTCTGAGTTCAGCAGTAAAGGACAGTAGCTCGGATGATTCACCTTCAAGGACCAAAGGCAGAAACAGCATCCCTTTAGATGATGAAAGCTGAGTGCTCTCCCCGAAGGGATATACAACCCAGCGTGAATTTAAGGGATATAGCATCTGAGGCTTGAGTTCCACTGAACTGTGAGGGTCAGTTCTGAGCAGTTGGGAAGAGCCTCCTGCCAGCAGGAGTCCAGCAGGCAGCCACTGGCAGAGGTGGAGGAGCATAGGCAAAAGTACTCCTTGGGTCATCTCAGATGCACAGTGCATACATGCATGCCAGTGTTGCAAGTTGAATCATATAGTGATGTTACACTGCACCAAAACAGAAATTAACTGTATTTTTAGCAATAAAGCAAAAAACAGTTCCTTTGCTTCTTTTTTGGGAGTGTATGCTACCTACAAAAATGTAAACAGAGGAAATATGATTAGCCTTTGTTCATACCATTATCCCAGTTTGTTACAATGCTTTAAATCCACAAGGAATTTTACCTATTCTCTCTTTTTGTTGGTCAATAGAATATATCATACCAACTACTGCTGCAGTTGCTTCTTCTGTTGCTTTTTCATTTCTTTTTTTTTTTTTTTTTTTTTGACTTCAGAGCTTGCCTGTTTTTTCAGATGTTGAAAATTACTTAACATCTCAGTTTGGATATGACATAATTTACCTTCTTTCTAGAGAGTGAAGAGGCAAAACTACTGAAACAAAGCAAAGTCTTCGTCAATTTGTTGGGGAAAATGCAGAATAAAACACCTTACTTTTCCCATAAAAATGAATTGAGAAAAGGTTATGATCAAATAAAGAAATGTTCAGAAAGTGAATATATTTTGCAGAGTGGAACTTTCATATTGTTCTCCAGTCAGGAGTTGCATTATTTATCTAGTCATATGGAATTTGTCTCAGAAAAAAATTAAATTGGAAATTAGATTTCCCAGACCACATACTATATCATTATCCTAACATACATTAGTTCAACTGTGGTAATTTCAATATTTTTGTTTTAGTGAAACAGAAGAGAAATGTTTTCTCTGTGTAAAGATGTGTCCTTGCTACCTATCAGTGCAGTATCGGAGATTATAAATACTCTAAAGAGGGCTGGCTCAAAAACTATATTGATAAGATTCTAGATGCAGTCTAACAATATAGTAATGCTGCTCAGCACAGATTCATTCATTCTTAGCTAGGTGCATTTCCAGTGTACAGCTCTGCTCTGCCACGCAATACCGTTTCCAGTGCTAAAGGTATTTTAGTTATGCTAGATACCTCTGTAGAACCCAAAGAACGTGGTACTTCAGATCTTTGCTGGATTTCTTAAAATTACTGTCTCTCTGGCCTTTCTCAGTTCAGAAGAAATGTACTGTAGGGGTAGGTGTGTATGAAAAGTCATAGGTAGGGGTGAGATCAATTAATGGTTATTCTACATGTGTCACTTTTTTCCATTAAAAAAGATATTAGTAGCTACGGGCATGAAAGTAAGTGACTGTGTGTATCTACATATATATATATATATATACATAAATATGTTTAAGCTATGAGTAGTTATATCAATGACTATAAATATTGTGTTAGTGACAGCCATTCTTCTGCCATCTTTTATCCAAGGTTTTGTATAAAAACCCTGTATTGAGGTCATCAGGAGGAGGGTATAAAGGATTGGTTTTTCTTTCATTTCTGCCCCAGGTGGCTGTCTAAAGATTAGTTGCAATCTAACAGAAATTACATTCCATGAAATCTAATTCATAATCAAAGTATTGCAGGATGCTCCATTTAAGTAATAAATATTGAGGAAGAAAGCAATTTCAGAACATGTATTTAATCTGACATCCTTATGTATTAAAAAATTTTACTAATTAAAAGGAAATGATTCAAAGATAGGTGGCTTGACTCTTTTATAAATAAATCATGGCATTGTCAACATTTTAGGGTGACAAGTGCTATCTAAGCAAGATAAAATGGCCACAAAGTTGAGTTTACTGTATAAGGTATGTTACATGGATACATTTACATAGATATGTTAGATATTGTGAATGCTAAGGAACTTAGGAAAGAGGAATTACTGCCTAACAAAACCCAGAGCAAGTGAAACTACTTACATGTACATGAAATTTTGTCAAACGCTTCAGAGCAATTGTGTAAATTGGAATGGTATAGAACATGTCACATCAGAGATAGGTCTCTATATTTTCAGTACCTGATACCAACTCTGAGAACAGATCACATGAAGTCTGTTGAAAAGGTCGATTCTGAAAAATAGCGTAGGCCCAATTTCTCCAAAGTAATCTGGGTTTCATCTCAACAGAGCATTGACATGTCTCTATAAGTCTTTTAAGAAGTGAATTATAATTCTTTCAGTGCTAATTAACACATTCTGCATTTGAAAATATACCGCATGGATATAAAACGGAAGTATTTTTTCCCCAAGGTGTGCTGAGCTGTTTTCTTTAAAACCTGAAACCTGGGAACCATTAGCTCTTATTATCCAGAATATAGAGGAAGAGAAAATACCAAAAACATCCATGTGGCTACTGCTTTAGCCAAAGCCCTTGTGTCTCAAAGCACGGGCTCATTTGACATGTGCAGGGCTCTTGCTTTACAACCTGTTTCCATCCTTGCTGTTTAAAAGGAAAACAACAGTTGGGATTTCTTTTACTACAGACCTAAAATTGCTTTGTAAGAGTGTTCAGTATCATTATTCTTGTCATCCAGAGTGGAAACAGAGTCCAAGAGTAGTAAAAAACACTTGAGTATGATTAATTAGCAGAGCTGGTAATAAAAGGCAGTGTGCATGATCTGCGTGCGGACTTAGCCACACTGCCTTGCAGCATATTGGCTAAACCTCTCCAATAATGTTGATTAAAGGTCTAGCATACAAAGTGTACATTTGTTTCCTATTTGGGCAGCATTCCTTCTACCTGTACACGGGTGGATGTGCACAATGAAGAGCAAGGCAGTTGTAGAAACTTTTGGGTAGAAACTGCCTATATTTTTTATTCTTGCAGAGGAGAAATTAGTGCTGCTAGTTGAAAAGGATGGATATGTGGCTATAGTAATTAATAACCAGTAATAAATATTTATAACTATAATGAATTATATGGTGCATAATTAATTGTGTACTGTATAATTACATAATGCAAATATGTATTGTAGCTATCTGTCATCTATAATATATATTATACAATTATAATTATACTTAATCATAGTAGTTCTAGTAATAGCTCCCCCTCAGCCTATGTACTTTGGCTACTATAGTTTATAATTCAGCAGTTTTATCATTGCTGTATACTCAATACCATTTTAATATATTTTAAAGACAATCAAAAGATGTGATTTCGCATTTGAGTCACTTCTAAAGTACTAGATGTTACACCTCTCTTACATCCTGTGAAACTTTTCTGAGGGAATGAAATGTCCATAGACTTTAAGGGCCCCTGACAGCCAATGCTTCAGCTCCCTTTGCTATCACTGTAATGCCAGCCATTTCCTCGTAACACAAATGGCTCAGCAGGTTACAATATAGCTCTTTGAGAGAGAAGTCCAAGGATCTTTAGAGCGTTTTCAAATTCAGGAGGTTCTCAGGAGAGAGAAGGTGGCATTTAGGTTTCCAGACATAAGTATTTTTGAACTAATTCAGCAAATTTTAACTGAGATTAAAATGTGCACTAACTAAGCTCCAAGGAGCAGTGGGATATTTACATGCACACAGGTTTGCTTGTTTTTCTGGAAATGTCCTCAGTGCTCGAGATCCTCTGCTTCCAAATATGAAAAGAATTTTTTTTAAAAAAGATAGGTGGAAGTGTCTGCCAGTGTCTGCCTGCTAAAGAGTGTTATTTGTCTACAAAGAGTGTCTCAAGATTTGTCGGACTTTTGTGCTTAGTACAGGGGAGACAAAATACTGAGGTAAAACTAGCAAGCTCAGGAAAGAAGTCGTGGTAGTCTGAGCACTGATACTTGAAGGCTGTCTTGGCATCCAGAGAAAACATGATCAATGCTGAAGTCAAATACTGCATTTATAAGTAGAATTTCAGCTCCCTTGCATCAAGATAGATGACTTTTGGCAATATTCTCCAATTTCAGCTGATAAGAGCATTCCTGAGTGGCAGGGCTTCCTTGACTGGAGAAGTTAATAGGGCTGCTGCTTGGCTAGTGATAAATTAACTGGTTATTGACAAATTTATTTGTGTCATGTCTCATAGAGTGAAGAAGGAAATCAGCATATATGGAGACTAGAGATCCCCTTTACAGTCTATTTTGTTACTTCCAACACTCTTTTGAAATATTCTTCTCTGTGATAAATCTACTCAATTTCTGGCTAAAGATATAAAATATAAAAACAGGGAGGGATGAACTGCAAACATCAGAGTTTCTCCCTACAGCTCTAGGAGAAAGTCCACTCCTTATTCTTTAAAAGGATATGGTTTTTTATACAAGATTTTATTTTTTTTCCATGAAGTTAGTTTAATCCTGAGAAGTGATGAACTCCTTTCAGATCTTACTCGTTTTCCAACATTTTATTTACAGTGATGGGAATTACAGTCAATGGGAATTATGGATGCTCAGCACATTTTAGAATCAAGTCCTTCATCCCTGTCATGAAAGGATGTTCTGCTTACTTCCATCTTCTGTGTTGCATGTTGTTTCTGCTGAAAAACTGATGTTGCAAATTAATTTGTTGTGGATTTTTCCTCACAGTAATCTGTGTCTAGAGTTATGGGTTTCTTTCTGTTTCTGTAATCCCTGAGTTTGGTGGTATTGGGTCATGACATGGAAATGAAGTATCAGTTTACCTGGCAACAATAACCATATGAAATCTTTAATAATTTCTGGAGGTTCGGGCTATAGAAGTTCCTTTCTAACTCTCTCCTTTCTAAACTGCTAAGTGGAAGCTTGGGACGGAGTTACTGTGGTAGGTACCAGTACAACTTGAGGACATACAGGCTGGTGTAACAGACACTGTGACTTGGCACCATGAACCACTTTCAGCTAGCTGGACTTCTGGTCCCTTCATCAGCCTTCCAGTGCTTTGGTTTCAGGTAACAGAGCAGCAACTGCCACGGCCCCTCAGTATGGGAATGAGAGGATATTTTGATCAGTTTTTGCAGACAATAGACATGTTTGTTCTGACAGCCCATTAGGACTGGAATTTCAGTTTTGTTTGGGTTTGGATACTAGTTTGTTCCTTCCTTCTCTTCATAACTCTTAGAAAACAAATGTTTCTGCACTTTCACCAGAAGGAAGCTCCTAAGCAAATAAAATAAGTCAATATTTTCCTGAATGCTGTATTATAAGAATCTATTTCATGCAGTGGATAGTGCCTGTCATACCAAAAATAAATGGGGGAAGGAGAGGAGTTGACTCCCCTGGTAATCAAACATTCAGAGGCTTCGTGGGGGGTTCTGCAAGCAATCTGCAGCCAAGGAATTGCATTATATTTCATTACCCCAAGAACGGTGAAGAAAGTCAGTAGCACAGTGAGCATCATTCTGGTTTTACACTCATTAAAATAAAGCTTTGAGAAGACTGAATCAGGAGTGCAGAAAGTTCTTAACATTTTTCACAGCATGGAGAAATGAAGGTTATCAAAAGGCAGTACTGACAATGATTTTGAATGAGGCTGCATGACAGCAGGGCTAGATGTGCTCTGCCAGGCATTCCCAGCCCCATATTGGATATGTTCCTTTTATGTTGAGAGAGGGGAGCATTGGAACCGAACCTGCCAAATCAGATGCCACTTTGAACACAAACTTTTTTCCACTGTGCTTTCTTTAAGAGAAGCTTTACTAGAAGAATAGCTTGCTCCGTTGTGTGAAGTACACACTGCTGCAGCAAATGTATATTGCATGCTTTCTAAGCTCTCTCCAGGTTATTAGATGTCCTTAACTAACCTGAGAGTCATTTTGACTACCTTACATTTTCTGTCTCTAAACCTATGAGATCATTAGCTAACTCTCGTTTGTGTAACGT
Source organism: Numenius phaeopus (assembly GCA_030770645.1). NCBI lineage: Eukaryota > Metazoa > Chordata > Aves > Charadriiformes > Scolopacidae > Numenius > Numenius phaeopus. The sequence continues at coordinate 342,255 of JARKVS010015473.1, read as the reverse complement.
TATTGAAGTTGGGTTTGCCCTTTTGGACAGTTTTATGTTTCTTTGTATTATGTAAGTAGGCACATCATTCTTATGATTCAGTGCATATAGAGCAAATTACAGTGAGACTCAGAATTGAATTATCTAAGTCCATCTCAAATAAGCTCTGAATATGCCCCTGGCTCTTCAGTTGTCTCTCTGTTACCAATGACAGTGAAATCTTGTCTCCATTAATCTCATATCAGCATGCCCTGCAGTTAGACTTAAGGGAGAGTCCATCAGAACCAGATTCCTAGTGAAGACTTTGGTCCCTGAAATAGTAATTGAGCATCCATAATTGTTCGTTTTCTCTTATATAAAAAGAATACAAAACAAATGTCATTTGTTGAGAAAACATGTAAAAATGTGGGGACCAGGAAAAACTAATTGTTCCTATAAAATAAGTTATACTTGTATCCTGAGGTATGAGAGGGATCTATATCACATATGCATGTACAGGTATATGTATCCCATATATATTTACTATAGAAATATATGAAATAGTTGAAATTTAAATTACTTAGACCTTTCATCATTATGATTCCTTGGGAAAGGAATTTGTTATGAAAACTGACTAATACTGTGCCAGAATCGCATAATTTCTCTGAGTTGCCAAGTTTGAATTTGTAAATCACCCCCAATTCCAGTGACGGCAAACATTTTAATTCTGGCACCCTTCTCATCAAACGTACTCTGGAGTACCTTTGGCTTAGTTTTTTGTATAGGGGTCAATAAGAGACTCTCTGTCTCAAAATGAAACACATGAAAAAAAAGGGGAAAGCCAGAGGAACAAAAGGCTAAAATGTCATGAAGGAAATTGAAGTGGGGAGATGAGATGAGATAAGATGAGATGAGGTCAAAAATTTAACAAGACAGATGAGTGGTGAGTTGATTTATTCTGCTAGAAAGTAATCATGTTGTATTCCTTTGTTTTGGAAGGAATATACTGCTTTTTCTGTTCTTGATGCCATGCCTGAGTAGGCAGTATAGACAAGCTCTCACAGATTGTTTCAGCTCCACACAACTCCACTCTGCAAGTGCAGAAAGTCTTCTGCAGCGTATTGAATACTTTTAGCTCTGTTTAGGCCAGAGGATTTGCAGAGTGGCCATGACACGCCTTAACAACTTGTGAAGCTTTTCCAGACAGAAGAAAGCCAAGGCAGAGACTGCTGTTGTTTGTGGATTATTTATTTAGAAAAATAAAATGTAAAAGTATTGTGCCTTAGCTAGCTAAAGGCATTCTTAATACTCAATGTGGATTGTAAATGTTTTACATGGCTATACAAAGCTTTTATTAAGTATATATTTCAAAGATATATATTTGGTATATATATATATTTGGTATATATAAATATATATACCAAATAAAGGTATATATATTTTTTTTTTAATTGAAAAGTTTAATTTTTGCAAATTATACTGGAGGGTGGATGATTTCAGTACTGTTCTCTGATGAATTTTTGCCATTACTCTCAACAAACTGCTTTTTGGGTCTTTATAACATTTTGCTTTCTTTAGTCAAGATTGTTTCCTCGCTCTTTAACAATTATAATAGCTGAAGTGGAAGGCCTGTTCCTAAAAATCACTTTGGGTCTCTAGGCATCATGGAGAGTGGTGGGATCTATGTGGGAACTGTAAGGCATCTGAGTGAAAGATTCAGCTTCTCCCTTTAAAACCTTTGTGATATTTTGACAGTTAAATTTAAATGACATGTAGAATGTATATGCAGTTATGTGTTCCCTTGTTTTCCTTCCCACTTCACCACAATGGAAGGAATAAAAGAAAGATATTTTTTCAAAAATCTTCTACTTTTAACTCTGTCATTCGGATTGAAGGAAATTAATTAGTGCCTTTTTCCTCACTAGTTCATGCATTTTCTTAGTCTCAAGCCAACCTAACAACTGAAGTGCTGTGCAAATAGCTTTTAATTCATGGTGAAATGGTACATTCTTTTCTGTTTTGAGTTGTGTGCTTGAAGGTTCAGGTACAAAAAAAAAGCAGTTAGGAGGAAAAAAAATTACATCAAACTCACACTCACCTATTCCTCATGCCACTCCTTTCTCATAGTATTTACTTAGTTGTTCAGTTAGATAGCCATGGATAGGTTGATCAAATGTGTATCTACTGTTCTGGTTTCTCTAAGTCACCAATGACATCTGTCTCAAAAGAAGACTAGCTAAAGGAAATTAATTCTTTTTAAAGAATTAATTAAAAGTTAATTTTTTTCACTTTTCTCCCAACTCCTTTTGGAAGTGTAAGAGTAAAGGCAAAAAAAAAAAGGCTTTCTTTCCTAGCTGTAAAAGTAAAAAAGGAAATGTATCCATCAGCATTTCCACTGGTTCAGGTTTCCACCTGTGACTGAAGTGGATTGCTTCGTAGATTATGGAAAGTTTTTACATGAAGAAAAAACGCATTCTCTTTTTTCAAGATCCATAAGCAGTTCAAGTCTAGAACATAGTTTTGGAACTTTTTCTAGCTGATATCTATAAGTCATGAGAAGTGTATTTTCCCAGGGAAAAAAAAAAAATAATGGAACCATGGTCAAGTCTTCTCTGAAAGACCTCAGTTTTATTTCTGCTCACTTCTCAAAACAAGTTTTTTCCTAGCTCCTTTAGATACCCTTTCTGAACAAACAGGGAACCTGACACAATCCCTGGTCTTCTTAAAATGCAGCTTGTGGCACAAAACCACGATCCTAGTAATCTGCTTCAGGGTAAACATGAGGAGGAAACATTGTTAGTCTCTCAATCGCATCAGCAGAAATGTCGAGTTCTTGAAACACATCTGAGTGAACACAGGTAAAGCACCTTCATGGCTAAACTCAGTAAATTAGCCAGAGAAATGTATGATTAATTACCTCTTTTGCTCATGGCGGTTTATACTAAAACTCCTGCTCTTGGCAGTACCTGAAAACAAACGTATAGTCTAAACTAAATTCAGGAGGGCTGTGTACACAGAAGTACACAAAGGTAGTTTTCTGAATCTGGAGTATGTGTTCCTCCCTCCCACTGTAGGCAAACCATGTGTTTGTAATAAAGCTGTTCTGAAGACTGAAAGGAAAAGATCTCTTCCCCTCTACCTTTTTATTTATTTACTTCTTCCTTTTGACTGTGTTTGACCATGGGACAGACTGCTGTGCCTTTCCCAGGGAGGAGTTACTATCTCCAGGAGGCAGAGTACTGAGTGACTCAATAGGCAATACTTTCTGTTCTGCTAAAAGGTTATCTTTACAGTGCGTAGTGTGTCATTCTCTCCAAGCAAGAAAAGCAAGCATTTACATTTTTAATCAAACCCCCCAGGAGCCTTAACTATGGAATTATCACAGCAATACTTTGGGCAGTATATCAATAATGAGTCTGGCATCTCTTTAATAGCAAATCTGTGTCTGTCTCTAGCTCTGACCTTCATTTCTCACATAAAAGTTACACTTTTGTAACACCAATTATACCTATTTATCTATCTGTATCTATACAAATTATTCTAATGACTCAGACCTCATTAAATAAGGATTAATTTATATTAAATACATAATTAATTGGTGGGGATAAGGACTGTTTCACCTTTAATCACAACCAATCCATCTTCAGCCCATATCAACATGGTGGCAAGAGAGTTTTAACTTGAGTTCTGCACTTTTATTCTTCTTTTTTCTTCTATGACTTTTTAAATGTACATCCCTGGCAATAGAGAACGGATTTTTTTCAAAAACACTAAAGTGATCTCTTTCAAGAAGTTCACTTGTCTACACAGCAGACTAACAGCTACAGTAAGGATGGCTGCGAAAGTGAAAGAATCTCACTGCCTTGAACAATTTACCCTGCTTCTTACACAGGGGTAGTTTCAGTATTTCTTTTCTGCCCGTCAGTCTGCAATGTAAGCTTTCTAACAAGACTCTAAGAATTCTAGTCGAAAATCTAGCAGTCTGCAGTAGGTATGTATTTATCAAACTGGATACTGACATTTCAGTTCCTAAAACAGTTTAGCCTTAGGGTACACTTGCAACACCTGTGAAGGTTTAAGGAGTTAACTTTCTTGAAACTGTTTTGTTGTCCCTTCAGTTTTTAAACAGCACCAAGACAGTATCCAATAGAGATTTTTTCCTTTATTCGTTAATGCCTGTAAAAATCCTTACTCAGCTATGTCCTGAGGAACAGTAGAAGTGCCAAAAGGTGCTTCCTTTTTGTCTCTTAAGCACACCACAGTTATTAAGAAGACACAGTTTTGTGTTAACTTTTGGTATGTTAGACCTCACTAGCCTTTTCAGGCTGAAGTGTGTAGTTGCTTTAAAATATCTTTGTATCTAACTTGATATTCTTTTGAGAGACTTCTACTCTGACACTGAATTGAAGACAGCTTGTTTTGCAAAAGCACAATCAAAAGAAATATTCCCATACGTTTGACTGTTAAGCTGCAGGATTTAATTTCTGATTTCTATTTTCAGTCAAATACATGCATATATTTTAATTAAAATAATGGGGCTTTTTCTTTTATCTTGCTTGTCATTCTCTGTTTTAAAGCAAGAGAAAGCCTCTTGTCTTAACATGGCCTATTTTTTTGTCTTTTTCCTGGCTAGGATTTATTTTATTGTCTTTGATCCTGTTGCGATGACAAAATACACATATATATCCTAACTTCTACTTTCCTTCTGGCTGCAGAGTCTTAGTCAACACTTTTTCCAGAAATAATGGCAGCAATACTTGGAATCCAAATAAATTTTTGATATAATCTGAATACTGTTTAATGCAGAATCCTGATAGGGACTTATTTTGGCTGGGCTGGACAAAAGAATCTTCTCCAAATTCAGATGAAACTTTAGGTATTCAAATGGAAATGAATGAGCTTCAGTTCCTTTTAAGGATAAGATATTTATTAACGAATGAGGTAAATATTTTGGAGGAAAGAGGAAGTGTCAAATCACCTCCCAGGGGTAAAAGAATAGATTAGACTAGACTAGTCTAGTCTAGACTAGACCAGACTAGTTCAGTTGGAAGGCACCTACAAGGAACATCCAGTCCAATTGCCTGACAACTTCAGGCCTGACCAAAAGTTAAAGCATGTTATTAAGGACATTGTCCAAATGCCTCATAAACACCAATAGGCAGGGGGCATCCACCACCTCTCTAGGAAGCCTGTTGCAGTATTTAACCACTCTCTCTGTAAAGAAATGCTTCCTAATGTCAAGTCTGAACCTCCCCTGATGCATCTTTGAGTCATTCCCAGGTGTCCTGTCACAGAATCTCAAGGAGAAGGACTCAGCACCTCCCTCTCCACTTCCCCTCCCCAGGGAGCTGTAGAGACCAATGAGGTGCCCTCAGCCTCCTTTTCTCCAAACCAGACAAACCAGAGTCCTCAGCTGCTCCTCAGAGGACTTGCCTTCCAGCTCTTTCACCAGCTTTGTTGCCCTTCTGTGGATGCACTCAAGCACCTTCACGTAGTTCTTTAATTGTGGGGCTCAGAACTGCACACATTACTTAAGGTGGGGCCGCATCAGTGCTGAATATAGCGGGATAACCACTTCTCTTGACCGGTTGGTTATCCCGTGTTTGGTGCACCCCAGGATGGGGTTTGCCTTCTTCACTGAAAGGGCAAGACAGCTGACTTATACAGAGCCTGCTGCCAACTAGCATCCCAGATCCCTTTCTCAGGGCTGATCTCCAGCCACTCCTCTCCCATTTATACTTGTGTCCAGAATCATTGCACATTAGCCATCCCACCTCCCCACTTTCCAGTCCATTCAGCAAATTACCCATTCCACCCTTTAAATTGATTTCCTCACCTTTCATGTCTCTGCACAAGTTCTCTCTTTTTTTTTCTTTTTTTTCTTTTTTTTTTTAATTTTTCTTTCACTGCAAGGCACACATCCACAGTTCTGATATACTGTACTCCTCCATTTTCATGTGAAGATTGTACTTTTCTTCATCTACCACAGTCTCCTTAGCCATTCTGTCAAAAAGCCATTCTTCTGCTCTCTAAAATCCTTCTGAAAAGTTTTTTGTTTTGGTTTGTTTTTTTTAACAGCAACAACGTACTGTGTCTGCTAATTTACATTGCAATCCTTTAATCTACTTCCCACTAGGTAATAATAATATTTTACAATCTTGGAAAAATCTCTGACCTCTCAAAACTGATTTTGTTTACTTCAACAACCTTGTTCTTTTGCAGTGTATCTTCTACCCCTTAACAAGACAGATGTAAACTGTAAGGTGCCATTTACCCAGTATATGCTTATAAACAGTACCAAAGAACAATTAAAATCTGGAGTCCAAGTAAATGAAATTAAATTTAGTCCATCCCAAGGTTATTTGCTTCCACTGCCCCATTTCCTTTCACCTTATCATCCTGACATTTTTGCCCCATCTGTGCTTCATTCTATTTTCCCCTTTTCTGTTTCTCTAGCATTTTCCATCAGTTTGATTTCTTCATTTCTAATTCTGCCACATCTACTGCCCCATTTCTTCATATACCTATTTCTCTCCTCTCCTCTCCTACATAATCTTTCCTACATACTTCCCTTTCCAATCTGTCATAGCTCAACATCAGCAATTTTTCCTTTTGTTCCCTTAGAACTTCTCTTCCACGCTCAATTTAAAAACTTATAGTATTTCCCTTTTCCTTTCTCCTTTTCTGATTTCAGTCTTCCTTTTGTTTTTACCTTTATTTCCACTTTTCTGTAAGCTACCCCATTTCTCTGCCCTCCTGTTTTTTGCAAAACCCTACATATTTCTCACTTATACAACGTTATCTCTGTGCTTTCTCTCACCTCTTTTCCCCAATTCTTCTATTCCTGCATAACACAAATGTGGGGGCATTGGAAAAAGTTTATGCTGGTGTTCCCAGGACAAGAGGAGGAATGTGGGCACCTCCTTAGACCTTGGTAGGGGATGGTATATAGATTTCAGGTGCCTTGTGCCAACCTAAGTTGCAATTTTCCCTTGCACCTTTTTACATAACCCTCTCCAAAGGCCAGAGAAGGCCAGATAATAATAATACTAATTCAGCACTGCAAGGTGAGTTGAAGGCATGGCTGTGTCCTGACTCATGACTCAAGCATTGGTCACTGGCTGTGAGGAGCAGGAGGGAAGGAAGACAGAGTGTGATTGACTCTAGCCACTGTTTGCCAGCATCAGGACCTTCTGGAGAGCGCTTTTGGAGGTGGGAAGATGCACGTGCTTTCTAGCTGTGCTGCTCTTTCTATCTCCACACCCACAGAGTGAACTGGAGGATGGTCTGACAGGGTAATTGACAGGGGAAGGTGCTGATAAGAATTCATGCCAGCCTACAGTGACTTGTTCACTAGAGTTTGAATTGCCTGTGAACAGCTCTCAGCAGCTCTCATTTAAACCACAAAAATGTCAAAATATTTTATTCAGTGGAAAACATAAGTGAGTTATCAGAGTTGACTGTTTCTGAGTTCATGCCTTTTAGCAAACAACTTCTGAAATGAGTTCTCCCTCCTTCCCCCAGCTAGTGGTAAGGATTCATATGTTTTGAGGTCGTGAAGGATTTTCTTAATTTATTTTTTAAAGCTCTACTTTAAAATAAAGTGGTTCTCACATAGAGATCCTTTTCTTAGTACAGTGAATGATAAAACTACTGTGGACTATGAAAGGGCAGCATAGCAGTCTTTATCTTCAGCTGTGTAACGTGACTGGAATCCATCTATTCTACTACTGGGAACTGGAATATTTTAAAACATTAAAGCAGCAAGGAAAAATTGCAAACAGGAATGGAGAGAAACTATTGTGATTAGAACAAAATCATCTATTGCCATATGCCTTCCCTACAGAGAAAAATATTTAGACACCCATTACATAAAGAGTCCAGTTTAGCCTTTCCCTGGAAATATTCCACTACTTACATAGTAGCTACATAAAATAATGTTTATAATTTACCAGCAGTTCTTCAGTCCCTTAATTTCATTGCACTGGTCAAAGAATTTCCAATACCTCAAACAAATATACTGACTTCTGATTAATTTGCAGCTACAAAGGGTGAAAAATGGTGAAAGAAAATGTTAGTTTTCTTTCTTGTTCACATGCTTATTCTTTCTCTTATTTTTTTTCTTAATTTTTTTTCTCATTCTTATTCTTACTGAATTCTGGTTTTCCCTGGCTCTGAAGTTTTGAACATCCACTGCAGTATTTGGGGACTGCTAGGAGTCATAAATGCTGAAGTCTTTTCAGAATCATGTCACCAACGCATCTTATATATTAAGGTTATAGGTTGAAAATGCTTAAAATGCTGTCAGTGCTTTAAGTTACTTGTGCTTGTTTTGCAGTGTTTTACAAAATAAAGTGTAAAAGGAGCTTTAAATATGTGCTGCAGCTATGTGATGGCTGAAAGCAAAGGAATTGTTCAGAAAAGCCTATGTATTTTTATATTTCACATTGGAATTATCCAAATGTCTACTTTTTAATTAGGCTTTTTGAAAGACTAATTGATTCACCCAAGAACAGTAGCCATAATTAATTTAAAGAAAACAGAAAGTAAATTGGTAGTAACAGTACTTGTTTCTCAGATTATATGCAATGGGAATCGAAAAACTCACTAATAATAGCCCAAATTTAGGGTCTACCTGCTGATATCTAAGGCTAATATCCGGCTTATTTTTGACCATAAGTCATTTTAAGTCATCACCATTATAGGCTTGATTTTGTTTGCCCATCTATTCAAACTAAAATTGTCCTACGAACACCTGCAGAACCTCATTATTCTCCTTCAAATTCCTCCATAATTCTCATGACAGCTTTCTAGAGGAGTGAAGGCTCACATGCTTGTAAAAATCTTCTTATTCTCTGACCAGTTCTTCAGGGTTGTATTTTTGAGCACACTCACATGCTGAAGACATTTGCTGTCTTCTGTCAATGTTTCAAGTTATACACTCCTTGAAACAGGTAGATATGACATCCTCTTTTCCCAAATGAAGGAGGCTATAGTGACTATGCTCTCTGGCTATGGATTGATCTCCTAGCAACAAAGTCTGAACGAACGCCTGTTTCAGCCAAACAGAGAGAGGGTTGTATCTCAAAAGTAATTTCCTATTAATTTTTTACAAACAAGACTACAAGGAGGATTCTAATAAAGTCTTCAGTAAAAAAGTTTTAGTCTTAGTCTGTAGACTAAATACAATTTTTTCTAGTCATCAAAAAATGCACATGGGAACTCAACCATGAAAGAAAACAGTCCTTGTTGGACACAAGACTGTTAATTCTGAAGGTCAAGGAATTACTTGTTCTGTGTTTCAGTAGTTCATAACACAGTATGATCCTGATTCATCTCTGTAATATGTAGGTAGTATTATGCTACCAAAAAATAGTAACACGTAGGAGAATATTTCAATATCTGCTGTAAGATATTTTAGGAAAGTATAATTCACTGAAGATGAAGACAGCATGAGGTAAAAAACACTCCTTTGATTTTATGGACATTTCCCAACACAATATACAATGAAACTGATAGCATGGTAAAGAGACACATTGATCCAATCTAATATTCTGTAGCAGACAAAGTTCAATCAGATAATAGAGGACATTTTCTTTATATGTTGGTATGGAAACTTCTAAGATCATTACACTGTGGAATGGCTGTGCCTGTTCATGCCCCTGTCCCATAAGCTTCTGTGCAAGATATCTTCGCTTTCACATTTTTAGCATCTATTAGCCCATTAGGCACAGGAATCCATGTCACTGAAAGACCTTATGGAGTATCCCCACCAAGTCTGGACACCATCAAAATTTCACAGTACGCTCATTTCTCCCGTGTTTTGCCAAAATGAAATTCTAATTTTTCACACTTTAGTCAAAATAAAATTCTGTTCTTTACCACAGCAGGACTATGTTGTAAATTAGGATAAGTCTAACAGAAAAAGAGAGCACAGTTCAAATGTGTTCACAATCCCATTAAACCTGAGCAATTCAGGTTGACCAAGAACAAATCTCATTTCTCTTCTTTCTTTTCTTAGGAAGCCTGTCAATTATGTTAAACTGAATTCATTCTCATCCTGTGACTTGAATAAAGATAGATAGTACAACCTTTCCAAACCGTATTACTCATCCGAAAGGGAAAAAAGACACTCTTATTTTTCCAGAAACAATGATTACCCTACCAGTTGTAACTCATTGAATATGAAAGAGCTTTTATTATTATAATTATCTTCTTATTGAATTTTTTAGACATCTATGATTATAGCAATGTAGCTTTTATTTTCTTTTAAATCATACATTTCATGAAGACAAACACAATGGCTGGCATAAAACAACAATAAACAAAAAATGTAGGATTTTTGCCAGAATAAAAATGAGGCAAAAACATTTTTGTTAATCAGAAAACAGAAATCATAGTACATAATCTGGAAATCTTGCATTGTGTTTTGAAAACTGCAGCACATTTGGGAAAATTGATTTCATAATGAAAATATCACTGTACTTTATATTCTTTTTTTTTTTCCCTCTATTCCAAGTCAATGTCAAAATTCTTATAGGTTATGATTCATGTTTTGGGGTATAATTGGACCAGACAAACCCTCAGCGGTTCCTCAGAGGACATGCCTTCCAGCCCTTTCACCAGCTTTGTTGCCCTCATCATGGCATACCAAATATGTTCTTATATTTTTGTTGAAACTCATATTTCTTTCTTTCCTCATCATGTAATTCTATCTGCCCTTCATCATACAATGGGAAAATCACTTCAATAAGAAATTTTACTTTCTCTTTTTTTGTTTTTATGACTTTTCAAAGTCTAGATATATCGTTCTGCAAAAAAATATTGCTGCTGGATTTTACTCTGTCCACAGGAGCAGATTTGTTTCATTGCTATGAAATCCTGCATATGCTGACACAATAAATAATGCAAGAAGGTAACCATTTCTGTTGGCTAGACTGGAAGAACTCAATCCTTATTTTACTTCTCTGGTTTACTTTCAGGTGTTAACGCTTCAGCTCTGTACATTTATTCCATGTCTCGTGCATATTTTAAATGCAGGTTAAGGTTAGCACATGCGTTATTGCTTTCGCTGTAGTGCAGCTGGCTTGCACCTGCAAACCTGAAAAAGTTTCTTTGGCCTCATGAAGCACAGCAACAGCATGAGGTATCCTGAGTATAACATTTAAGTCAGGCTCATTTTATGAAAATTTTGATCAAGCCTCATGTACAGAGGAATTGGTTGATTTGATCTGAAAAGATGTTTAAAGTGCAAAACAGCCTATTCTTTTAAAGCAAATGACTTTTATCATAGAATCATAGAATTTTCCAGGCTGGAAGGGACCTTTAAGGTCATCTAGTCCAACCATCAACCTAACTCTGATAAAAAAAGAAAACGTCACTAAACCATGCCACTAAGCACTATGTCAACCCATCTTTTGAATACCTCCAGGGGTGGTGCCTCAACCACTTCCCTGGGCAGCCTATTCCAATGCTTAATAACCCTTTCAGTGTAAAAATTTTTCCTAATATCCAATCTGAACCTCCCCTAGCCCAACTTAAGGCCATTTCCTCTTGCCCTATTGCCTGTGAATTGGGAGTAGAGAGCAATAAGGTCTCCCCTCAGCCTTCTTTTCTTTAGGCTGAACAACTCCAGCTCCCTCAGCCTTTCCTCATAAGACTTGCTCTCCAAACCCCTCACCAGCTCTTCTGTGATTACTGCGTGTCTGGAGTATCCTAAATGGTTCCTCAGTGAAGATGATCTCACAGCATAACACTATAAGATATAAGGGTACAAGGAAAAGTATCAGCCACTCATTTTTCAAAAACCATGCTTCCTATTAAACAACTTAAACAAAGAAGTTCTGGCATGGCAAACCTAGAAAGATGCACAATTTTTAACCAAGACCATAAAAATCAATGCCTATGTTCATCAGATAGCTTAATGATTTGGAGGGTGACATAGAGATGCCAAACCATAGTGCTTACTTGAACCATGAATGATGTCAAGAAACAGTAGCTGCAAAGTCAGTGCAGGGCCTGTGTGCTGTATCCAGTCCCTCTCTGCTGCTATTCTAAGTGCAACTTATGGGAATTTGAGAGAAATTAAGACATAAATTCATTTTACTCCTTACTCCAATATAGACAGAATAGAATGCATTAACTATGAGATAAAACAACCTTAGTGTGGTTTTAGTAATTTACTTAACCAGATATGTTCTTAAATTCTTGAATGGAAATGTTAACTTAAATAGATTTTTTTTCTCTTGAATTCAGTGCATTTTTCTCTCAATGTTCTCAAATTAAAATAAGAATAATTTATATTATATTTTCATAGGGAGTAGCTAGAAGAGTCTGGAAAATCTGTGTATCATGGATAACTCAGATAGATGTCTGTCTATTATATTGTTTTTAAATATGTGTTCTTCCCCTGTTACATAAAGGCTAAGATGAAAGTATCTCTAAATGATATATTTTGATGCACATTTTTGGTACCTGAGATGCTACCTAGCAAAAGATGGAGGCTGAAGAACTTACAATATCTAATTCGTTATTCTGTTCATGCCTCTTGAAACTTGATCTCATGCATGCATGAGAGGATGAATGCAGGTCTGCACACTGTGCTGAACAGACAATATAGCAGGAAAAGATTCCATTTCTCCTGTGCACTGAAATCTAACAAAATAGGAGCGTTTGGTTTGGGTTGTGCTGGGGGAGCCTGCCCTAGAAAATACTTTATTATAATCCTTTAATACTTTAAATCAGCTCTCAACATAAGGTTAAATTTATAGTGTAGATTATATTGACACAAAAATTTCCCCTCTTGTCTGTGAAAAGTCAGTCTAGTGCAAAGCTATGTCAATGTATAAGCAGGCATTGCTATGATGCAAGATCTAGACAAAAGCACTTTGTGTATTACATGATGCTAAAGGCTTGACTCTTCTTTCTTACTCCATATTGGCTGTGCTGACATTAGAGGCATTATTCCTTATTTACACTGGTGAGCCATGATCACAAGTGAGCCTCCATCAGGACCTAATGCCAAAGTGAGGAGGGAAAAGACCTCTTTGAAGGGAGATTCTGAAAAATTCTACAGTAGAAAGTATTATTAAAAAAAAATAGTTAAGTGACTACAGTTAATGTTATTGTGCTTTAAATCTCTGGAGGAAAGGTGATTAGACATAGTTGCTATTTTTTCTGTAATATTTTTGCATAGAATATGTTACTTGCACATGCTGCAGAAGCTAAGCACAAATTGCCTCACTAAGCTCTATTATTCTGGAGAACAGCGAGAATAACAAGCTGAGACACTGATGAACTCAGAGAAATATGAATAACACATTAACACTCAGGATGTATCAATAGCATACCGCCTGACACTGGGGACAAGCATCTTGAGGATGCGAGGGATTGCAAGAATGGGTCGCCAAAAGCAGGTCTGGAGACGGGAAATTTTCAAGACCTTTTCTGATGGCTCTAGGGAAGACAGATTCACCTGCAGGGGGTAAGAAATCTTGCCAATAAAAAACAAAGGTGTATTGTCTCTGAGATATCGTTAGACTCCATGTGAAAACTGGGGGGAAGCTAAGCAGGAGGAGTGATTTTTATCTTCATACACACAGTATGGGGATGTTTATGATACTCAAATGATTATATCTCAGGCTTACTGCTCTTCCAACCTAATTTCCGGCTTAAAACTCAGGAGAGTATGATGCATGAGAGAGCTTCAGGGGAGCGAGGGAGAAATGCTGTTGAAAAACATTCCCCAGTTGGCCTTATTACAAGATATCACAGCACAATATAGCCAATGCTGTTGCATAGAATTCCAGGCACAAAAAAAAAGAATAAATACAGTCTTTATTGAGAAATGTAAGAGTGCACAAAGAGGGGGTTTTTTCTTTCAAGAGATTCTTTTTTTCTACATTTGGTGCAGTCTGCTGGATTAACAGCCCTTACATGAAAAGTCCTCTTACCAGAGAACAAGCAGCCTGCTCCTTTTCTTGAGTGATAGGCTCTTGAGCCATCAGGGCTTAGCTCTATCTGTCAAGTTACAGTCCTTTCTTCTGAAATTGCCCAGCAGGATTCAGCAGTAGCTGGACTGAGCACACCAGCTTAAATCATGTAACTTCAAAATAGCTACAGTAATGCCAGTTTTGTCACTTTCAGCCCAACATCCGTAGCTCACTTTGATTAAGTAGGAACTCGCAAAATTAAAGAACTGAATATGTATGTCAATGAGAATTTAAAATGCTCTATGGTGTAATTTACCATTGATTATAATCAGAGAAAATTCAGTTTCCACACTTGATCACTCTTGAAAGCTACACTGTATATGGCAATCGAAGGTGCTACTGGAGAAGAGCAGCAAGAAATTATACTGTACTTCACTGACACAGCCAAATTATTTAAGGAATCCAGCCAATAAATTCATAGCTCTGATATCTTTATTAACCTGGATAAGAGAATTTCTGGTCTGAGAATTTCTGGGATTATAAATAGCCTGTTCAACTGAATGTTAGCGCACTATTGTAGTGAAAAGAGTGCTACTATAGTTTACATCTCTATTTAGTTAGAAAACAATTGCTTCTGTATCCTAAATTATTATTTCTGAGGCACAAAAAGGAACACTACTTGTGTAGCTTCAGAAACTAGAAGCACTGTGTCTGTACAAGCAGCAGTATGCGAGATGTTGGGACATCCTATGAACAGGGTCCTGCCTTGACAAGCCAGAAGTGTAGGCTTTGTTGGTTTTGCCATTGAGGTAACAGTCAGTAAGTGCAACATAAGTTTCATGACCTGATTTCAGTGGTTTGATGCTTTGAACAAAGACTGTGCTGGCCAAAGGAGAGAGAGATGTCTCTCAGTGTTTTCACCTTTACCAACCCAGAATTATGCTTTTGTAAGTGTGAAAGAGGGCTCTACAGCGGCTTGAGGAAATCTTGGCCTGTTGGGGTGCCTATCACCTTGTCCCAGTTTGAAGTAAAACCAAACCAATTTTCTGTTCTGTAATTTTACATGTTAGCTAGGCCTCCTCTAACTCTCTGAAATTAATGGCATATTGTGGAGAAAACTGCTCGTTGATAAGGCCAATGTTTGTGCTCCATGCCAAGGAATGGTATGCAGGGAGGCCCTTGCTTATACTTACTGCCATAACAACCAAGGTCAGCCAATTTCGTTATTTGCCCCCTTAGGGGGTCGGAAACGGAAAAAAAATGTAAAGGGGTCACATCTGTAGGGAGGAGTGGACAGGACAGGTGACCCAAACCTGACCAACTGGGGTATTCCATCCCATCTGCCCCATGCTCAGTATAAAGGCTGAGGGACCAAAGGGTCAGACCCTTCCTGCGATGGCTGACGTCCAGAGAGGACTCTGTCTGTTCATCTGCCTTTGATCCCGATCCGTGTGTTCCTGACTCCAGAGCTGGAATCCAGTTCCCATTCGTCGCTGAGTCCAGTCTGGGACTTCCCCAGTGCCTGCCGGTGACGTGACTGTCATCCTGGGAGCTTGATATGGTTTTGTATATATTGTACCTATTTCATTATTTTCTTCTTTATTTTTATTTTACTATTAATTCTTCATTAAAGTAGTTTAGTTCATTCTAAACTTCTAAATCTCCTTATCCCTTTTTCTTCCTCTCTCCTCTTTTGGGGGGGGTGGGGGAGGGAAGGGCCTTCTGTCGGTCTGGTTTTGGTAAATTCAGCCGAAACCATGACACACCTTGAAATAAATCAAGTACCATTGGGAAGTTCTTTATTCCTTGGCAGATGAGGTAGCCGCTACTTTCCAGGTGAGCCTTAGATCCCTCCTAATGCTGGTAAAACTGGGAAAGGTTTAATAGGGGTGTAAAATATCATGCCACAACAAAACCAAAACACCTTCCCCCACCCCTACAAAAAAAAAAAAAGAAAAGAAAAAGCCAAAATATAAGCCTAGTAGCAGTGTTTGGCAACATGACAATGAAACAATGACTTGATTTGCTTTGGTTTAGCTTAAGATTGTGGCAAGTGTGATGAAGCTTAAGTTATAAGTTAAAAGTATGAAAGTCAAGTTTATCTGTTAGTTATAACTGTGAGGTTTCAGGGTAGTGCCTGTGCACACACACGTTGCACTACAGCCATTAATTCAGGGGGGACCCAACCAGATGTCAGCAGACATGAAACAGGGGTCAGACTGGAGACAACAGATGCACTTAGAACTGGGTCACAGACTGAACCTTCACAATGAAGTCTTTGATTGATACAGAGGCCTTGCAAGTGGGAATTTCAGACAGGTCTTGTGATTTTTCCCCAAGGAAGCCGCTGCTGTTTCTGCTCTTATTCGTATGCTTAAACCTGTTGCTTTAACTTTGTGGGTGGAGTGAACCAAAGACCTCCCTACACCATTTCTGCTGGAGAAGTGATCAAATCATATATTTGTAAATAGTCAATAGAAACTCTTCCCTTAGAAGTGGTCATGTAGAGTAATCTTTCGTATGTAGCAGAGATAATCTATGACAGTAGCAATCATTAGAAATGGAAAATGCCTCTTCTGGTGTGGTTTTGTAGGACCACAGCCTGGTTGTAAGACCCACGCAGAACAGAATTTAGGGGAGCACCTGCTCATCCAGCAGATATCTCTATGAGGACACTTGCCACGGAGACTTCTGTCACCACTAGTCAGAAAATGGTCATCTGCTCAGCAGATTACATTTCCATGCAAGCATTATTGCATGTCAGGATCTCAACACATTAGGATGGTGGGGTTTTTTCCCTTTTAACAAACACTGTCTTGAATGTGCAATAACACATTCCCTTGTCATACTCACCAGCAGAGTATGAAGTCAGGCTAACAACAAGGATAAGTCACACAGTTATTATACCTATGGTCTGGGTCTCAGATGACATGCTTCCTACATAGAGTGTCTTCTCTGAATGGAGAGTTCGATATGTTTTTGAGGTATCCTCTTAGCTGAGTCAAGTGGCTCTTCCAATCAAGAATGCAATTCTTTGAAATGGACTTTAACCTGAGGTAAAACCTTTCCTTACTTTTCCCTCATCATTGCAACCTATCCATATCAATTCCTTGTAGCTCTCAGTAACTCAGGTATATACTCAGATGTGTAACAGTGCCTTTAGAAGGCAACTGATCTGTAGGGTGAGCAGATTTAACGCTAGCTGGACAAGAAGCAGTTAAGTAATGTGACATGGTTGAACTTCCCACTAGCTGTTGGTACATCTCAAGCTCTTCTGAATTATACCAGAAGTCTAAAGTCAAGTACAAGAAAACACCGTTGGAGAAACTTGCATTAAGTCTGTGAATGAGGAGATTAGCACCATTTATGTCTCATTCTTGCTGAAAGGAGTCATGACTTGCTTGAGTTGAGTTATTTTGCATTTTCCAGAACTGACCTACTCTGGGAGTTTGAAAAGACATGCCTCTGGTGCATCAGCTTGCACATGTGGAAAATAAGAGTTAAAATTTGCATGCCTTTGAGTAAATGTTCAGGTTGACGTGAAAAGTGAAGAGAAAAAATGAGAATAGAGGGCACTCTAGTAAAAGCACCAAAAACTTATTCCAGAGAGCCTGATCTGCTCATGTGTTTTGTAAGGTTGTTCCAATGCATATTCTATAGGGCTGTACTCAAGGGCACTTTCCGTCATGCCACTGAGTTAAATGCCATTAACAGAACTAGTTAGCCCTCTTTTATATCCAAAAGTTGAGATCAGACATCTAAATATTGATACCATATTAAACATAGTTATGCATCTATTATCAATGCCGAATTTCCAAATAAACAGACGTTCTTCTCTTCTTAGGTACTTGCTGGTACCTAAAATTCACAGAAGTTGAATGTAATTTGCTGCCACCAAGTCTCCCCTCTTCAATGGAGTAGCTGGGTAACCTTTTCTGTAAATTCCCTTGTCACCAAAGACATGCTTTATGGAATATTATGTCGCTGTAAGCACTTCTTCCTCCCTGATTTTATTACATCATGTCAATTGCGGTACCTTTGGCAATGATGTGATTGCACACATGGAAACAGCAGTTTCCATGCCATAGGGAGAACCATGACTAAGAGGGTGCTATGGCGGTGGAATGGATACCTATTTGAAAATCTGCCTTTAATTATCAGCAAGACTTGAAGCATGAGCAAAATACTATTACATATTAGGAAATGCCTTATTGAGGAAAAGCTGATACTTCAGTTCTCTATGGATTAATTAGGAAAGGAGCCTCATCCAGGACCCGCAATTGTTTACTTGAATAGTTTTCAAGCAAACTACAGTGTTTCAACTAGTCTCTAATTGTGCCTGATGGACCCATTACTTTATAATCAGAGCAGGATTGTACAGTTTTCCCCAGTGATTAATTAAACTGGTGAGATAGTGCCCAACTCTTGCTAGAAAGCAAGACCACTTGAATTTTTCACCATTTCTGGTCAGAGGTGTTGCATGTATGTTGTTCAAAGCCAGTGGGATCTTCTATGCATCACTTACTACGTTTACAATACCAAGGCAATCCAGACTGGTATGCATCTTCGTTCCCCATCATGACTCAGCCCTGCAGTTGCCCACAGGGGATATCGTAAAGCTCTGGAAACCTCAACTGCTTTTCAGTTAGGCTTATTTCCTACAAAGGTAGTTTTCTGAACAAGGTTAAATGTGCAGCACTTGTGAAAATGCCTGTGCCTGCAGCCAAAGGCACTTAAAGACAGGAAAGCTGTCACTTAACTGCTGTCCACTTCAGAAAGCACTAAGGGCAGCAGGAAGCCAAAAGGAATGGTAAGGTGATTGCATTCTTTTACAATTTCTTTTCATTGCTGCTGGTGCTGCCCTCTCAGTGATCTGACCCTTTATTATTTGATTTTTTTTCCCCCTTCTTTTGTGCTGAGTGTTTCTGCAACAAGATCACCCCAGCAAATTTGGTTGTGTAAGTGCGGCAAATGTAGGGGAAGAAGAGAGGGATGGGGAGAGCTAGCTTCTTGAAATTTTGCATGGAGGCTCACAGATGGTTCAGGAAAACAAAGAAGAAGAAAGTAACAATTTAAATGCTGTTCTGTGGCTTTTAATATGTTTCTGAGAACAGAGGGTGAATATTTGCACTATGTGGGTTCTGAGTGAGAAGCTAATGTACCTGCAGTCTTTAATTGAAATTGTTACAATATTTGAGCTGAATTGATGCGTCTCCAATTTTAGTGTGTATAGAACTGTCTTTCTAAGAGACCTCTGTCCATGCTTGAGGTAGCTTCAGTTACAAATGTATTTACTTTTGAGGGGTGTTGAATCTATTTTTATTGTGGATGCATTAAGACCTTAGTGTGAGGTCTGATGTTCTTGGGCATGTTATTGTTTGTAAACACAGCCACCTCTGATCAGCAAAGCATTAAATGAAGTCTTCACTCACAATTAAGTTGATGAAAACAAATAGTCTGTCTTGACAACTGATCAATGCTAAGTGCGGCTCGATTTGCTGAGTCAATGCAAGTAATGTTATGATTTGTGAGTTACAAAATTCTTGCGGACCTGGTGTTCTTGCCCCCACCCCATTTGTCTTTCTGTGTGATTTTTGTACCAAACTCCAAAACACTATGCAGAATCCAAGATTATACACACACTGTGTCCTGCAGTGTATTATAGGCAAACCCAAAGTTACATAGTCCGTACAGAGCTCTGTGTTTATGTGACTGCAGTGCTTACAGCATTGAAACTATGCAAAGACTCATTATCACTCAGCTTCACTCAGATATGGGATATCACAGTTGATCAGATGGGCTCTTGTGAAATTAAAAAAGAGCAAAAGCAACCCTGTGGGAAATGTTTTCTGTCTTGTTTTCATTGCACCATGGAGTCATAGAAACTGTAGGTGGGAAAAAGCCCTATAAATGATTAGGGCTCTTGCTGTCATCCAAACAATGGTGGAAGCATTTTAAATTGCTTTGAAAACTTTACCAGAATGTTTTTTTTATTTAAAAAGGGTTTCACAGAAGTGGCTACCTTCTATACAGAACTCTGATACCAGAGAGAAAATTTGCAAGGAATATCAACAGTATATCTGAAGATCCTGTATGAAAATTCTCTGTGTTGTAGATACATCTAGATGAAGAACTGTACATGGAGGAAAGCTAAAAAAGAGGCTATAAGGGAAAGCTGCCAGTGATGACACACAAAAAAACAGATTTTACAACCTCTTATTTTATTCTTCCAAAACACTGTTTTTGTTCAGTGTTTTATTATAACACTCATACAAATAATTATTTATCTGTAACAGAATGCTTAGGAGTAATACCCATGGATAAGGTCTGCTTTACAATTTTAAGTGTATGGAGTATGAGTGTTCTATGACAAACTAAATTTCCTTCGGAATATCAAGAAGTTTGCTATTTTGGTGACACTAACTAACAAAGCTGCAATGGTCTGCAGCAAAGAGTTAGAGCAAGAAAACAAAAACAAAAATGTAATCTGAATTCTGAATCTGCAGTTTGATTTGATTTATTCAAGCTTTTCTACTCCTGAAATTAAAATTGGTATATATACTCTTTTTTTCTGCCTACAGAAGACTATGGAATAAGTATGAAAGCCTGGTCATTGTTGAAAATGTTAAATGCAGTAAGAAGAACAAAGGTATGGGAAACCAGTTGAATAGATAAATACAAAATATTTTATAAATAGCACAATCACCTTGTGCCAAACCAGCGTTTTTTAGTCATTGATTTTGTGTCTAATGAGTTGTTCTCTTTCATCTGGAAAAGAGAATGGCAGATTCAAAAAGACCACACTTTTTGAATTGTGCCCCACAGATGAATTATGGGAAAAAACATGTGCTTGGAAACAGCTAATATTTGTGAAACCTCAAAAACCATGAAACTTTTCCTTCTACAATAATAAGCTAATCGGTGAGAAAGACTGGATATTTCACAGTACATTTGTCCATATGGGTTACAGTGTTAATTTTTCAATGGTTGAAAATAATTTATTTTCAAAAATAAATTATTATTATTATTTGCAATCTGCCACCAGGTATAGTTTGCAATCCAAATTGTCTCCAGTACCACACAGTGTCGTACTCATAACTGCAGGCAACCACTTCAAAGAATTTGCAGTCAAAACATGTAGTATACACATAAAGGGTTATATGTAAAAACTGCTGGAGTGTTGAAGAGTACAGATAGGACAGTGAAGTCTAGTAGAAAGTGCTGAATGAAAACATGTACCCTTAATTTAATCTCTGTCCATATCTTGAACCACAAGCCTACCTGACCTCAATGTTTGCAATAGTATACAAGCTATTTCCATTTATACCATTTCTGTACTGCAGAACTAGTAGATTTTGTTTTGCTCAGTTGCTCACCACAAAGCTGGTCAGTTACATCAGTGGGAATGGGAATGGGAAGTGCATGCAGGCAAGCACATCAGTAATTTTTTTTTTAAACTGTTCTCCTACATGAATAGCTTGGGTGCTGCAGATTTTTGGTGCGGATTTCTTTTTTTCAGATTTGTGAACAGATGCTGCTATCACCTATAGGTCAAACGTGGCATTATTTTCTAGGCAGTATTGTCAGGCTCAGTAGGACAGGCCTAGACCTGCCAGTGAATGCACTTGTCTTATTTCAAGGTTAGATTAGTGTAGTGTCTCACTGCCAGCATTGCCCCATTGCCCCATTTTGTTACCTCAAGATACATCTTCAAGTGTAACAACTGCTCATGTTTACAGTCATCTCAATGTAGCCCTTCCATTTCATAGCCAGATTGTACTGACTTTTTTCTTGCAAGAATTTCATCTGTATTGCAATGATAGTTTGTGTCCTTGGAGGGAAGGAATGGGAGGAATGTCAGGCAAGGTCACCCTTGAAGCCTTTTATGTAAACCAAGAGTTTGCATGAGCTGTGCCCTCTACTACAATGTGATTCAAATTGGATCTGCTGTGTGAGAGGACTCTCATGAGGAGGGAAGCAAGGTGTGCATTTGGGGAAGGGGTGTCCCAGGCGTGGGGGAATGAGCCTTACAAATTGTGCCAGCAAGTGGGGCTTAGCTTGTGAACTGCCAGTTGCCTGGTCCTACACATAGCAAAGGAGCAGTGGTTTGAGTGATTTTATACAATCGATTTGCTGCTGTTTCGTGACAAATGAACCTGCCCTTTATTACCCCTGCTCATAGTCTCAGAAGGCAAAACACTGCTCATGTAATTCTTTCCTGCACTTGCAAAGTGCACTTGTTATCCTTCAAAGTGTTCTGTTCTTTTACAGATTTTAAAAATGAATGATTAAATGTCTTCTCTTCCCCCACACCCTATTTTTTTAAAGAAAGTTTATTTGCCTTTTACAATTCAAATGTCCATGGACACAACTGAAATGTGCATGGACCTGCAAAGATTTCAGAGTGTGTCCCACAGTCTCTCTTCATTTATTGGAATTTTGCTGCAGTTTAGGAAGTACGTTCTCCATGCTATAGAAAAACTGGAGGAGCAGTCCACCAGCTGAGCTTGAGAAGTCTGAAGTATGTTGGTGTGGTCTCATTTTAGCCCTGGTATCACTGCACTCCTTGCCCACCTGCCAGGTAGATGGAAAAGCACGCTTAGAGATAGGGGACTCTCCAATTTTCATGGCTACTTGTGTCTTTTCGTGTCCTCCTCTGATTTTAGTTAACCTCCTCTGGGAAAACTGTGATACTGTGACAGGACTAGACATAATCCTCTTATTTTGTACTATCATTGCTCAGTGCCCTAGGCAGGCCCACCTGCCTCCCTACAAATTTTTCCACCATTTATTGTCTTTGGTACCTAGTTATGTCAGTAAAGATGTCAGCTGTGATTCCCTGAAAAGATCTGAATTTCAACCCTTGGGAAATATGCATCCCATTGAAAGATGTGACAGTTGTCCATGTTTCTCAAAAAACATAATTGCAAAAAGACTTTTTTTTTGAGAACAGGGAATCTGGACCAAGTACTGTCCTTCATTGTGCTGATGGTAGCCCCTTTATCCCTTGAATGATTGCCAAAATGTAAACAAAATTTTAATTCCAAACCTTTATGCCCTTACTGTTATGGCAGGTTTGGAGGTTAAAAAACAAAAACAAAAACAAAAACAAAAACAACACAACACAAATGACTGTCTAGTCTCTTCAGAATCAGTTACTGCAATTCAAGAGGACAAAGTGCTGTAGAAAGATTACAATCCGTAGTAAGAGCGAGAGTCCAATAACCATGTGTCCCTGAGAAAAGGAAGCACTTATTTCCTCTTTCTTTCTAAGCTCTCTCAGAGAAGAACATCAGATTACTTCAAATTAGTCATAGAAATGGTCAGAAGAATTAATGGTACAGTCCTTATGTGAGAAGATGTGAGAGCAGAACTTCTCAGAAGTTGTTTGCCTGTTTAAAAAAATTACCATGATGAAAAGATCTGTCATCTTAAAATTCTTGGAAATGATAAATGAATTATGTTAACCGGTTGGATTTGGTAACAGTAATTCATCTTGAGAAATATGAATTAAGAAACTCAGATAAGTTTTACAAGGGTGCTTGAGCATTGATTTGGCATTCAGAGCTCCCAGATTCAGTCTCACACCTGGCACAGAACTGAGAAGCAAAACATCCATTTTAGAGTCTACAGGTATATAAAAAACATTTTTGTATTTACTCTGGGCTGAAACCTCTCAGTTCTTCCACATCTTTCCCCCCCTCTCAGATCTGTTAGAAATAGTCATTCGGAAGAGCCGATACAGTTTTAAAATGCAAATTTGGAGTTAATTCACCCACCAGACCACGGCAAGTGACTTCTAATTATTTATGCTATGTCCTTCCATAGCTTCTCTGTAGCATAAAGAGCCTGTAAGAGTATATTAAAGGCAAAATAAATATGTCTTGTGTTTTTAGATAAATCATGAGAGCATTGTGAAAAGAAACAACAGTTAAAATTCATACCAGAATTAAGTTCCAACGTTTGCAGGGATTATAATGGAAGTAAAGCTCGGTTATAGGCATAGCCAAGAACACTACATAGTTACAAGATTGTGTGGCATACTCTGTCTATATTGTCAAGTAAAATAGGCCCACCCAGCAAATTAGAGCATTTGATCACCTATACTATTAATTATTGCTTTCTCCGTATGTCAGCTAACTCTGAGAAAACACCCAGCTGTGCTTTGACATGTACACGTACCAGGGACCATTCTCCTCAGGCAACAGCTCTATGGACAAAACTTTGCCAAGTTCAGCTCCGTTTGTCATACAGTGCCTCCCATCACCATCACAGTGTTCTACCGAGTAACTTCAGCAGTTACTCCCTTCCCTTGAGAAGACCATTTTGACACAAGGAAAATGAATGCTGAATCAAAGCTGGACAGGATGATATAGGCAGCACGTGCCTTACGCAGAGTCTGAGGTTGGCTGTGCACAAGCATAACAGAAGGAATAGAAACCAGGAGCAAAAACTGATGCAGAAGCGCAGCCATGCCGTAAATCTAATCAGGCATTTGTGCTAAATGGACACAGACTGTCTGAACAGGAGCAACAATTCATAAATTAAATATTCATTTAAAATGTTGGCCCTGTGTTAATGAGACCTATTAAAAAGATTTAGTGGAAAAAAATGCTTGTGCTGTGAGCACAAGCACAACAACCTTAGGGATGTTGATAAACAGGGCTTATAGGAATTCACATTCTCTAAAGAGTTAAAGTCAAGACAAAGCATAGGATAGATGTTCTTAAAGGAATCTTTTCCTGTTTGTTTACTGAGTGGTCAACATTCTTTGTGGGGAAAAGTATTATGCATTTAAATGGTCTCACAACACATGCGCCTAAAAAGGAGGAGGTACTCTGCCAACCTTGAATCTGGTATTTCCCAACTTTTTAGTGTTTTTTTCTGCAGTCTTGATTTCTTCTTTAAATGAAATGGGAGTTTGGGTGTTAAAATGAATGTAACTATTTCTTCTTCAAAATATTATGTGTTGGGTTTGATTTTTATGCAAAATTGAATGTTAAGTAGACTTGTATATGTCTATACTGTGTTAGGAGTATGTGTATATAGTAGCTTAGGAATCAGATGAACTTTAAAGAATTATAGAGCAAGTCACTTGCCCTACCAAGAAATGTCCCTTACATATATTAACAGCATCTTAGAGTTTGAAACAAATTATTTCTGAAGCAACTCAGCATCACAAAAGCAGGAATGGGAAAAGTATTATTAAACAAAACATGACAGCAAGCTCAGAACAGGAGTGTCTGGTTTTGTCCTGGTGTTTTTAAGGAATAATGTATTCACAACGTAGTGATTTTTTTTTTAACTTTTAGTGCATGAAACCTAAGGGACTATATGTCAGAGAGGTTCAATTAACCGAAACATTAGTACTCAGAGATGCTTGATTTTAATGACCATATTCTTGAAATTTTAAAGTGGGTTAAACACATTTCATTATTTTTAGTATGTAAACCACAATGCCTTGAAGAGAAGGATGACACGAGGAATTGCAGCTGAAGAACACAGTTGATTTTTCATGAGAGACATAGAGGAGCAGCAGTGAGTCTAAATTGCCTCCAAGTTTGAACAGCTACACAGGTTTCTAGAGACAGTTATTCAAAACTGTTCTTCTGTTATTCAAAAGAATACTTTTAGTATTAAGTTGGAGATCACGTCCTATCTTCTCAGCTCAGTAAGGGTAGGGTTGGAGAGTCTAGGTTTTGTCTTGGTCTGTTTCTGTGCAAATATAAGGAAATAATCAAAACTGTATGTGAAGCTTTGTTACTGGGTGTATTCTCTGTTATCCTGAAAATTCTGCGTTATTTGAATTCAGAAGATCAATTTCCTAGGTATATTTATATAAGTGGAAGACTTTCTGCTTGAGACAAAAAGATGTCTGTGTATCCAATACTCAGACATCCAAGCATCAGAGAATTGATAATGCTGCTATTGCTCCCATCTTACAAAAGATGCCCGGTACAAACATTCAAAAATCAAATTGGGACTGCAGCTGAGATGTGTTGAGCTTCTGCCCACTTTCAAAGACTTAAAAATTTTAAACCTGTTAAATTGCAGTGCCTGCCTGATCCTATGACTCAGGAGGGGCCTATATGAAAATATATGAATATAGACTTCCATGGCAGCTGTGATAAAGTCTCCCCTGGGTAAGTCTGACAGAGTACCTATGTAAGGACTAAAAAGAAGGAAACAGTGGAGAGAGACAGATACAGACATAAAGCAGGAAAGAAGTTTTGGCTGTCTGCTGACCATCTGCATAGAGTAAGTAGAGCTGCAACTGTGGTATAATTATGGGATATGCAAACCCTTCCTGTTCTGCAAGTTCTGCAAGTGTAACTCTCAGTGGCCTCTGCACCTTGCAACTGTATTCAATTCAGTCACACAAAATTTAGTCCTGGCATGATAAGGAACTGAGAGTGAAATCACGTTTTATTTGGTCGCCAGCACTCACTGGTTCCCACGCATATGAAATGTAAGGGTGTTTTTTGAACAGCTGCAGACCATGGCTGAAAAGAGGTGAGTTGTCCTCAGGTTACTACATAACCAGTAGCATCTGTTAGCATCGCTATGCTTAGCACTACCCAGCCTCATCAGCGGGGATATTTCTTCACATTTCACTTCATTCTAGAGTTGCATTAATCAAAATTGAGCCCTACTTGTAGTCACTCCAGACCTATCTGGCCATAGTTATCCATCATAGTTGATTCATACTGAATTTCACTCAGTTGTAGCGGTAATCTTGCCTCGGCATTGATTCCCAGAAAAAAACACTGATGGTGAATAACAATTGAAGTGGCCTAATAGCGTCAATAAGCATAAAGTAATAATAATAACAATCCTGCTTGGCATGCAATTTTGCCTTTAATAGGAGGTTGAATAATAGTTACCTAGTCATAAATAGAGGCCAGGTTATGAACTCCATTCTGTAGGAGCAGCTATGTGATGTAGTCTGGTACAGAGGTTAAGCCTCTGACCCAGAGCTGCTTTCAGCCACTGGAAATAACCTCCTGGAAGAGCAGCAGCAGCAGCATATGGCTCCTCAAAGGGATTTTGCAGACTGCAAAGTGCGAGGGTGGATTGTTTTTGATGAGATTAGATCCCATCTGCTGGAGCTGTGTTAGTTCGGTAAAACCGACTCTCTAGCTGAAAGTTCAACACTGATATACCATGCTGCCCTTTGGATTTCCAGTGTGATTATTTGATCTTTGTGGAGATCTTTCCTAATAAGCAGCAAATTGTTCCTGGACTCCTCCAACATCATTTCAACTCGGTTTATATCTTTGATCTTTCCGCATTCTATAGGTAAATTAAAAACTATTTGGAGGAATTAAAGCATGAAAACAAAAATTGCGGCCACCCCCTTTCTTATTAGTAGAGAGGTCCATGAAAATAAGTTCTAAAAACTGCACCCCCCAAAGTTGTGTGTCATTAAAAATTAAAACTTGTCTATATTCTTATATAAAAATGAGATTTTTGAAGGCAGTTTTTACTGGTCATGCAGGTCTCTGAAGTTCAGCAGAATAAGATGACTTCAAAAGGAAATGAAATAATAACCAGCACTGATTCCCCAGTGCATTTTTTCTAGCACATCTTTTTTTTTTTCCAGCAGACACTATTGAGTAAAACGCTAAGCCTGTCTCCCACTTCCCTTTATGTTTTCTGGTATGTTTCACAAGCTCCCCTTAGATTATACTTTTAATACTATGTTTCTTACCAGACATTCGGAAGCCATGGCTTTTCCTTTCATGTTACTCTGTTGAGTTCAGTAAATGTTTCTATTAAACATAAAAGTTTTTATGCATGTAAGTACTACTGCAGTATATATCTTTACCAGTCAGTACCTGATTTCACTCATTGGCATTACTAGGTGTGGCTGGAAGTCAGCAATTCATTCTCCGTATGTCAAAAACCCAAATCCCAAGAGTTTTCCATACTCTGTATATGTGCTATGCATCAAATATCAGTTCAGTGGGGAAGACAGAGCAGTGTGGGAAAGCCTGCTGACTCTACAAATGGCATGCAAGGCTACGAATAAACAGCTTGCATAGTGCTCTGCTGGTCTCAGAGCTGGCCTTGAGAGCTCTGAAACCTCATCAGGGAGGGACAAAAAGCACATGTTTTTGTAGCACTATCCTGGCCAAAAACATGCATGCCCCTGAAGATACACAAACAGACATTCTTTTTTCTTCCTAACTTTTTAAACTCTGTGCTACTGAGCCATGTAATTAGCTAACCTGTAAGTACAGGAATGATGGGCAATGATATTTCTTTAATTAGAGCCATCTTCACAATTTTGTTCGAAGTCATTCACCATGTAATTACTGATACTTGTTAGGAAAAGAAAAGAGAGAAAGGATTAGACATGTTTTTCCCTGTAGATGTGGTAAATGCAGAGAGTATGTTGTAGCGCCACAGGACACTGTCACTGTGGCAGTGAAGACTGTAAGAGGAGTTGTAGGTAGAGCCCTGGAGAAGAATAGTACAAATATAATAATAGTTCCTGGGGAATACATGCGTTGTAGCAAGGGCAATAGTAAGATGGTAGAATTGCAGGATGCAAGCAATTGCAAGATGGTAGAAAGCAGCAATACATGTGTTTCTTCTCCAGCCCTCAACTTTCATGCATGTAATTCTTAGCAGAGAGGAAGGTTAGTGGACAGAGTCATCCATTCATTCCCAAGCAAATGTATTTGTGTACCTCACAGAGTGAACCTTTCTATATGTATGACTAGATCATCTTCTCAGTTTACCAAACACTGGGGGCATAACTCACTAGTTTTTCCTGGAGATGAAAATGCAGAATGTGCATGTCATATGAGAGAAGGAGGCACAGTAAGAGAACATAAAGTGTAGCATTGTGGTAAATCTTATTTAACTATCTGCAGGTAAATGCTGATATTTTTTTCAGTATGGTACCTTCTAAGTGCATGCATGCAAAGCAATATTCTTATGGCAATGTCAAACACTCACACCAGCCATTACCAGAATTTTGATGCATTTCACAACAATAAGAAGTCATAGCTCTGCTTGGTCAGAGAATACATATGTATAGCCTTAGCCTTATGACTTTCCACAATTCTTTCTAAAAAGCTACACTTCTCATTATGCAATTCACTGAAGTGCTGTAAAATGCCCAGTGAAATTGAGAAATGAAGGAAAAAGTAAAAAAAAGTTAGTAATAACCTATGATTCACAGAAATTGGAAAACCCAGCACTTTTTCCACATCTAGCTTGTCATTGTGCATCTTATCCATTATCCATTCATCTTTAATGTGAAATGTATCCTCACACGCTGTCAGTAACTTTTTTCTTCTTCATTCTGCAGTTTTCAGGTAGAAATGTTCTTGTTATATATGAAATTTAAGGCTGAATTTGGAAACATGTAACTGCAAAAATTAGAGAATATAGAGGTGACAATTTCAATACCTCAGGGATGACATTTTAAGGAAATGCTGATTTTTCCCTTCATAGCAAGCCATCATATACATGATGGTTTTCTTTTAGGGCAAGATTTAACAAGAAACAGCTAACCTACACATGCAAGTTCAACATGTATACAAACCCTATAAAACTAGTATTTATTAAAGCAGGAGGTTAGCTGGAACACATTGCAATAGAAAGGGAAAGAAGTGCCTTGTACTGTACAAAAAGATACTTTATATGATTAAAATTTACAACCAGTTATTATACCCTATGACATTATAAAATCTTGCCTATGCACTTTTACAAAAGCACACACATCTTCCATGGATGTGTCCTTTGCCTTTTGGTAGCTGCTAGGCAATTTCCAGATAACCACTTCAATCTTTCAGATAGTATCAAAAAGTAGAAATCGGGCAATTACATAAGAAATACCTTGAGAAATTTATTGAGATTTTTTTTTTTTTAACTATCAATTGTTATCTGCTATCTTTTTCTACCATCAGCCTTTTTTACCACTTTAGCAGCTTCCTGTGGGACCTCCAGCTCCAACCCAGAACCTGGAAGCAGTTATCTTTCAGGGAAGAGATACATGGAATGGCAGTGGCATGATTACGTTTCTTTAGACCAATTTCAGTTGGGATTCTCCTTAGGCTCTGCAAGTAGTGTATATATGTATACATATGCATATATATTATTGTATATTTCCTAACTTTCAAACTTCAGAAGGAAAGTGGGTTTTCCAAATATATAATCAGGCCAGATGTCAGAGTTTGTTTGAAGTTTTTGTGTATTTTTCTGACTAACACAAAAGGAAGGAATTTGTAGAAGTGTATAAATAGCTACAAAATGGGTTAGGGTTTTGTTTGGTATTGGCCTCTGTAAAAATGAAGCTATACAACTTAATGAAGCACTATCCTCTGAAAATAAGCATAATTTGATACATATGTAGATGCTTATTTGCTTATAGAAGACTGTTCGGCTTTATTTTTCTCAGGAACTGATGGGAAAAGGAGAAGGTAAGGAAGCATGTTTCCACAGGACTGTAATTCCTCAAATTTGCTCTGAGTAGGATGTGAATCTTACTGAAGCAGTTGCCCAAAACCTTGCTATAAAAATTAAAAATGTCTGTCTCATGTTAATGTGGTGGGTTTTTTTCAAGGGAGAAACTTTATATAGTGTTATTAAAAGTATCCAGTACTGCATGGACAAAAAAAAATAAATCCTTTCTATTAACGACTGCATCATAAATCTTGTCAGCCAGCTGAATTAATAAAAATGCTTTAAGCAATTTTTCTCTAGGAAGGCTTTTCTATTTCTACTATTTCCGGTCTATAGCTACAGACTCCTACCTCCCATTTTCGATACAAAATAATTAAACGTAGTTATTGAAGGTACAAACTAGCCAATTAGGGATTTAGAGAAATTCAGCTAACTTTTAAAGAAACAGTCTGCCATGATAATAAAAAAACATAATTGAGAAATCAGTATAGTGAAGTTTCAAGGTGCTAACAGTTAGCTTAGAATTTGAAGGGAAAAAAGGAATCTTAAAAGCTTCTCATGAAGTACATACCATTTTGTGTTTGTTAACACACAAAACCCAAAAAAAAAAAAAAAAAAAAAAAAGACTTGAAACTCTTTATAGCAAACTCTGATCTTAAAAGTAACAATTTACTACTAAGAAAAGGGATATTTTTCCCTTGTCTTTTTATAAATAGCAGCTGAGTAAAAGCCTGAAAGTTTCAGTGGGAAAAGCAGTAGGTTCAGGAGGTATTTAAAGTATCAGTACAGTATGAATTTGTTACTAGAATTAATGGTTTGTTTCTGACATTTGAGATAGCTCAGGAGATAGCTGACAAAGCCCTGAAAAACCTTGACCTGATAAACTATAGCAGAGTAGCAGATGTCAGACTAGTTCTCAGTTCCCCTGTGGGTCGTTTGTCCTTATTTACAGCTAGGTGCTTTTTTGTTTGTCTCTGCCACACCTCAAAAAGAGTAAGTGAATTATTGTAACCAGCCAAGTAAAACTCAAAATCTGATCAAATCTGTATCCACTCTGTCCATAGTCCTGCTGCTTTGTTGGGTGGAAACATAGTGTAGACTCCCTTGCTCTACCTAAGATACATATTTGGTGCTGTTTGGCCATCGGCTGAGGGACTGAGAAGAATTTGTGGGAAATATCACAAGCAGCAAATATTATGGTATGTTTTAAAATAGGCTTGTCTTTTGCAATGGTATTTCACAAGTATATATAATTCTATGGTGTTTGAACCAAACCCCAGCTTTAAAGTTCAGAACATACAAAGGTCTGTGAAAGTGGAAATATGAATATGTTTTCACCACATTGACAAACAATGTGAATAATTATCCATAATTATAAAAAGCATTAGTGAATATATGTAAACAATAGTCAGTTAAAAAATGTTGACTTTTTTTTTAGCTATACGCTATTGTATTGCTCAAGCACACTTTTTTGTATGCTCTGAACAACTGACTATAAAAGTTTGCTATGGTCTACATTGATCAACAGGAAATTACTATAGTCTACAATCAATGAAAAAAGTACTCACAGTTTCTGGCAGACAGTGGTCAGAAGTCCCATTTTCACCTACATTGCAGTCTTTTCATGAATGAACATTGTAAGTCTCTAAACTGAGTCTGATGTGGCTTGAAAGCTTTGCAAGTACTGCCCAGGTAAATAAACAAATGAATAGCATAGATAAATAAATAAATGGAAAAACACTTCCTATTTTCCCAGTTGGCTCACTTAGGAGCTAAGAAAACACTTGCCTTACAACTAATTGAGTTTATGTCTTTTTAGAGTATTTCTTGGATCAAATTTTAAGAAACAATTTTTTTTTTTTTTTTTTGCAATAAAATTCACCAGTTCAAAGCCCATGTCATAAAGAAGTCCTGCCAGCTCAAATAAAGCTCCTCCAGTCCAGTTACATGAGTCTCTCTGAAGAGCAAATCAGAAGAGAAATACAAAGTCACTCAGGACAAATTCACTGATCACAGTTCATTTATCATGTGCTTTTGTTTTCTCTTTAATTAGGGCAAAGTGAAAGACGAGTTCTAGGCTTACAGATGCCAACATTTTTTAAAGACTCAGGCTGTTTCACATGCATTTTGTGTAGAAAACCACAGAATTAATAATTTTAAGAGCAGAACTGCACTTGAATAATGATAAAAGAGAGTTCTCAGTGATTAGCACACTGTGCTGAAACTTCAAAAATATGGATTTCTTGGCTCAAAAGCAGGCTTCCTTCAGGACCTTGAAAGAAGCATTTATCTTACCTTGGTGTCAGTTCTAACACTTGTAAAGTGAAGATAAAAGAAATATGTTTCTTCCACCATTTGTTTTAGTTTTTGGAAAAGAGAGTGTATAGGCCGAGGAGTATAACATAAATAACACACCAAGAATTTTAATGGAAAGGTCAATGCTCAAAACATTGGGCACGATTTCCCAATACCTATGCATTACCTGGTTATTATCAAACTGTAAGCAAACTATTTAATTACTGGAACAGGTAATGAAACTAAAACTTGATCGGGTTTTAAAACGACCTGTACTAAAGTTTGAGGATAACCTAGATTTGACAGTTGTCTGAGAGAAACTGAACCTGAAAAGAGGTTTAGCTAATTCAGTAAATGCTTTGCTGCTAATTCCCTTCCCGTCTCCAATAGTAACTGTGCTCTGAACTATACCAACTAAGCTACTGCAGGATAGGTAGGAGCAAACCTCAGTTCCACTCTTGGGATATGAAATCTGGTAAGAAATTTGTTTTGTTGAAATTTGGAACAAAGAACAGCAGTCTGAATAATATGCTGAATAATCATCCCCTTGACACCCACCCTTTAAGTATTTATAGGTGTTCATCAGATCCCCGCTCAGTCTTCTCCAGACTAAAAAGATTCATGTTGCTCAGCCTTTCCTCATAAGAGAGATATTCTAGTCCCCTAATCATCTTCGTAGCTCTCGTATGTAGAAGAAGTAGCTCATCAATACAGGAAAGACCTGATTTGACACCTGTGTTTTTGTCATTTCTGTCCTCAGCTGTTCCTATAAACTCCAGCCGGCCTGGGCACAGCTTCCTTTTCTCCCTTTTAAATACCATCATTTCCTTGTTCTTCTCCCCTGTCTAAAGGGATTTTGTCTCACCACAAAGTGGCTAGCACACCAGTCTTCTGCTGAGGTTCGCAGACGTTATTCTCCAGTATGTTTGAAATATTGCCACTATAGAGAGTAGTTTCCACATTAGACTCATATACTTTTTCATTTTGCAAAACTCTTGAGCATACTTTCAATTCCATATATTGTCTAATTTGCACCTATGCTTACAGTTTCATGTCACATTATTTCATCTGCTCCTGATTAGCAGCGAAATCGGTTTTGACTAAGTAAATTTTTAATGTCATTTCTATATCTCCTTCCATGATGTCCCATTGCCTAGAAATCTTGATTCCTGAATCTTTTTGCCTTGCAATCATATATGTTTTGCCAAAATTTCTACAGATAATAATCCTTCTTCTTTCTCTACATCTACAAGGAGGAAAGTAAAAAAAAAAAAAAGGAGCAAAACCCACAAATTACACTTAAAACTATGAAGTATTGTTGAGTACTCTGTGCAACCCTTTGCTGCCTTCTCCCAGACATGTGCCTTCATGATTGCCGCCTGTCTGGTAATTTTGAATCCTTAGAGTGAATTGACTTTAATTGCAGAGAACCCAGCCCCAAATCCTATTCTCCAGAATGGAAGTCTTTCTGTATAAAGTTGTCTCTTTATGAAGAAAATTTATGCTGAAGTCTTGCATTTGATCATCTTGCTCTCAAACCATCATTGTTTTAGTCAAATACTTTTCAACCTCATGCATGCTTTGCCTCCTTTGGTTGAGCAAAAAATTGTTCCCAGTATCAATTACAAGCTCATCTAGCATTATTTTTAATGCTGAATTGGATATCAGGTGCAAACTTTTTGGGATGAGATCTGTATTTATGGTCAGCTATTACAAGCAAATCAAAAGATGAGTGCATTGAAGAATACAGTGTTTATTATGCTTATTTGCTGAAAAGATTGCTGGAGTATTTTCAGCTATCAATAGTTAAAATGGGTACAGTTTGAATTACTCATTAGAAGTCATCAAACCAAGTCAGTCCCAAGTGGATTTAGCTGTTTCATTTGAGTCCATGTTGGTAGGTCAAACTTCATAAAATCATAGACTCGTAGAATAGTTTGGGTTGGAGGGGACCTTTAAAGTTCATCTGGTCCAACCCCCCTGCAATGAGCAGGGACACCTCTCACTAGAACAGGTTGCTCAAAGCCCCATCCAGCCCAGCCTTGAACACTTCCAGGGATGGGGCATCCACAGCTTCTCTGGGTGACCTGTTCCAATGTTTCACCACCCTCATTGCAAAGAATTTCTTCCTAATGTCTAACCGAATCTACCGTCTTTCAGTTTAAAACCATTACCCCTCATCCTATCACTACACTCCCCAACAAAGAGTCCCTCCCCATCTCTCCTGTAGGCCCCCTTCAGGTACAAGAAGGTTGCTATAAGGTCTCCCTGGAGCCCTCTCTTCTCCAGGCTGAACAATCCCAACTCTCTCAGTCTGTCTTCATAGCAGAGGTGCTCCAGCCCTCTGATCATTTTTTTTTATTTTTTAATTGTTTACCTAATCCTTCATCTAGATTTTTAGCTTCTGAATTCTTTCCAATGATATCTGAAATTTGTCTGCTACCAGACACTGGACGCAGTCTTTTCATTTTGATAAGACTTCTCAGCACAAGGGAAAAGAAGACGGTGACATAGATTTTCATTCTTATCCCTTAAAAGGTGCAAAAGGAAAACATGTACCCCCACAGAAATGTATATACAGTATATTCAGTGACCTGAATTGTTGAGCATCATCTGTAGAGGTGCAAGTAATTGTTGCGAGTTGATTATTCTCATCAGCCTAAAGCATGAAAGCAATTGAGTGAAAAAAATCCTCGTGTTATGTAAAATGATTACTGCCTGTGAGCCGTAATAAACAATGATGTTCTCACAGTGGTGATGTTAAGCAGAAGAACAAATGAGTGCAGCCTGCTGATTGTGCGATGTCCTGATCATTATCAATTGCTGTAACCCCTAGTAAGTAAATTACTTAATTATTGGGGTGTCTGCATGATCCATTTCTAAAAGGAACAAAGAATAATGTTGTGAATGCACCACAATCACCTTTGACACCAAGTGACTTGGACATCAACAGCCCTAGCTATTTCTCTTTGTTGTGTTTTGCAAGATGTCCAGGAGGTGTGTTAAAATGCAACCACAAAGGAATTCAATGTCGATTTATATTCAAGAAGTTAGAAATCATGATCCAGAGTATAACTGATTAAAAAACCCTCAGGAAAGCAGGAGAGAAGAGTTAGGAGGAAAGGTTATGTTTTATACATACACTGTACGACAGTAGCATCGCCATGACTTCACGGGGTTTATTTCTACACACTGGGTTTCATCCAGAAATTCATAGGTTTAGTGGTGTGATTACTATATTGAGAAAATCAACTAAATGCTAATCAGGGAGCAAAACTGCTGTAAAATGTCATTGAGTCCATGCAGAAATGAGAATTCCCATATATTCCATGAGAATTTTCCTTTATGCAAAGTTGGTGGGCATCCATGATTTGCAAGCTGAATAACAAGAGATCAGTTTGCCTCCAGCTCCATTGAAAAATGATCATCATCTCCATTGAAAAATGAGTGCTGAAAATCAATGAAAATAATTATCTGACTAACGTAAATTTGCACTAGGAGCTGCAATATAGCATTAGAAAGTCTGCCCTTAGTTTTAACCATACAGCCAGCCATGCAAGAGCCAGATCAAGAATCTCAGAACTACATTGTAGCTGGAAGTGTGCATGTATACCAAACAGCTTATGAACCATAATCTTGTTTTCAAAAAGACATTCAGCACTTAGGAACTGAAGACTTCCTGAAGGTCAGACAACCCTCTTTATTTCACTTTCTCCCTTCTGGTTAGTGTGAGATCACCTCATAAGTGCTGAACCCATCCTTGCAAATATAAGTTCTGAAATCACAAGGTTTTTTAAATACCTTTGAAAATCTTATTACTGTGCCTACTTTGTGGATTTAAATTCTATAAAACAAGAAGATGGAAAAGAAAATTACATTTCTTAGCTATATCACAGATTCTCTGCACCAGCCTTTCAGATTTTAAGGACAGACCTTTGACGCAGGAGCTCTCTCTTTCCTTGTCTGTGGAAAATGTTTAACACTGGCCAGTGCTCTTAGCTGCCAAACATATTAGATTCCCTTTTCTCTTTGTAGGATGGTAACGTGCATATAAGGTGGCTTTATCAGTCCCAAGAAACACTACTTTCTCTCTCTTACTCATTTTGAGTAGATCGCACCATTCTTCCTCATTAGACTGTAATTGCTCTGTAATTATTTTAACTACAGCTGGGACAATAAGTCTTGATGGAACAGTACCTTAAAAAGAGCACTGAGGATTCAAAAAATCATCCCCTCAATTGATTTTTGTTACTTCTCACCTCCTTCTGCTGCAAGTATCACAAAAGGTCACAATAGCAGTAAGGAAAAGGAGAGATTAAAGAATTTGAGCCAGGATGATCACCCACATACCCCTCTAACAACATATCATCTCCAGAAAAGCTATGTGAAAATGTGAAAAGCCACACTTTGCTGGATAAATTCTGAAAAAAAAAAAAAAAAAAAGATTTTGTGCTTTACATTCCTCATAATTAAATTCTTCCTTCAAATGCATACATACCCAATGGTACCTCATTTACTAAAGCAGTTATCCAAAGACTAAGAACAGAAAATAGGAAAAAAAGGTATTGTAAGGCCTTCACAAGGGTAGTTCCAGCTTTATCTACTAGTATTTTCTGCTTTCTTCTGTAAACTTTCACAAGTCTTTCCTGACTGCCTCTCAAGATCTACTTGTTAGAAGGGAAGAAATCCTTTTTAGCCTTACTCCTTTTTACACATACTGTGTACAGTATTTCAGGACCTGGCATACTTGTGAACTCATGGAAGGACCCACGTTGGGGTGGTTTGTGAAGAACTGTAGCCTGTGGGAAGGAGTCCCACTGGAGCAGCTCATCGAGGACTGTATCCTGTGGGAGGGACCACATGCTGGAGCAGGGGAAGAGTGTGAGGATTTCTCCCCCTGAGGAGGAAGGAGCAGCAGAGACGTGTGATGAACTGACCACAGCCTCCATTCCCCCTCCCCCTGCACTGCTCAGGGGGAGGAGGTGGAGAAATCAGGAGTGAAATTGAGTCTGGGAAGAAGGGAAGGGTCGGGGAAGGTGTTTTAAGATTTGGTTTTATTTCTCGTTATCCTGCTCTGATTGGAAGTTTTGCCCCTGACGGTAATTACTGAGTGTCCTTATATCAACCCACGAGCCTTTTGTTGTATTTTTCTCCCCCTGTTTAGTTTAGGAGAGGGAGTGATAGAGCAGCTTGGTGGGCACCTGGCATCCAGCCAGGCCACAGCAATGGCCTTCCAGGCACTGGGGCCAGACACTCATAAGCAGTTAACAGAAGTTCATACTTGTGCTTCTTTTTTATTTACATAATTATTTTCATTCATGTAATGTGGATTTAATTTCTTTATAACAAGGACAAACAAGTCTTCTAATGTGAATTGCGTGGTGTGTCCTGTCTCCTCCTCTATCCACCTCTCATGTTTTAAAATTCTGTTTGTGCAGGATTGCTGTCTTATGGGTGCCCCAATTTTTCCTCTTTTATTCCTTTCTCATTCATTAAATGCAGTCTGATACCTGTGCTTGAACTGAATTCTTAATTTAATGAATTTTCTTTAAAATACCTGTAAATCAGGAACACACATTTGTTTGAAGTTGTCGAGTAACCTTGCAATCTGAATCTCTTAATAGCATATTTCTTGTAAGTGATTTGCTTTTGAAAGTGGTGTGTTTACAATATATTATTTAATAACTTGAACAAATCTTTCATTTATGACTAAATTCAGACACCAGACTCATTGTTGGCATAACTCCACTGGTTTCAGTGATGGATTGGCCTAGAGAGCTTGTAAGAATCCTGTTCAGCTTCATTGCTTTAGTATGTCTTGGAAAATGAAGATCATGTTCAGAAAGCTGTGGGGAAATATCTTTATCAACAACCTGGACAAGGGGATCCTCGGTGTACCCTCAGTAAGTTTGCAGACAACACCAAGTTGAGCAGGAGTGTTGATCTGCTGGATGGTAGGAAGGCTCTACAGAGGGATCGGGACAGGCTGGATCGATGAGCCGAGGCCAATGGGATGAGGCTTAACAAGGCCAAGTGCCGGGTCCTGCGCTTGGGTCAAAACAAGCCCATGCAACACTACAAGCTTAGGGAAAAGTGGCTGGAGAGCTGCCTGGCAGAAAGGGACCTGGGGATATTGGTCGACAGGCAGCTGAACATGAGTCAGCAGTGTGCCCAGGTGGCCAAGAAGGCCAACAGCATCCTGGCTTGTATCAGGAGCAGTGTGGTGAGTAGGACTAGTGATCATCCCCCTATACTCAGCACTGGTGAGGCCCCACCTCAAACACTGTGTCCAGGTTTGGGCCCCTCACTACAAAAAAAACATTGAGGTACTGGAGCGTGTCCAGAGAAGGGCAACAAAGCTGGTGAGTAGTCCTGAGAACAAGTCTTATGAGGAGCAGCTGAGGGAACTGGGGCTGTTTAGTCTGGAGAAAAGGAGGCTGAGGGGATACCTTATCACTCTCTACAACTACCTGAAAGGAGGCTTTAGTGAGGTGGGGGTCAGTCTCCGTCCCAAGTAACAAGTGATAGGATGAGAGAAAATGACGTCAGGTTGCACCAGGGGAGGTTTAGATTGGATAGGTTTAGTTCCTACTGACTGGAAAAGGGGAAACGTAAACCCCATTTTCAAAAAGGGAAAAAAGGAAGACCCAGGGAACTACAGGCTGATCAATCTTACCTCTGTGCCTGGCAAGATCATGGAGCAGATCCTCCTGGAAATTCTGCTAAGGTGTATGGAAAATAAGGAGCTGATTAGCGATAGCTAACATAGCTTCACCAAGGGCAAGTCATGCCTGAAAAATTTGGTGACCTTCTATGATGTGGTTACAGCAACGGTGGATAAGGGGGGAGTGGCAGACATCATTCACCTGGACTTATGCAAAGCATTTGACACTGTTTTGCATGATATCCAGGTCTCAAAATTGGAGCGACCTAGATTTAATGGATGGACCACCTGGTGGATGAAGAAGTGGTTGGATAGCAACACTCAAAGAGTTGTGCTCAGTGGCTCAATGTTCAAGTGGAACTCAGTGATGAGTGACGTTCCTCAGGGTTTGGTACTGGGACCAGTGTTGTTTAATATCTTTGTTGGCAACATGGACAGTGGGATTGAGTGCACACTCAGCAAGTTTGCTGATGACACCAAGCTGTGTGGCAAGGTTGACATGTTTCAGGGAAGGGATGCCATCCAGAGGTGTCTGGACAGGCTTGACAAGTGGGCCTATAAAAAACTCATGAAGTTCAACCAGGCCAAGTGCAAGGCCCTGCACTTGGGTCAGGGCAATCCCTAGCACAAATACAGGCTGGGCAGAGAACAGATTGAGAGCAGCCCTGAGGAGAAGCACTTGAGGGTATTGATTGATAAGAAGCTCAACATGAGCCAGCAATGTGTGCTTGAAGCACAGAAAGCCAACCGCATCCTGGGCTACATCAAAAGAAGCATGGCCGGCAGGTCGAGGGAGGTGATTCTGTCCTCTACTCTGCTCTGGTGAGACTCCACCTGGAGTACTGTGTCCAGCTCTGGAGTCCTCAGCACAAGAAGGACATGGACCTGTTGGAACAGGTACAGAGGAGGGCAATGAAGATGATCAGAGGGCTGGAACCCGTCTCCTATGAAGACAGGCTGAGGGAGTTGGGATTTGTTCAGCCTGAAAAAGAGAAGGTCTCCCTGAAGACTTATAGAAGTCTTCCAGTACCTGAAGGGGACCTACAAAAGAGATGGGGACAGACTCCTTATCAAGGATTGTAGTGACTGGATGAGGGGTAACAGTTTCAAACTGAAAGAGTGTTGATTTAGATTAGATATTAGGAAGAAATTCTTTGCCATGAGGGTGGTGAGGCAGTGGAACAGGTTGCCCAGAGAATTTGTGGATGCCCTATCCCTGGAAGTGTCCAAGACCAGGCTGGATGGGACTTTGAGCAGCCTGGTCTAGTGGAAGGTGTCCCTGCCTGTAGCAGGGGAGTTGGAACTGCATGATCTTTAAGGTCCCTTCCAATCCAAACCATGCTATGATTCTCTGATATTAGGAAAAAATTCTTCACTGAAAGGGTTGTTGAGCATTGGACCAGGCTGCCCAGGGAAGTGATTGAGTCACCATCCCTGGATGTGTTTGAGACAAGTAGATGTGGCATTTAGGGACATGGTTTAGTGCTGGACTTGGCAGTGCTAGGTTCATGGTTGGACTTGATCATCTTTAAGGTCTTTTCCAATCTAAACAATTCTATGATTTGGTGATTCTATGAAGTGAACTTTAACATGATAGTGCAATTGCAATTACTTCAGACATCTAGTTTTTCTTCTGTGCTACTATTGTAAAAAAAGAAGTAACAGGGATATCAGTGGAAAAGACCCTTATAATCGCTGTTGCTTTTGCTGCAATGCAGACATGCCTTTAAATGGCTACTGAGCTGAGCCTGCTGTGGAATGCTACCTGCTAATTCATCTGTCTTCTGCCTTGTAAATCAATTATGGGATATATCAGTTTTATGCTTACATGGCACAGCTGCCTGAGATATCACAACCAGCATACTTCATGTTGGCCTTATTTGAAGTGTAATACCTGTGTCTGAGGAGGTTGTGATATAATTTAAAGTATAAATATTGGTGGCAAAGGGTTTTTTTCTTTTCCAAGAACACGTTAAGGGCATTCTGAGACCTTATTTTACCAGTGCTGAGTACTCAATTTTTTAAATAAATCAATTCCCTCAGTTAATCTCATTTTTCAGTTTCTCCTTTCCTCCAGTTGATTCCTTATTCTTTGTGTGGGCTGTGCATTCAGTGGATGCTCACCAGCCTATACTGTGTTAAGTTCCACATAGGCAGTGTCTTTTCTTTCCTATTGCACCAAAAGATGGTTTCAGATTTGCCTTACCTACTGCATTAAAAAGAAAATGCTCGCAGTTCACTGGCACTTGGTTCTCAAGTAAACAGAGCGGACAAGATCATAGAAGCTGTTTTTAGCCTACCTACCTAGCTGAAAAATAGTAACTGCTTCCTCACCGCTGCACTCAAAAGGGAGTAAAATTGAAAAGTATTTTGACTAACATCTGCATGGTTAGCAAAAAGAAACTCAAAAGGGAAGGAAAGACTTTTGTGAAGAGCGTTTATGTGCCCCAGATGTCATGTAAGCCTAGTCATTGTATGAAGCACCAGGGACATTACCTGTGCCATGTTGAGATGCACATCACATGGAGCATTTTCTAGTGTGGCAAGAAAGATGCCTCAAAACAACATACAAATCTTGAGTCAGTCCTATGGGAAAAACACGTTCCTGTTTGCTTCCATATATTATTTTCTTGGAGTTGCTGCAAAATGTACTGTCTGAGAAATCAGCATTGAGACTCTCTTGCGAGCCAGCTCTAAGCCAGACACTTGCTGGATACAAGCCAGCAAGACATAGCCACTGGTGACATGAAAGCCATTTGTGTTGGATGTGCTCATCCAGCGTATGAACCACATTGCAGTTGGACAGTGAATTTGTAGTATTTCCCTTTTAATAAGAATGACAATGATAAAATCTCATCTGATGTGCCAAGCATCACAGGGAACTCCCACAGACTGATAAATGTCCTTCCATGACAGAGGTGCTTCCAGCCAAGAAAAATAAGTATCCATAGAGACTACTCTTCCTTAAATGTATTGATAAAGATATGCAAATAGCATACATAACAGTTCTTTGGAAGCGCCAGATATTAGAAGCAAGTTCTTATGGGTGGCAGGAAACAGAGTAGAAATACATGTGTAATTAAAGGCAAGAGTTCACTGCTGGTTCCTGCCTTATCAGTACTAGGGTGTCATGAAAGGAAAAGACAAAAGGTTGCCCTTTATCTGCAGTTATCACTAAATAGGGTTCTCAATCACAGCAAATCATGCCCTTTTTAAATGTATTTGATTATGCCTCAAAGACAGAAAGTGGTCTACAAACCTGTACGTGAAGAAGCTTAGTGTAGTCTGTGATCCAAAGCCAAAGTCAATATGGATCTTGAGTAAAAATGAAGTACTGAATCTTACTTACAGTTTATAACTGAGTCAGAACTCTACAATGATTGAATTATTCCCACTCCTTTCTCTTTGTGATGAAGAACTAGTAAGCTCTGAGAGTACTAATGAACTAATTCTGTTTCAGATTATTCAGTCCTCTAGAGACAATGTAGGACCTGAGCATTTTAACCCTATCATCTTGTACCAAATTGGGAAAAATGGCTATATTAGCTGAACAGCTTAATGTTTCTCATGCTAAGAAAAAGCTTTATTTCCAGACATCTATGTTTCAGCTTTGCAAAAACAGTTGATTTTTATTTATTTCAATAGTGTTCATGAAACATGAAACACAAATCCAGTGTGGCCTCCTAAAGCTGCATTACAGTTTGCTGTGAAATTCCTAATTGGGAGAAAACCCCTGGCTTTGTAGAGTAAAGAAACATGCTGGTTTGTGCTGATGAAATCCCTCCAGGATTCTGAAGGGCACCACCTAATTTTTTTGCATACATATTATGTCCTCCTACTGATTCCATTAGTGATTCATGGAAATTATACCTATTAAACACAAAAATATTCATGGATCTGATTGCTGACATGAATATATTGGTTACAAAGACACTAAGACACCAGCTCCAGCTGTAAATTGAATGAGACTTTATTGTGTGAAGTTAAAACATGGTAATAAGATGGTATCTTCTTTGGACTTTTAAATCCCTGCAAGGTAAAATTATTTCTTTTAGAAAATAGAACACACTGGCTTAATGGGTTTTGTTGTGATAGCAAATGACAGAGGAGCAGATTTCCTAGCTAGCATAAACAGCATAGATCTCTAGCGTGCAATGTGTTTCCATCATTTCACATGAGCTGGGGATACATTCCTTTGTATCCATAATCAGTGTATGCAGATATCTGCAGCCTGGCATCTGCAGGTTGGGCTCTGAGCAGAATACCAGCAGCATCTCTTATTTCCAGAGTAGCACAAAGGGCATGTGAGAGTGTAAAAGAAGGGATGGGAAGCAAGTATTAAAGTATTTATACAGTAAGCTCTTGTCGGGCCTAGAGAAAATTGATAGAGGGTAAGTGAGATTATAAAGACATTTTGAGTAAGCAACATTGTGCATTGAATCTGCTAAAACACATCTGCATGGCAGGGAACCATAACTGATATCTCCTTCTCCCATGTCCTAGGAAGATCTCTTTGAGTTTGTTGCCCTTGTCTCAGCCCTGTGTGTTGATGTTACCTGGGCTGGCAAGGTGACCTTGGTTCCCAGATTGAATGGGTCCCTACAGCTGAGATTTCAAATATTGCAGGAAACATGTTCCTCATTTTTCACTTTTTGGGCTTGGGTCCATTGCAGAAGTAGAGTTTCACAGAAAAAAAGCCATCTTCATAGTAGCTTAATTACCTGCTAGGTAATTACAGCTGCATGATCTTCTCTAATCTAAAAATGGCATGGGAAAGATTATGCTAACACAAAAGGTTGGTCTTGTGGTCCTCTAAAGGTAGATTCAGGACACCTAACCAAAGTGAAAATGCTGAATTTTACAAAGCTGAGGACAAACATCTGGAGAATTATTAAACAGATGAGTGCCTTTATATAGCATATATAACACCTTCACTGGACTTATTTCTATGATTCTTGGCAGTGCAGAACTAAATAAACTGAAATACTGAAAGTGACAGAGAAACAGATTTGCACTAAATGGCACACTAGTGAAGCTAAGCCTATGATATGTGACAGCAACAGTGAGACTGGATGCTGGGATATTGGCTTGTGTTGCTCTTATGTCCTCACACATGCCTGTGGTTGCTCAGTTCCGCTGACCTTGCTTATAAGAAACTGCTGCCTGAGCTACGGATTTTCTGGCAGTACATCTCGAGAGAAGTGTTTAGTTAGATTATACCAAATCATTAACTGCAATCAAAGGTAAAATAAGTTTTCTGAACTAAGCATAATATTCTTAATGAAAAGTCTCTCTCAAGGAGAGAGATGATCAAGAGATGATACCAAACTGGGAGGTGTGGCTGACACCCTGGAGGGCCGTGCTGCCATCCAGCGAGACCTGGACAGGCTGGAGAGCTGGGCAAGGAAGAACCTCATGAGGTTCAACAGGGAAAAGTGTAGGGTCCTGCACCTGGGGAAGAAGAATGTTAGGCACCAATACAGGTTAGGTATGGACCTGCTGGAGTCAAGTTCCGAAGAAAGATCTG
The DNA here is from genome assembly GCA_030770645.1 of Numenius phaeopus. Classification (NCBI taxonomy): domain Eukaryota; kingdom Metazoa; phylum Chordata; class Aves; order Charadriiformes; family Scolopacidae; genus Numenius; species Numenius phaeopus. The sequence continues at coordinate 297,461 of JARKVS010015473.1, read as the reverse complement.
GGGGTTCTGGTAGACAGCAAAATGACAATGAGCAAGCAGTGTGCTCTTGTGGCCAGGAAGGCCAATGGAATCCTGGGCTGCATAGGGAAGAGTGTGGCTAGTAGGTCGAGGGAAGTCATTCTCCCCCTCTACTCTGCACTGGTGAGGCCACAACTGGAATACTGCATCCAGTTCTGGGCTCCCTAATTCAAGAGGGGCAGGGAACTACTGGAAAGAGTCCAGCGAAGGGCAACGAGGATGATTCAAGGATTGGAGCATCTCCTTTATGAAGAAAGGCTGATAGAGCTGGGACTCTTTAGCCTGGAGAAGAGAAGGCTGAGGGGAGACCTTATGAATGCTTATAAGTATCTCAAGGGTGGGTTGAAGGAGGAGGGAGCCAGACTATTTTCAGTGGTTGCCAGTGAGAGGACGAGGGGCAACGGGCACAAGTTGGAACATAGGAGGTTCCACTCAAATATGAGAAGAAACTTCTTCACAGTGAGGGTGACAGAGCCCTGGAACATGCTGCCCAGGGAGGTTGTGGAGTCCCCTTCTTTGGAGATTTTCAAGACCTGCCTGGATGCAATCCTGAGTAATGTGCTCTAACATGCTCTGGGCAATCCTGCTTTGGCAGGGGAGTTGGACTAGATGATCTTTATGGTCCCTTCCAACTCTAAAAACTCAGTGAAATTCAGTGAAATTCAGTGAAGGAAGAAGATGGCTAGAGCAAAGTCCGCATAACTGTACCACAGCTGTAAATGCAAACCAGATGATGTGGATTTTGCATCTCTTGACCACTCCTTTTAGCATTGGGCATTGGATCCACCTACCACACCAGAGAGCTAGATGACTGTTGGTGTCTAAATTGTCATTACATTTAATGTTTTTACTCAGGAGGAGTGTGATATTATAGCAGAACAGTTTTCTAGAACTTCCCCATCTCTGAAGTTAGCTATAGGAAAACATTTTTTGTTTGTGGTTTTGTTTGGATTGTGAGTTTTACCTAATTATGGTGGCAGAGACTGGTCTTTGTAAATAAGCTTAGGTATTTTCATTCTGAAGAGACCAGAGGTTTGAGATACAATGTGGTGATATATCAAAGGCAGAGCTACTGTGACCTCTCAGTGGAGGAATTGCTGAGATACACACAGGAAAACAAAGAATGTTAACAGGAAGAAAGTGAATATACACTAGTATCTCTGCAACAAGTTCTCCTACATCAACTATATGTTTACATTTCATCTTGAAAATCTTGCTGAGTTTTCCAAGATGAGGATTTGTACTGTTTGACATGGCTTTGGCATAATCCAAACCTTGGAATGCAGTTCTATAAACTTTCTAACCTGCTGTTCTTTTCTAAATATTAGCTGTTTGAAATATTTAATTTCATGTGAGTAGTTTTCTTCATGCACATGGATTATTTTTCACATCCTTTGTTCTCCACCCGTCCTTTTTATTAGCCCTCTGTTCCATGTGCTCAGAGTGTTGCTGTTCCAGCTCCATTTTAAAATCCAGACCTTGACTCTGCTTTCAGAAAGTCCAGAGGAATTTTGTTATTAAAGCTCATGAAAACGTGATAATGGATTCCTTTCTGTGTGGATATATTTAATTTGCATTCAGACTCCTTATTATGTTAGATAAATATGTTCAAGCAATCTAACTTCCCATGTGTTTGGTCCTCAGTAACTACCCTGAAATACTGATAACACCAGAGGTGAATGATACTGTCTTTCTGTCTTATAGACCAAGACTTTATCTTCTCTCTTTTCATTCCAGTGATAATTGCTTATCAACAAAAACAGCCTTCTTGGTGTGACTCTGAAGCCACAAAGTTTGTGGTCCCCAGCAAAGACATGCTAGGAGATGGGTCCAGTGTATCAATTGTAGTGGTTTTAATAGAGAGTGAACAATGAGGAAATATTGTATATGGTTGACTGTGGTGTCTGAGGTTGATAAGCCTCTCTCATGGGCTTGTTTCTCACTCCTTTGAACCCCTTCCCACTCTGACTCTGGTATCCTGATGACAACACGGGGAGAAACACTGAGAAATATTTTCAATGGAAGCAAAAATAAATATTGCATTCCTCATTTTTCCTGTAAGAATGCTTTTAACTGCAGTGCAGCTTTCAACCCCTCACAGGATCAAAGGCACAAAGATAAGAAACATCTGACTACATGTGGTTCATGTTAATAAAACCACCCTTATAGCATTGCATGCAGCAAAAGTAAGAGCAACACTGGGTTTGGTGGAATGGAACAACAAACTTCCAGTTCAGAAATAGTCATGAGATTTAGGTTGTGTTTTGCAAATGGCAGCAACATTTGCATTTCACCATAATAATACCAAAGAAATTGCTGTTGTGTAAGTATAGGACATAGAACATAGAATTTTTTTGGAAATTAAAGTGGCTGTGAATGGGTAGGGGAACTTTCTTTCCCCATTCCGTAGTTAACCCCTACTTAAAGTCCCAATCCTAACCAGTAGCCATGGCCCCTCACACAGGATCTCAGCCAAGGGGAAGCTTGCAGCACAAGAGGGAACTGCGTCTCCTTGTCCTGCATCCCTCTGCAGTTGGGCATTACTTCCCTAACTCTCAGCTGGCTACAGCAGCTCTGGCCTGCCCCCACCACGCAAGTGAAGGGGAGAGCCAGGACCCCCAGCACTGCTCAGGGAGGAGACCCTGGGTGGAGGTGGTCAGCACAGAGGGCTGGCGACACAATACCAATTGCGTATGTGCTGTTGGTGATACCAGACATTACCACACACACACTGAACTGCGGTACCACTCTACAATCCATTGCATGGCACAACGTGCTGAGCAGAGAGAAAGTCAAGAGTAATTTTTATGTGAGTTATGGGATTGTGAAGAGGCAGCAGCTCACACTTAGTTGAGAGCTAAAAGGCTCTCAGCAGTCTGTGCTCTCATGGCAAGAGGCTGTCAGTTCCCAAAGGTCTTGCAGATCAATTTCACAAATGAGGAAAGTGGTGAGAGGAAGACGGTGTTGAAGAACTGAGAATGACCCAAGACCAAGAACTGAGAATCACTCTCACGCAAGTGGAGAACCAGTGACAGAGGCCAGGTACATGCCAGTATTTCCTGAATTGCAGTCTGAGACTTCAAACCTTTCTGCACATAACAGTGGCCTTGCTATGTGACACCGGTTTTTTCCCAGCCTGCAAATATTTGCTGTTTAATAAAAAGGATTAACATATTTTTCCTTCTGTTTGAATTATAGATTTTGCCATAAATACTCTGCTGTTAAGCAATATTTTTCTTTCTTTTTGTGTTTAATTTAGCTAAGATGGTAAGTCCTATTTTATGCATAGATTATTATTGAGGGGTATAGAACAGGAATAGTTTGTCCAACAGAGTAATAAATTAAGAGTAGAACCCAGAAAAAATGCTGTATTTTTCATCTTTCAGCTCTTTCCTTCTCTTTTAATCTTTTTACATTTTAGAAGAGACATTCTTTTCTCTCTAGCTATCTTTTTGCTCCAGCTCCACTATTTTTTGGTTATAGTCTCTCCTGTGTTACTATGGTTTTGCTTTAATTTTATTCCCCTTCTCCACCTTTTTTCTTCCCTTTGCTATTTTGTTCTCCTGTTGTATCCTGTTGCTTCTTAGCATACAGCTTCATTCTTGCAGGAGGATTGCCTCTTGCAGGCAGTGACCTGTCCTTCCCTGTAGCGCAGTCCCCCCCGACAGCTCTGCTCCAGTGAAGGCCATTGAAATACGCCTGATCTTTGAAACACAGCACCATTGAGAAGTTGTCAATCACGTCTTACTGTGTGCATGTTCACTGGAGCAGCAAAGCAAAAGAAAGGAAAAGGAAAGAAAAAAAAAAGGATCTAGGAACTATGCTTCTGAACCTGATGTTTGTAAACTAATTCCTCTGTGTCAAGGCTAACCATTTTCTTTGCAGTGCTAAAGTTGATTCCCAGAGAGACACCTTTTTAGTGAGTTGCTTTTAGACTGCATGGTACACTGATAGGATGTGAGGCCTTGTGCTAACCCTTGTGCTCACCCTGCTGCTGACATTTCATCCTATTCTTTATTGTCTTACATTATTCTTTTTAAACTTTAGGAGTTGAATTTTACTTGCATTTGATAGTATTGCAGTTAAAATTTTCTTCCTAAAGGTCTCAGGATTAGCGATGCATGAATGTCGACAATGAACTGAGAGGACATCTTCATCCAGGGTAGGGGAGGTTGCGCCAGGTTGTTTGTTTGTATCATAATACATTGGATGCAGTGATTAAAACAAAAGACGGTGTCACAACAGCATGTTGTGTTATAAATATCCATCAGGAACAGAAGAATCCAACTGGCCATGGCTCTAAGTTAACCACCATCAACCAAAGTAGGTATTAGAGTTTTGCATAATGTTCATTTCTGGTCCATCCCAAAGAGAAAAAGGAATTAAGAGTAAGAAAACCTTTGCAAGAATGAAGATTTTTTAGCATGTGGGCTCTTAAAGTCTATTGATGGGTTGGTACTGTTCTTCAGGTAATAGCTAAGATTTTTTAACTTGTGGTGACAACCATAAGTTTGCTTTGGTCAGGGTTCAGCAGTAGCATCTCTCTATGTTATAGAAAGAAGATAATGCTTTTGCATGGGTAATGCATTCTCTCTGCTTCCTTGCTCTGGCAACTTAAAGAAATCAAGATCAAGAGGAGATTGAAAGAATATGTTCTCCATTGTTCCTTTCTTTTCTCTGACAGTGGTTGAAATTTTCTTAAATAATAGTGATTTCTTAAATATTTCAGTGTTCCTATTTTGTCTGAGAACCATCTGTTGTGTAAAGTTAGTATTGAAATCCTAACAGCATTCACTAAGCACTTATCTCCATTGTGTTCCGCTATTGTCCATGCACTGAAGAGCACCTAGAGGGCAACCAAGAGTAGTGAGTAAAAACCTATTGTGTTTTTTGTTTTTCTTTTAAATTGAATTGTACTGCATTGCATATTTAAGGGGTTTTAATGTTTCAGAAGGACTCGGTCATTAAATCTTGAAAAATTCACACTGAATTTCTTTAGAGTTTCCACAACAAACTAAGTGTGAAAAATGGGACTTGGCTAGTGAAAATGGGGAGATTTCTCCAGTGAATGAAGTGCCGTATATAAGAAAGGATCTTCACTCATGAGGAAAAAATGAATAGAATCTCTTCTCAAGCCTTGTATCAAAGACCTGAAACTCTAAAACCAAATGACCATATAAAAGTGGGGGGAACAAAAACCCCTCCCATTGAAGTATTTTTGGAAAAAAAATCTCAACAATCTAATTTACTTTGTAAATAACATACAAAGAAAGATTTTCAAATGCTTTGTAACAAGGAAACTTTCAGCAAAACTTCCAGATGTTGCCTTTTTTTTTTCTTTTTTTTTTTTTTTTGGTGGAATCTACAGTTCTGTTGTGTAATATTGCAATGCTTTTCTGTAGCTTCATATTTCTTGCAGAACTATTTCTATCACAGTGTAACTTAACTTATTATTCTTATAAAATAAACCCTCTCTTTTCAGGAAGACATAGTAATGCATCACAGAGGGAAGCACTCCAGCTTGTAGAAATCCCAGCTCACAGAAGTAGGATATAGCCAATTGTAATTCCAGTGGGGCACCATCATGCCTAGGCGTTTTGGGCACCAGTCAAAATGCCAAAGGTTTAGGATGGAGGAAGGGGGTGGGGTTTGCTGTTTGGGGTGTTTATTTGGCTTTTGGTCATTTTTTTTTTAGTATTTTTCACTAGAGAAAAAAGTGTTCTTTCCTGGGGCAAAAATAGACAAAATATAACCTGTGAATAAAATATTTGGGTTTGTGAAGCTCTAGTTTATAAAAAACAAGTTAGAGAGAGGTATCTGCTATTGTATGAAATTGGCAACACTGTATTCAAAAATTAAACACTATTATTTTTATTTCAGTAACAGAAGAAAAATAGACAGCTCAATGGCTATGGATGCATAGAGAGACCCTAGAACAGGGAAAGAGTGCAACATCGTGTGAGCACTGCTCCCAATAATTCCATTAATAAAAATCTTATTTATTTTAATGTGGAAATGAGCTCTTTAAAAGTAACATGCCACAATCTTTTACGGCTGCTTAAAGGCTCCTTAAATTCGTGTCTGAAATATTGCAAAACCTGTTCCTTCCCAAAAATGAGCTTTTAAAACAAATCATATTTGACTCAATTGTTTTTAAGGAAGACAATAGGAAAAAATGAAGAATCCAAGAAATGGTTACCTAATATATTTGTCTTACTCAGCCAGCACTAAAAGAATAGCATCTGTGCCCTTTTCAGTAATTGCTGCATTATTCAGTTTGATGCACCCGGTGCAATGAACACCACAGAAAACTTCCTGGCTTTTGATTGAGAACTGTGTGGTCTCAGAACGCCTGCAGTCTCAAAAAACATTTGCCAAGAACATACCTGGTTTATTTAATGAACAGGAAACAGTGCAGTTGACTAGTACTGACCTTGCCTGCAGGTAGCACATCCCTGAAAGACTGCGAGGGAAAAGTAATGGACAGTACGATGAAGTGATGCACAGCTGGGCAGATGATGCTGCAAAGAACAGTTGCCTGATTTGGTAGTGCTGTATTTTCTTTGGACAGGTTTATGAAGTGTGTTTGTATCTTCCAGCAAGACTTGGGAGCGCCGCTGCTGCCGTAGGTTAGCAGGGACACCTAGTGGTTTTAGTAAATTAAACTGGGATTGCTTCTGTCACTTGCTGATAAACTCGCAAGGATTTTGAGGAAAGGCTATCAGTGCCTCTCTGCTTCAGCGTTATGTCTCAAAGCATTTTCCACCACAACCCTTCTCTGTACTTTTTTCTCGATTCTATGAAGCAGGGAAAAAAAACGTGTGCTTTAAGTGTTGTGACAGACTTTCAGGGGAAGAAAGAGGGTTGCTGATTGTTGCACAAACTGCTCTAATCAGATTTTGCAGAAACAAATAAGCAGGAGGTCACCTAAAACCATGAATTCCACATATCAGCTTTATTATTTTATCAGTAGTAAAGCAGGGAAATACTGCTGAAATTGTTTAAAGTAAACGATTTTAAATTTAATGCAGATGGTTGTTTTCTTTTGTCACATAGGTATTATGCATGACCACATTTTTCTGTCTTCTGGGACTGAGTAACTCCCACTAAATCAATAATGTTTATGAAAGTGAGACACTTAAATGACATTTGAGGAATCTATACATGTAAAATGCTTTTCCTGTAAAGCCACAGGTCAACTTCTAAGTGAAATTTAAACCAGTACATACCCAGTATACAAGGTCACCTTGTACTGCAGCAGATAAAAGCCGCCATACCAGGTTAGGCAGGGACTGATCTAGCCCAATATTGTGTCTCCCCTGTTGGTGGCAGTAACACCAGAAGATTCCCAGTGATAAATGTGAGCAAGCTGGAGTTTGCCAGGGTCCTGGTTGCCTCCTGAAGAAACAGGGGGAAAACCAAAGGTGTCAGAAAGTTAGCACAGTTCACCAAGCACAAAACATGGCTCACTGTGTCGAGGTGATGCTCTGCACTGGAGCTGCACCCCATACTTACCACCTTTGCAGACACCAGCAGCCACTGCAGCCGCCAGCACAGCATTACACAGCTATTCTGGCAAAGGCTCTTCAAAAGCTGCCAGGAGGACATCACGATAGTAAAGAGAAAACAGGATAGGTGGCCCAAACCCAGTGGTGGAGAATATAGGATCCAATTGCAGGGGAGTTGGTCCCTTCAGTCAAGAGCTTTAAAGTGAATGGTGTTACACAGCAAAGAAAAAAGCAATTCATAGGCTTTTAAACCAAAAAAGCAGAAACAGGGGCTGATCCCATATGGTTGGAACTGGAGTTAGTTAAGACCTGTTGAGATCCTATGTGAATGAATTTCAAACAAACAGTATTTCTCATCAGATTGCATGCTCTGTACTGAAATTTTAGGGGTTTGCTGCTGTGGCACGTTCATTAATGATACACATGTTATTGAGAAGTCTATGTCCATCCCTTTCACACACAAGTTACCTTTCTTGAAGCATAAATAGTCTACAGAAGTTATCCTCCCATGATTTCATTGATATTAAAAGCTAGAGATGATATAAACCATAGTTGATGGCAAGCCTTGTTACACAATCTGTTTCCACAGATGACAACAAACTGGTTAGCTGTGATTTTCCCTTCTCTGGCTTCATCAGATGAAATAACACAGACCCTCTGTATTCTTTCCTTTCAGTATATGATATTAATGCTAGATTGAATAAATTATAAACATCCTCTGCTTTCAAACAGCTGAACAATGAACAGACCTGTCCTGGACAGGTTCCAAGATTGGTGACTTTCGCTGGTCCTCATAAGCACTTGATTTCCTTTTACACTTTTTCAGCATCACATTATCTTGTTATACAGCTTCTTAAAGATCTGTGCAGTGTTCTACATGAGGGAGAGAAGGTTTTCTCCCAGCCTAAGTCCAAAACTTCCCCAAGTCACTTGAAAATTTGCCATTGGCATTAACAGTCTTCTAATTAAACCTCAGGCTTCGCTGCCTTTCAGGGTTGTATTCTCAACTCAGTTTTACTGTGTGTAGGATAATGAAGGGCTCCACGTATCATCAATTAGACATGTAGCCATGTCTAGAGTCTAAGAAACATTACTCCAAAGTGCTAGTATTGTAATATTGTACAAAGGCAGTATCCTGTCTCATGAATAATAGCTCTTTGTTCCTTGTCTCTCCCACAAGGTGGTCTGAAAGGAAGTCTGAGAGTAAGCATTCAGGAAAGAAATTGTTAAAAGTTTTGTACTCTCATTTCTTGCTCAGCCTACATGCAGACCCATTTGAAAATCCTGCGTTTTTCAAATTACAATTAATATGCTTCTTTCATTACACGTTCTGGTAGCAGGGGTTTGCTCCTCTCTTAATTTTTGTTTTAAACAGGAAGAAGGTCCAGTGTGCTACTGCACCACTACTATGCAATAATACATAGTCTATAAAATTCTGGATTTTCATGTCTGAATTTTGCTTTAGGGCCCTATATATATATTAAGATAGTAGAAAGTTTTAGAGAAAGGAATGTATTCAGTTCTTATTGGCAATATTCCTAGTTCTCACACAAGCATTGCACACCTTTTGCTGAAATTGTCATTGCTAATGTGGCTTGATTCTGGTTTTACTGCACAGTATGAGAATCAAAAGTTGTTCTGGTTAACACTGGCAAATAATGAATGGTTTCATTACATTAAAAATTAAGTTTGATAGACTTGAAATGGAGAAAACAAAGTCCAATATCATAGTTGTTTTGAGATTTCTTTATTCTCCTCAGCCTGAAGAACTCATTTACTTTCTTGCTTTACAGTCCTTTTTTTCCATTTGCCTTTAAACTTTTCAGTCCCACCAATAGTGTAAAGAGACTTTGAAGTTGCACGAGAACCAGGTTGAATATATGTATGGAAATACTTATTCATCAGTGTCTTGCTAAGTTGATGATAAATATATTTCAAGTAGTATAGCTGCAGTTTTGAGAAATAGGGTCTAAATCAGAGCTGTGAATGATGTGTTCAGCATTTCCTCAAATGGCACATATGATTTCATGCATCTAGAGGTGTATATTTCCATATAATTTGGTATGTAACAAAGTTACCCAAATATATTTGAGACTTTTTTGCATCACTTCTGGAATTTAGGGCAGGGAACAGGTATTCCTGTTGGTATATTAACAGTATGTTTGAAGTAGAATATTATAGAAGGAAAAGTTTCTAAATTATATACCAATATTACCCAGCAGAGGAGTGGAGTGATAAAAATGCCAATGAAATGGAAGTGTGAAGTACTGACCTCTAATGCTATCTTAATTAAAATTGTCTCTGTTAAAGTCATTGTAATTCCAGGAGCTGACTGTCATAGAGACTTCACACTTCATATTGTGCAAGAGTAATTTAAAATTTGAGACAAGGGAGCAAAGTTATTGCTTCCACTGGAAAAGTTACGAACACATATAAGTACAAAAAGGAGTACATCACCTTGGCGAATTAAGGTGGTAACATTCAAGACTGGCTTTTTGCATCTCTTACAGATGCTTAGTCAATTTTATTGATCATACCTCAGACTAGCAAATGCACTATATACTTATACCCATCTAAAAACAGTTCCTGAACACATGGCAAATGCTCTGCCTGAACAACCAGTTTGCACCAGATGGCATGGCACTGTCTAAAACTTTTAGGAAGTAAAACTGCAAAGATTCACTTTTCTTCAAAGAAGGACATACCTAAAACTACTCAAGTAAATTCAGATGGACACCTGATTTATAAGGTGCTCTGTAGCAACAGAAGTCTTGTTCGAACTATAGCTCACTCATTTTTTGCCCCTTGCTGCTTAGCTCTGTGAATTACTGAAATAGTAACCTCAGCATTAACCCACTTACCCAGTTTTAAGACTCTATGAATTCGAAATCTAAATCTGACAAGAGGTTGGGGTGGGTATTTTCAGTTTCTAGAGCAATTATATAAGCTTCAATTATTCATGTTACACAATTTGTATAAGGCTTGTTGTTTATTCAAAACCAACACATTTCATGTTTTTATTAGTCCCAATATTTTTAATTTGTAGAGGGCTTTTCTAGGAAGGAAAAGCAAGAATAAAGGTACCGTTTCTTCCTCAACTTCCTTATGAAAGTTTTAAGGCTCCTTTTTGGTCATCCTTTTGAGAGATGATAGAGGCAATATTTACGACTCAGATGCCTTTGTGTACGTGCTGTTGTGGCATGCCAGGCTTGCTCCTTAAATGTCACCATCAGGCCTTTTCACAGTGCTCTGAGTGCTAAAAGCCACTCACTCAGATAGAGTTTGAGCATGCCTGAAATGTAACTGAACACAGCTTTGCTGTCTAGGCTCATTTGTTCAGATGGTATTGTGGTTGCTTTCCATAGCTAAACAAAACATCTGCATTGATGAGAAGTTAGTAATACAGGGAGAGTCATTAAAAGAGAGTAAGAGCACTGAGCTTTTGCTTGAAATGGTGACTCAGTGAAGCAGACAGATTTGGGAAAGCTGCTCCATACGGTAGAAGCTCTCAACCAGAAGGTCCTCCCACCAGCACCGCCAGATTGTGTGAAGGGATGCAGGGGCCATGCATGCTAGCCAGGCAGTGGGAAGTGGATCAGAGACTGATACATTTAAACTACTCTCCACCCACCTCCCCTGTGCTTTTTTAAGGATGCACAGCCATTCCATACTACAGCCGTTAGCCAAATTGCTGTTTGGAACTGTTTGGGAGGATTTCAGGTCTGCATTCAGATTGCCATTCCTATCTCCTTTGTGCCTTTTCCCCCTTCATCCTACCCCATGTGAAGTCAGTGATTCATTCTCTTTTCTTTCCTCCATATGGCAGGATGTATTAGAAAAGAGGGAGAAATGCTCAACCAGAACATATTCTTTCAGTCCCAGAGGAGGCAGAGGGGAATAAACAGCATTTGCAGCTTATTTTCTCCTTTTTATATTTGTGCATAAGCCAGAAGGTTTGGGCTGTTTCTTTTCCCTTCCAGTGACAAGGTCTGGTCACTAAGTCCTGATGGTACACTTATTTGAGTGATAAGCAGATAGCAGTACTCTTTGCAACTACCTAAAATCCTCTTCTGTGCAGTTGATAGTGCAGAATTCAGTAAAATGTTGATCAAACTCCAAGTCGCACTCTATAAACATCTGCCTGATGCTAACTTCATCTTACAAACTCCTGTTCATAAGATCTCTACAGTCAGTGGTTAGACATCGGTATTTGGATGTAGTTGCCATGCAGAAAATAAGATAAGTTAACTAGACTGAGCATTTCTTAAAGGAAAACATATGAATGTGTGTGAAGTATTAATAAAAATCAGTCTAAGCAAAGCTAGACAGAGCAGTGTTTAAAAAGAAAGAACCTCCCTATTCATTGACAATAAATACTTACCAATCAACAGAACCAATGAAAATTTACCAGCATAGTTTCCTTTCACTAAAACAGCAAGGCAGATATTGACCAACTGTCTTAACTGACTTGCAGTTCAGCTTTTCAGGCATTAAATTTCCTGACTGTGAACAGAACTGGCAGCCAAGTGACTCTTGTTTAAAATGTGTTTGTGTTAAAAAGAAAATGGAGATACTGGTATGGAAGAACAAAATATGCTCACAGTTTTCTTCATCTATGATAAGTTTTAATCCACAAGAATTCGAGTCAAAACTTCACAGAAGAAATGACCATATTGTTGCCAGCACTCATTTGTACATGATGTTCTCATGGTTCTGTCTCAGGTGGCACGGTATTCATCTAAAAATCCTCATTTCATTAAGGATTAAAGTGACTCTGGCTGATTTTACATAGAACATCTTTGAAATAAAAAGCGTCTCAGAATCTTATAGGCTTTGTAAGTTTATGTGTTGCACTTTCAGAAGTGATGGTTTGTGAAAGCCTACAAGTGGTCTGTTGTAAAGGCTCAGCTGTCAAGCCATCAACTCTTCCATCACAAAACTCAACTTCATTTGGTAATGCATCTACAAGTGTAGATTATTTGATCTCTGTGTTGCTTTTGGGTGGAAGACTAGGCTTCAAAGTCATTTAAACATGATGACCTCTAACTGTAAATACTTAATCTGCCCATCTGTCCTTCCTTAGATGTAAACTGAAAGTATGTTTAACAAATTAGTTATATTAGTTTCCAAATTATGTGTAGATTACTTAAAAGTTACAAATATATATGCATTAAAATAATCCATATGAAAATGAGTCAGCTTCCTTTCAAATGATTTGGGCTTTAGTTAAAGCTCAGTGAGAACTATTCACCTGATAGACCCCCAAAGGCAAAAATACAATCTACCCAACTACGGTAGCTGGTATTTAGTGCAATGAGCCATTTAACATCATGCTCCTTTCCATTCCCCATAGAGCAGGACAAAACTAAGGAACAGTCTAGAGACCAGTGACAGGGTCTTGTATTTCATCATACTGCAAGTCCCACGTCACTGTGCAGGGATCTGCCTGGATAATATCAATGGGATGTTAGGGATCCAAATCCTTAGTCTGGGAACCAGAGAATCACAGAATCATGGAATCACAGAATATTTTTGGTTGGAAGGGACCTTTGAGATCATCGAGTCCAACCAGCAAAAAAACAAAACAAACAAACAAAAAAACCCCACACCACCAAAAACAACAAAAAACAACAAAAAAAACCCACACCAAAAAAATCCCAGAACACCAAACACCAAAACCAAACCAAAACAAACGTCCACAACCACACACCACCCCACCCACAAACAGACACAAACCAACAATCTCGGGCACTAGAGCATGCCCTGAAGTGCCATGTCTACACGTTCCTTAAATACCTCCAGGGATGGCGACTCCACCACCTCCCTGGGCAGGCTGTTCCAGTGCCTGACCACTCTCTCAGTAAAGTAATTCTTCATAATATCTAATCTAAACCTCCCCTGCCGCAACTTCAGACCATTTCCTCTGTTCCTGTCATTATTCCCTTGGGAGAAGAGGCCAACACCCACCTCTCTACAACCTCCTTTCAGGTAGTTGTAGAGGGCAATGAGGTTCCCCCTCAGCCTCCTCATGATCACTTCCCTACTCCTGCTGGCCACGCTATTCCTGGTACAGGCCAGGATGCTGTTGGCCTTCTTGGCCACCTGGGCACACTGCTGCCTCATGTTAAGCCGGCTGTCCACCAATACCCCCAGGTCCTTTTCTGCCGGGCAGCTTTTCAGCCACTCTTCCCCAAGCCTGTAGCATTGCCTGGGGTTGTTGTGACCCCAGTTGTTGGGGTTGTTGTGACCCCAGTTGTTGGGTTGTTGATGAGAATCGTGGACAGCAGCAGCTGCCATAATGAACACCCACATATGTCAAGGATTTTTCAAGTTTGTGGTCCTTTCAAATGCCAAAATAAATGTCTAGCTCTTATGAATTTTCTCTCACTTCTAGCAGCTAAGATGTTCCTTAAACTGGATACTTATCTTCACAGTGAAGGATCTTAGCTTGGGACCCTGCTGAAAAACGCTGGCTGAAAATCTGTTCCCACAGTAATAGCTGAGAACCCTTTTTCTTTAAAGATGTAGCTGTTGTTAACAAAATACATGTGGAACTTTAGTTCCCCAAATTCAAGCAACAGCAAAACTGAAAAACGTCTTCAGTATCATGGGTCAAAATCCAAGTTCATGGCTTTGATCCAGAAGCTATTACAGGACATGTCCTAATGCACATATGAATTTACCAGAAAGCCAGAAGCAGGCATGGCTGGAACACAACAGCTGGCTACTTGCTCAGCAACACTAGCCAAAGGCTTCGTAGCTGACATATGGAGTTTTTTTGTAATTTTTAATGCTATATACCCTGAACTTCGGAGTTAATTTACCTTCTCCTACTAGGACTATTATTTATTTTTATTTCATTTTGTTTTTAATTAAATATTCCACAGAGTGGCTAACTGCCTACCAATTCTTGGCTTTATACAATCGTTTCCTTAAGTCTTTTTGGAAACACTCCGTTCATCAGAACCTGCAAGAAGAATGCAGAATAAGACATTCTGAATCACTGGTTCAAAAAATAGGTATAATGTCCGTTATTAACTCTGTGTTCTCTGTTAGACATTGGAAAATAACTCGTGTGCACTTTTCCTTACCCAAGTGATTGTCAGAGATCCCAAACACTGAAAATGAAGCTTAGACAGGCAAGTTCTGAATCACAGCACTGAGACTTAGCTCGTACCATTCTCATCTATCACTTTTCTACAGAAGCAGCTTTTATTTTATACAAGCACAGACAGCACAGTAATTCCCTGCCATTTACTCTCCACCACATACTCATTACTGGTTACCAACTTGTCTGACGCTGCCACTTCATAAGCAATGGCAGACATGCAGACCTCAGAAATCAGGCCCTCCCTGCAAATCAGCATGATTTAACATAAGGTAATACTAACATTTTATAAAAATAATATTGTATCTTTCCCTTTTTCTGAAATTTTTTTTAAACTTTTTTTGGCTTGTCTTTGCCTCTATATTTTAGAGCTCACAGTTCATCGAAGTCAATATTTTGAAATTACATTTGTAAAAAATGGGCTTGATTTCTGTAACTGGGATCCAGAAGCTTAGCTTAAAACCTAGAGGCCCAAAATTTATCAGAACTGGCATTGTCACTGTACTAAGTGCATCTATGTACTTAGAGAAGTGAACTGTTTTTTTTCGGTTTCTACCTCCAAAGTGTAGGCTTTGTATTATACCAAATGATTGAAGATGGAATGGCACAACATTTTCTGATTTTTTTTCTATCAGAAAGGATTAGGTTTAAATGACCCTATTAAAAAATAAAGATTTTCTATCATAGAGGGAAAAATAGAAACCTCAGACAGTTATAGGAAGGTTAGAGAGGCAGAAATTGAGAAAGAAACATCATCTACTGAGCAAACAGTTATTCTTAACCTGACTGACTTCATGTATATGAGTCATCCTGTCAGATTCAGTAGTTCATCTGCTTTTAAGTATTGTGTGATGTTACTGCCTTTGAGGGTACAGGAACCTGCGTGGAAGTGAAAGGGCTTTTTATTTGAAATCAGTTTATATAATAAAGAAGGAAAATAAATCCAGTGTTCTGATCTGAGATACCCACTGCTGGTAATATTAAAAAAAAAAAAAAAGAGTATTTCTATATCTTCCTTAATTACCTGGGGAAGTCCCATCCAGGTGCAGAAGACTGTACCAGATGCATCAAAGCTGCAAAAAAGCTTACAAGCTTAGGGAAAGCTGGACAGTGAGTAAAATCTTACTGTTATTTAGCATGTTTCTGACTGTACACTTTGCACACAAGTGCACAGCCATTGGCAAAATTCCTTGCAAGAAACCACTGGCAAGCTGCTGTGACTGCAGTTGGGAACAAGATCCTTTTCATCCTCTTAACTAGTAGAAGATTTAGCTGGAAGTGAAGACAGTCTGTTAGATCAAATACCCAACTGTCTTCAAAACCTGCAAGATCATTTTAGCAAGCTGTGCCTGTATTCAGCAGCAGGATTGCCATCTGACAACAGGTTCACACAGGCTTGAGCACACCATAAGGGGGGTCCTATATCCACAATTGCATGAAAACCACACCCAGGTTTCCAGTGTCTGCCTGCAAAGAGGCACAAGGGTCTCAAGGGTTGTCAGTGCAACCAACAAGTTCACTTCCATACCTTCATGCCTTTCAGCCCAAACTCCTGCATTCTGAGCCCTCCCCAAGAAGGAAGCACAAAAGGGAAGACATTTGCACCAGGGAAGGGGACAGTTCCCCTGCTTTGTTGAAACGTTTTGAAGCATCAGGCTCTAACCAGTTCTTCAGACAGGCACTTTTTCAAGCAACACAAGGTGCCAGAGATATGTCCTCACATCCTGACAGAGGGTGGTTTAGTAAATACTCATTTACTGGTGTTATCCACGGAAGCTTGATTTTACTATGCTGTAAATCTGGGTTCAGCATTCAAATCAATTGTAGTAAAACTTTAACGTTGTTATTATTAATGTTAGATCAGATACCAACACCTTCAGAACAAAAAGAGATTTTGCCCATGAAACAGCAGCTCTGATCATGGGTGTGCCCAGGAGGCGGGGGATGTCCTTGCAGCAAATCCTCCCTGTCTCCAGTCTTAAACAGAAGTATCCAGTTCTTCTATCATGGGAGGTAAGGCATAAAAAAAGAAGAGTCTGAATGTAATGTCTAATGTCACTGCTTGATGAGAGACCTGGAGAGGTTGATACAATGTTTATTTATATCCTGAATAGATTAAATATACAAAAAAAAAAAAAAAAAAAAAAAAAAAACCCATGAGCATCCCTGTATTTTGTACATCAGCTGCTTCCGGAAAACTCTTGAGCTGAGGTCAGGTAGTTGTACATGGGAAGAATACCTAGACTTTATTGTGATGGGACTGAATTGGTTATCCTTTTAATATTCACTAATGAAGTGTGGCTTTACTAACTACAGCCACTTGACAGTTTATCTTCTGATTTCAAAGAGACTGAAAATGGAGTTTTGGATGATTGTTGTATTATTTTTGTACTCATTCAATTATGATGTATAACTGCTTATAAGCAAGAAGTTATGATAACCTTAGGAAAAGAGAAAAACAGTAAATTATTTTTTTATTTTTCTTAGCCAGCAAAGACAATTTTGTGGAAACACTGAACACCTTTCACAGTTTCATATCATCTGCTAGAATGTGGTATCGATTTCCTTTAAATTTATAACTCAGTTCTGTACATCTATAATGATATGCAGTAAGGCAAGAAACAGTCATTGCTCCTTCCCCTTTTCAAAAAAAAAAAAACTGAAAATGTGTGAATCCTTTGAATTTTGCATAGCACTTGGTCTTTTCTTTTCTCAGAGCAGAGTAGTCAGAGAGAGAAAGACAGCCTGTCTTAAGAGTCTACCAGGTGTTTATTTCCAACTCTTCTTATTCCCATACCAGCTGCTTTGGTAACAAGCAGGTGACTGGTCATAGCTAAATTTTTTTCATCCTTTGCTTTCATTTAAGAAGCTAGTGAAACCACCAAGCCGCATTATTGCAATGTTTTTGATATAGTTGGAGGCAGAATCAGGAAATCAAATGGAAAAACATAGAAAGCTTTGAAAAAAATTATCGTGTGGAAGGGAAGAAAGGGAGCTAGTTTTGTATTTCTGTCATACACAAGAACAAGGATTATTGTTTTACAGAGGATTTGCTGGGCTGTGAATTGTGTAAAATATGTTGAAATAAAATCTGGCCACCCAACAAAAAAATTGATGTACTGGAGGAATCTGCACAGCCCAGTTTTTCCATTTTGAGTGTCACTCTTCCACATTCTTAAACATAAAAGCTGAAGTTGGCCGAGATGAAACTGTGAGAAACAAACTGAGTGTATTATCTTGAATTATATTGTTGTGTGAGACCCTGAACACCAATAACAAGTCATGGTTCTAGAGAATTTTTTGAGGACTCTGAGATTGGACATGGTCAAAATATTCTTCTGAGGCTTATAGCTTCTCCTTACGCTGTACATGTGAACAGTTAGAGGTTGTGAATATTAATATGGTGTAAGCAAAAAAAATACTCCCCCAGATAACCATTTTGCAGAGGATCTCTATGAATGAAACTATTGTTTTTACAGGTTTTGTCTTTCTCTGTTGGCCATCCCACTTATCAGCGCCTGAGCCATGAATAGTTGCACATCTGGGAATTTCATACCAAATGGAAAGTTAACTAGTGGTAATTCCCGTCACATTTATGACAAAGTGCAGCAAAGTTTCTCTACACTACTGATCAATTGAATTCAATCTGTTTGAACAGTGGAAATCTCCATCATAGTGTGCGCATCTCAAGGATAAAATCTTATCTGAGTACCTTTTGCAGCCTCTTTGAGATTAATTTTGATCAGCTAAGACAAGGCTCACAAAATGTCTAAAGCTACCCAATGACACCTTTAGATACCTAAATGTATTTTTGGTATCTAGACCTCCTGTGTTTGATTGATGGGATTGATTACTACATGTGTGTCTCCGGCGTGTAGCTCATTTCCCAGTTAATTACATCTCAGAACAAAGTAAATTAAATGAAATTCCAGGGGAAAAAAAGTGGGGTTTTTTTTGAATCCCCATGCTAGATTTACTGAGCTAGGTCTTAGTGTGCTTGAATGAAGAAACCAGTAGATGTGGGTGGTTTGGATTTTAGCAAAGCTTTTGACTATGTATCGCACAGTAACCTTCTGGACAAAATGTCCAGTACACACAGCTAGACAAGTCCATGATACATTGGGTGAGCAATTGGCTGCTGGGTAGGGCTCAAAGGGTTACAGTAATTGGAATTACATCAGACTGGTGGCCAGTCATCAGTGGAGTTCCCCAGGGCTCAACTTTAGGGCCAGTGCTCTTTAATGATTTTATAAATGATCTGGACACAGGAGTCGAATATACATTAAGTGAGCTTGATGATGATACTGATGATCAGCAGTATTGATACTGATACTGACGCTGATTGCTAGGAAGAGCTGTGGACTCCTTGAAGAGTGGGGAGGCCTTACAGAGAGTTCTGGATAGACCAGAGAGCTGGGAAATCACCAACCATAGCAAGTGTTGTATTCTGCACCTGGGATGGGGAAATCCTTGTTATACATACAAACTGGGGGACGAGAGGCTGCAGAACAGCCCTGTGGAAAGAGATCTGGGGGTCTGGGTTGATGGCAAGTTGAATATGAGTCAACAGTGTGTCCTGGCAGCCAAAAGGACCAACTGGGATGCACCAAGCACAGCAGAGTTAGCAAGTTGAAGGAGGTGATTGTCCCACTCTACACTGCACTGGTGTGGTCCCACCTCGAGTCCTGTGCAGTTTTTGGAGCCTCATTATAAGAAGGGCATGAGACTATTAGAGTGTGTCCAGAAGACGGCAACCAAGATGGTGAAAGGCCTTGTGGGCAAGACTTAGGAGGAGTGCCTGAGGTCACTTGGTTTGTTTATCTTGGAGTACAGAAGGCTGAGGCGTGACCTCATCACAGTCTACAACTTCCTCAAGGGGAACAGTGGAGGGGGAGGTGCTGATCTCCTCTCTCTGTTGACCAGCAGCAGGACATGAAGAAATGGAATGAAGCTGCATCAGGGGAAGTTCAGATTGGACACTAGGAAAAGGTTCTTCACTGGGAGCGTGGTCGGTCACTGAAACAGGTTCCCCAGGGACGTGGTCACAGAACCAAGTCTGTCAGAGTTCAAAGAGTGTCTGGTCAAAGCTTTTAGTCATATGGTTTAGTTTTAGATAGTCCTGAGAGGACTAGGGAGCTGAACTCGATGATCCTATAAGTCCCTTCTGACTTGAGATATTCTATGATTCTATGACTGAAAGTATGATCATAGTAATTAGCCTTACTTGGGGAATGGGCTGAAAAGAAAATTTCAATTCCCAAATAACTGATGTCATCCTTATATATACACACGCAAATAAATACTGTTCATATGATCATTCTTAAATTCTAGATTATTCTAGCAATGTTTGCTATTGGGGTGAGTAATAAAGCTTAAGACTGCAGACTTAAGACTGCAAATGAAATGACTTATAACTTACTAGCAAGGACTTTGCAGAAAGTCATGTCACATATTTCAAAATAAAGGGAAATTGCCAACATCCATTGCTTTGTGGATATCCTTTCACCTCCAGATTCAGAGGGCATAATCTTGCCCTTAGGGGACAAGTAAAATGAATGCCTCTTTTATGTTTTCTCACTCATTACGCAGATTTTGCATTTATTGTAGTATAAGCTCAGAAATTATAAAGATGTTCAAGATATCTTCTGCTGAAGGAGATGCAGGAAGATCTCCTGTGCACAGTTCATGTTCATGCACCCTCCTTGTTTACATCCCCCTCCTTGCAGCTGTGCCTGGTAATACTGATACGTAATGCTTTTGAGAGTGAACCAATTACCCTCCTTCAGTTGTCTTCTTTTCTTCAATTTTTCCAGCTACTGTTTGACCTAAGTGACATTTCAGAGCTACAAACTAACTGAAAGTGAAATATTACTACAGCCTTCATCAAGAAGTGTATCAATGCTTGCTGTAAGATAAAACTTACTTTACACAGCGTTTACAGTAGCTTTTGAATAAATAAATTTCAGTTGATAACATGGGTGTCTTCAGTCTTAAGATCCCAAATGATATGGTCTCATCTGGGTTTCTTGCAACTGTCTTTGATATTAATGAACTTTTAACTAGGAATAAAACTAAGACATCATTATGGATAGATGTATCCATGCAGACTCAAGCATTCATTTTTTTATTTTATTTTTTTAATTAAGACATCTGAAAGTGCTCTAGCAACATAAAGATATTCTAGCATTATTTTTTATTCAGGACAAGCATAAGTATGTTATCCTCAGAGAGTATTATTACAGATGGTATAAACAGTGCTCTCCTTTAAAGACTTCTAAGCATATGTGCATTTTTGTGCATGTTAGTATGCATGAACATAGAACTGATTGAAAATAATCCATTGAAACTGTTCCTTCATAGAATATTATGTTTTTAATGAAATACAACCCTTGTAGAAAATGTCTTAAGGGGAAAGAATTATTTATTGGAAAACAGTTTTTCAACAAAAAGTTAAAATATTTTTCAAGAGAAAAGCACTTTTGAGTTGTATTGTACAGCTATAGAGTGAGATAGAAACTACACTGCAAGCTAAATCTCCATCTCTGAGCTGGTCTGTGGATCTAAACCAGGAATAAAACTACTAAAAATGTGATTTGAGTGTAGTTTAGGTTTACTACTGGACTTGTAGAGGGACAGTATAGCAATGCTATGAAGAACCATTGTGGGTCTCCCAGGAGACAATAAGTCAGTGGATGAGCGTCCTGGTTTCAGGCGGTAAAGAGTTAATTTTCTTTCTGGTGATTGCTGTGAAGGGAATGTCAATAATAGTTATTGGTTTTAGTTATGGCTAAGTGACATTTACAGTATTCAAGGACTTTTTTCAGCTTCCCATAGAAGCATAGACAGAACAATGGAATGGCCAATGAAATATTCTATACCATAGACTTCATGCTCAGCATATAAACGAGCGTTAGCCAGGGGCAGGAATCCATGATCACTGTTCTGGATGGTGCCAATTCACTGAGCGGTGAGAGTGCCCCATATCATTGTTGTTATTATTATTTTTCCTTTTCTGTTATTGTTTCTATTAAACTGTCTTAATCTCAGCCCATGAGGTTTCCTTCCTCCCTTTCCCCTCTTTTTTTTCCCTCTTCTCCCCACCCTTCTAGGTGGAGTAGAAGAGGGGGCTGTGTGAGTGAGCAGCTGCGAGGTTCTAGTTGCAGCTGAAGTTAAACCGTGACAATGAGCTCATAATGGGTGCAAAAGAAACTGGGTGATGCAGCAGTTATCATGCTTGTAGCTCTGCACCCACTCATTGCTGTCAGGACCCAAGTATCTCCTGCCAGGCACCAGTGTTTGGAAATCGCATATGGATCAGGAACAACGGCAGGACAGAGCACCCCCCACTGCAAGTGTGATAAATCAATTTCTCTGGGAAGCAACAGGACTACGTAGACACAGGCTGTTCCCATGGAAAAGAAAGAAAGAAAGAACACTGTTTCTGGCCTATCTTTAAAACGATATACAATTACCCTTGTAACTAGAGCTAGCATGGTAGGACAGATGAGTAAACCCAATACAGAAAGCTGTGCTTTTTAATCCCTTTTTTTATGATTAACCAGGAAGATAAATGTGCTTGGGATATTGTGAAAGTATTATTTGTCTTTTGCTAATAATTAAAGGAAATATTTACCAAATATATACTAATTCAACCAGCAGAGGCCCTACCTTGTACAAAAAGTGCCTTCATCACGTCTGACACCAATTGAATGAAGTACAGATTTCCAGGAAATCCCTCTTACTTCCAAAGAAGTGTATAAATACCACGTCACAAAAGCCATGAGGCAACAGTCTTCATTGCCAGGGTCTGGAAATCTCTTGGAAAGTTGCTAGTGATATCCTAGCAAATGTGGGCACAGATTTAAATCAAATGGGTGACTGTAACCACTCAGAAGAATGGATTTCAAGTGTAAAAAGAGTAGTTTGTCTGTGAAGCATACAAGAGTTAGCATCATTCTGACTGTTTCACTTTGGAGCTACCTACAGCACTGGTCAGACACCAGGAGCTCTGCAATGGGCCGGGCTCAAATCAAGGATTTGATTATGACTCTGACCCAGCTGAAAAAATCTGACTACTAAATTTCAACTATTTTGTGTCTTCAACATTTTTTCTCTTCCTCTTTGTCTCAACATGGTGGCTTAGTTCAGCTCATGCTGACACCAGTAGATATCTGGAGTAACACTCATGAAGTGTGGGTGTGACTAAAGCAGAGATTAATGGTTGTGTCTTGTTCACCTGTCAACATGTCAGGTCTTATTTCTGAATGTCCTGCCTTGACCCTTCTGCAGGCGGATTTTGAATCTAAATAAATTTTAAAAACGCCTTTAGCAAACAGGAAATCCCCAAAGCAGTTGACTATTTTCTTTTTCTCTCAAGTGTACACATTATGATCAACTCTATTTTAATTCAAAGTGCAGTAGCTTTGTACAGCTGTCCCTAGGGTGTCTTCCTTATCTGAGCCATTAAGTGGCTACAGTTGGGTCTATTACACAGTTTCTTCCTGCATAACCTATTAGTGTTGACCAATGAGCTGAAATTTATCCCTTCTTTCCTTTGTGCCACCCCCGAGTGCTGGCCACAATTTTCTGCTAGGATACCCACTCTGAATACAACAGTGTTGTATTTTCAACAAACGCAACAGAGGGCCGCCTGTCAAGGACTAAGAAATGTGTTTGTTCTCTTGTGCTTATTTTTGTACTGAATGTAATGCTGTAGCTCTTATACTGTCTCTCCAGACTCTTACAGTCTACAAAGAGCAGCATCATATAGCACAGCAGCTTGCTTCCATCTAATTTATTCAACTAAGAATTCTTCATCAAAAACTGTTTCTATGCAAATGTTTGCAATTTTTATGAGGTGGTGAATTGTATGATAGTAGTGTTACCTTCCCTGAGTGGTTGACTTATATCATTAAACCATACAAAAAAAATCTGAATTTTACTTTACCTCCAAGCCTCTTTTACAGCCCTTCACATAATTGTTCTTATAAGCATTTTGTAAACCTCTTCCCCTTCCACTTGCCAAAAATGTCAGTGGGAATGTCATTTTTTCTATGATTCTTGCAAATATCTCCACTTTCTTTTCCTGTTATTTATGCATGAAGTGTCTCCTGTGAGATAATCCTTAAGGTTTATTATCTTTTCCTTCAAATTTCTCCCTGAGATTCATTTTCTCTGTGACAACTGCAAGAAACTAGTAAATCAATCTTAAAAACATTGGGTTAGAAACAGAAGGTGTACTGGTGGCTTCATTTCTTTGCTTAATTTCAGATGATCTGGATTTCTAAGTCTTGCACAGGTAATTTGTATAATCATATGAATTTATCATTGTGATTTACTTACCTTCTCTTGTTTTTTCTCTTACCTTCTCTCACTTCTCACTAGCTTCTTTCACTTCAAATAACCTAAGCATTAAGGGTAAAAACTAGACCCTCTTGTCTTGTTTTATAGCACCCAATACAAAGATTTTAACCAGTCTTACAATAATACTAGTGGATAAGTAGTTAAAAATTTCCTCTGGGTTTTGTTTTGTTGTGGGTTTTTTTTGTTTGTTTGTTTTGCATTTCTGTATCATGTCTGTTACAATGGGATACAATTCTGGGTCTCAGTCTTAGAAGTATAACCGGGGTACCATTGGCAATAAGTACTGTTTCTTCTGAAAAAAAATTGCAAATTAGCTATGGTTTCTGAATTGGT
The DNA here is from genome assembly GCA_030770645.1 of Numenius phaeopus. Lineage (NCBI taxonomy): Eukaryota > Metazoa > Chordata > Aves > Charadriiformes > Scolopacidae > Numenius > Numenius phaeopus. Next base: position 273,131 of record JARKVS010015473.1, on the reverse strand, counting down.
GCTAGCCCATGAAGGTTTTCTTGATGACTTCATAGTGGAGAATGATCCCAGGACTGCAGAATAACTGAATCAGAACTTTTTTTCTGATTCAATGAATTGGCAGACTGGTTGGTGTTTGTGTTGCTTCTGCTGCTATTCAAGTTTTCTTCCAATCTATTAATTATTGGAATGCAGATAGGCAGCTACTCAATGTTTTGCAATTTATTTAAACACTTAGATGTTTAAGAGATCAGTGAAGGGAGTGAGAAAAAAAGTCTCTGCATAAGCAAAAAAGGCTTGATTAAAGAGACGGAGAAGTTAGTACACCATAGTTCACTTAAATAATTTCTGAGATGCTCTCATTTAAGGAAAAATTCTCTTTTGGAGAGTGTATAGGTAGGGTTAGCTTGGCCTATGAGAGAGTAATACACTAAGATTAGAAAATTTGCTGGCACAGGACCTGATGAGGCGAAGTCTTTGCTACACATTGGGACCTACATCAAAAGATCATATGGTGGGAATGTTAAGATTGCACAGTTTAGTCAGAAAATGCCACAGTCAAGATTTTATTCATCCTCCTTGTCACATTGTGTCTTACTCTAAGAACATTCCCAAAAGTCTAATATTTTCATGTTTCTTTTTGGCTGTCCCTAAAACCATCTCAGTTTGTCATCTTCCCAGACTACTTACATTCACCCCCTGGGCAAAACTCTCTGTCATTGTCAACTTGGTGCAGTCCAACAGCAAGGACTCCTCACCCTCCTTGTCCTTACCTAGTCTGGTCCATCATCACAGGAGAGTGCAGGAAAGCCAGGTCAGCTGGTCTTCCAAAATAGTTGTGATAGGTAATGGAGACATAAGTTTATGAGGAAAAATCTTCCCAAACCACACCGAGCTTGACAAAAATTTGCACCACACAGGTAAAATCTGCAGTAGAATTGCTGCTCATATTCATTAACTGTCTACTGAGTACATGAGCACAGGTGTTTTGTTGCAAAGGTTTGAGCAAAGATTTTGGCTGAAATGTGACAGATGCTGACAGGAATGGCAAAGTCAGGACCCTTTATACTTCTCAATATCTGTTGCCTGCTCCGAAAGATAAGAATGCTAAAATTCAGCAAGCAAGAGGAGAAAGAAAAAATCTTAGACAGGAAGAACAATTTACTTTCCCTGAGCACAGGCTCATAAAATAAACATCTGGATGCCTTATGCTTTGAACAACATGAAGGAGAGATACAGTTTAAAACACTTTTAAAATAGGGACTTCACCTAGTTCTCAATATTAGCTGGTAGCATTTTAGGTGAATAATTAGTACTAGTCAGATACCCATCATGCAACAGTTCATCCTAGAAAGTTTATTTCATACAGTTACGTTTTTGAAAAGGGAATCTTAGAAGAGAAAATATTAAGTCAAAATTATGACCTCTGATATGATCCACTGGATTGTTTTAACTGTTTGAAAGACTGGGAGAAGGGGAGGGCAATGTGAGATCGAATCTACCAAGTTTGAGCATCAAATGTGCAAGTAGTGACAGAAACAGATCTTCTGACTCTCACCTTTTCTGGCTAAAGCCTGGTCCCACACAGTACTGGAGCCTCACCTTGGAAAACGAAAGGAGCCTAGTCAAATGCACTCTAACTTTTAGCTAGGAAGGCTTCAAAATGAGTCTGGGGGAGAAGTGATACAATGTATAGCACATTTTCATGGCTTGAGACAGTCCTATCTACAATATTTAGAATTGCACAGTATTCTGAGGGAGCATCTGGTTGCTTTATATTTATTTTTTATTATATTTCTTCAATTTAACAGTGACAAGGTACTGATAGATGTGCATTCCTGTAAAGCATTTATGGGTAGATTCAAAGCTGCAGAACTTTGTGCAAAATGATTTACATTTCAAAGCAGTAGATATGTCTGTTTGGGGTGAGATCACACAAAACTATTAACTAATAACTTTAATGAGCTTTCTTAATTGCATAGCTGAACATTGATTGAGGTCCTTTGTTGAAAAAGAGTATCAGCCAACAGTAACTCGAGTCTTGACTTTGGACTTAAGAAACAGAGCTGGAGAAAGACAAAAAGGAGGTAGTCAATTTTTATTTTTTAATAAGGAATTCCTTGATATATTTCATTTCCCAGAGTGTATCAAAGTTCAATAAATACCCAAGAAAGGTCAAGGAAACAATTTTACATGTTCTCATTTGCATTCAAGCATATAAATCCTGCTGGCTCATAATTTATTATTTTATTAGGATTTTTATGCTAACAAGCTATAATTTTGATAATTACTCCATAGTGCAAAGCATAGTACAACCACAGAGCAAAAAGATGTTACTCATAGCTTACATGTATCCATATACATATACTTGTATGCATGCACTTTACTTTCCTGCATGTATCACAGTGAAGAAAAGTTGTGGAGGATAATGAGGTAATCCTGCAGATGTTTAGAAAGAGTTCCTGTACTGGCAAAGGATAAAGTATGTATGGTAATTTAAACAGGAGTGAAAGGTGTCATGTTGAAGAGTGACACTGATATTTCAGCACAGTGCCAATAAAGTTGCCAATTAATTAACATCCCATGCAGCTGAAGAAATGTGAAAAACATCTTCTAATGGTATCATTGTTTATGGATATATAATAATAAGCAACAGTGATTGAAGTAACAGAAAATATGCATTAGGGATGAAGATATACCCTTTCAAAATGTTCTCACACTGAAGACCCAAGGGAGGCCCTGATAGTGATGTTACCAGACATGTCCTAAAAATACCACTTCACATTCATTACATTCAAACTGGACCACAAGCAATAGCTGGTCAAAGTTCACTTTAGATTTTTTCCAAAGTTCACCTTGTCCTGCAAAGAGTCAGGAATCTTTAAGCTGCCCAGATTTCCTTTGCTAGGCGTTTGTTCATTATTTGTACAGTGAGGTAAGGTTACAATTTTTGCATAATTAAGATAAAGGGTTTTTTTACAAAGCAGTTCACGGCTAAGGGTGTAGTCTCAGTTGCAATTAGCAGGAACCATGGTAGTGTCATCTGGGTCAATGTAAATTGAAATAATTAATTTAGTTTATGTTTTCTTCTAATCTGTACTTATTGACTAGGCAATCTTTGTTTTTCTGACATGATTTAATATAATTTTTTTTTGTTTATTGATGTGTAATTTATTCCAGCTTAAATCTCAGTGTTGAGTCTTGCTTGCCCACAAGCACATACACATACATGCACGTGTGCTTCTAGATAAATGCATATCCATCTTCATCTGTGTGCATGTGCTCCTGCAGAAGGCAACTGTTACTGTTTGAAGTCCTTTATTAACAGTACTTTTCTTTATTCCAAGCACAGTCAAAAAATCCTTTTATCATCTTTTATACTGTCCATCTTCTACTTTATACTGCTCAGAAGTTTTAGTTACCAGGTGGCTTGGATAGCTGCAAAAAGCATTTCATATTTTTGCTATCTAAAATGAACACTCCAGGGGTGCCTCTCTTCCACTGAACCTGTTTACTTTGTGCTTCATACATTAGGTGAAGAAGGTAGGAAATTAATTCCCTGCATGCTAGAAGTATCAGTATGAAAGCACTAACCTCACAGACTGAACTCTGAAAGTAATGATCAGATCGCCCCTTTGATCTGAATTCATTGCAAACACTCACAGACCACTATACATTTCCAGTTTTAACTTAGTGCCTAATGAAGTGAAGTTTGTCTCTGAAAACCTTTGTCACAGCTAGACATAACTAGCAATACTTATACACAAGACTACAACTTAAGGGGGAAACTAAATGAATCTCAACAGGTTGTTCTTGTAGGACAAAGTTGAAATGTGCTTTCATAGGTAGCAGAATAAAGAATAGTCTTCATCCAGGTCCCCAGACTAGATCACAAAACCAGCATGTAATTTGCCTGATATTATTGGTCTCTGCCTAGGGGTGTCAGAGTGGAACGATGAAGCCACATCAGTCAAGAGGTTCTACCAGAGAGTTATGAGAGGAGTAATATGTGTACCATTCATTTATGTTCAAAAAGCACAATTTATATGCACCACCAAGAGAATTTTTCATTCATCCAATTAAGTTTTTTTTAATAGTCAAAGCATAATGGTGGTTTATTACTTAGTCCAGTTACAATAAAGCTAAAGCTTACAATCCAAACCAACCACACAGTTTCTGTTGAGGATTGTTAATGATACAATAAGATCAGCAGATCCAAGTATCTACTCCTTTTCTTGCATGCTGAATCCCTGCCCTTCTCATCATCCACAGTCTGAGATGGTAACCCTCCTCTCTCAGGCAGGATGATTTGGTGAGTTATCACTTCCCAAGCTGTTTGCCAGGGGAGTACAGTGTTGTTGCAGCAGTTACTGGTGGGAGTTTCTTCTTCATCAGTCTGGGGTTTACTCAATACTATTTTTATGTGCTTCAAACAGCTTATTTGCTAAAATAACTGTCTGACAGGATCTTAAATTTAGTTACACTGTATTTTGTTAAATCTATGAATCCTTTCTACATATGGGAGGATTTCTTTTATGATACAATCCACATGACTGCACACAGATGAACAAAACTTGACTCAAATTTAGATTGAAAACTTCTTAAGCACTAGCCACCTGATTCTGAAAGCCTAAAGACACAGGTCAGGCAGTGAGTGCCTGCCCATTGGGTAATTTTGCCATTATGGGTAGTACCAGCTGGACAATTGTCATCTGTCCAGACCTGAGAGGAAGTTACAGGCGGGAGCTATGAAAATAACTTTACAAGTACAACTAAAATGAAGACCAAATTAACCAATCCAGGTAAGGCCTTACAAGGCTTGGGGCACCTTGTTGGGTTTATTAATGTTATGAAGCCCGACTCCCAGTCCTACCACTTGACATCATCAAGTTGGCTGTACCACAGGGATTAATGCCCTTCCATAGTCCTTGCTTGCAGCATACCTTACTCTGCAAGTGTCTCATACACGCCCTCCTTTGATGAGAACCTACATTATTATATTTTTTCTTCTTCTTCTTTTGAAATGGTTTATTGAGTGTCTTCATTTAGTAGCTACCCTTGAAAAAGTCTCTTGCCTTTGGTGACTAAATCTATAAAGTACAGCCTTCGGAGAAGGCTAGTTAATTTAATAGAGGTTATCTTGTCTCCTACTATCCTCAGTTTTAACCTGAAGGCAGGAATGAATAAATCTCTTACTAACTATGATTTCCATAGAATTTGTTGTGCTTCTTCGGACATTGTGCTGCTTAAATACAGCCTGCTCATCTTATCTTGTCTTTCTCTCCCTCAGAGCTAGTTTACGTGTCTTGGAAGTACAAAGATGTGTTCTGTAAGCCCTTCTCAGGTCTTTGGTTCCAAAATCACATAAAATCTCTCTGTGCAGTAAAAGCAAAGAATCAATTTATCCTTAATATAAATTCTAATCAGAGATGCACTAGTTCTTCCTTTCTCATCTGAGCCATTGTGTATGTGTATGGGTGAACAAGCTCCATCTATTTATAGCTGTAATGTATGCAATAAATGTTAAAAGGAATCTTTTCATTGTCAAGGAGCTCCTTTTCTTGAAGGTTTGCTTTAAAACACTGGTGTGAATAGGAAAGACAAAAGCCTAGTTTCATATTACCTCACAGAGGCCCAATGCTGTAAACATATCACAAATTTGATTAGCCCTATTTGCAGAGTGTATGTTGAGGAGACCTGCTGAGACTGAGAAAGGAATAAAACCTAACCTCCTTTACTGTTTGCAGTAGGAAGAGTTGTTTCGTCTCTTCTGAAGTCTGGAGGGTAAATGCTGGATAAAGAGATCCTTCAACAAGCCCAATGATAATGAAAGAAAATCTGCTTTTTTGTTGCTCTTTCCACTCACAATGGATTTTATTGTATTGTTTCAAATGAAAACATGTGTGCCTGCTTTGATATGTAAAATTGTATACTTTTTGATACTGTAAAATTGGCAGAGATCTCTTTTTGCTGCACATTAACTTCTCGCCTTTCCCATCCTCATCCTCACAGGTCCGTGACGGAGCGTTAGACCGGATCAGTGGAGTCATGCGTCACACAGCTGTATCATGTTGGCAGCCGTTCCTGGGTCTGGCTGTGCTGCTAGTCTTCATGGGCCCCACCATAGGCTGCCCGGCCCGCTGTGAATGCTCAGCACAGAACAAGTCCGTCAGCTGTCACCGAAGGCGTCTGATGTCCATCCCAGAGGGCATTCCCATTGAGACCAAAATATTGGACCTCAGCAAGAACCGGCTGAAGAGTGTCAACCCTGAGGAATTCACATCGTACCCTTTGCTGGAGGAGATCGACCTCAGTGACAATATAGTTGCCAATGTGGAGCCTGGAGCCTTTAACAATCTCTTCAACTTGCGCTCCCTGAGGCTGAAAGGAAACCGTCTGAAGCTGGTTCCCCTTGGGGTGTTCACTGGGTTGTCAAACTTAACAAAGCTCGATATAAGCGAAAACAAGATTGTCATTTTGCTGGACTACATGTTCCAAGATCTGCATAACCTAAAGTCCCTGGAGGTTGGGGACAATGATTTGGTTTATATATCACACAGGGCCTTTAGTGGACTGCTTAGCCTGGAGCAGCTCACCCTGGAGAGATGCAACCTCACAGCTGTACCAACAGAAGCTCTTTCTCACCTCCACAACCTCATCAGTCTCCATCTGAAACAGCTCAACATTAACGCTTTGCCTGCATATGCCTTTAAAAGACTGTTTCGCCTGAAAGACCTAGAGATAGACGCCTGGCCCCTCCTCGACATGCTGCCTGCCAATAGTTTGTATGGTCTCAACCTTACTTCTCTCTCCATCACCAACACCAACCTGTCTGCAGTACCTTACTCTGCTTTTAAACACCTGGTTTACCTGACACATCTAAACCTCTCTTACAACCCTATCAGCACCATTGAAGCAGGCATGCTTTCAGATTTAGTGCGCCTGCAGGAACTCCACATGGTGGGTGCCCAGCTACGTACCATTGAACCACACGCTTTCCAAGGGCTCCGATTCTTACGTGTTCTTAATGTGTCCCAAAACCTGCTAGAAACCCTAGAAGAGAATGTATTCCATTCCCCCAAAAGCCTTGAGGTCCTCTGCATTAACAACAACCCTCTGGCCTGTGACTGCCGTCTCCTTTGGATTTTACAGCGGCAACCCACTTTGCAATTTGGAGGCCAGCCACCGATGTGTGCTGGCCCAGACAGTGTCAAAGAGAGGTCATTCAAGGACTTTCACAGCACAGCTCTTTCCTTTTACTTCACCTGTAAGAAGCCCAAGATACAAGACAAGAAGTTGCAATACCTGGTAGTGGAGGAAGGGCAGACAGTGCAGTTGATGTGCAATGCTGACGGCGATCCGCAGCCCACCATATCCTGGGTTACCCCACGTCGGAGGCTGATCACAACTAAATCAAATGGAAGGGCCACTGTGTTGGGAGATGGCACCCTGGAGATCCGATTTGCTCAAGACCAGGACACTGGGATTTATGTTTGTATTGCAAGTAACGCAGCTGGGAATGACACTTACTCGGCCTCCCTTACGGTAAAGGGGTTTACTTCAGACCGTTTCCTTTACGCCAACAGGACCCCTATGTATATGACAGACTCCAACGACACAAGTTCCAATGGAACTAATGCGAACACCTTCTCTCTGGACCTTAAGACAATATTGGTGTCCACAGCTATGGGCTGTTTCACATTCCTTGGAGTTGTTTTATTTTGTTTCCTCCTTCTTTTCGTGTGGAGCCGAGGGAAAGGCAAACACAAAACCAGCATTGACCTTGAATATGTACCCCGCAAAAACAATGGTGCTGTGGTTGAAGGGGAGGTTGCTGGACCACGAAGGTTCAATATGAAAATGATTTGATGGTATTCTGCTAGCAGTGCTTTTTCTGTGGCATTAAAACCAATTAAACCAGCCTGGCATGTGGAATTGCTAGGCAGAAGCAGCTTAATGCAGCTGTCACTGTATCAAAAGGTTACATGAAAATGGAAAGACTATTTGTGGTTATACAGCAGAGCCTCCAGACCTTGAGGCAGATATGTCAGGGCCTTTCATAGAACTGGTAAATTGTACTAACTGTTTGCATTGCAAATATTGGCATTCTGGGGATATCAGCAATGAACCGCTGGCTCATGCTCATGGACAATTGTTCAACATTTTCTACCACTACAAAAAGAAAAAGAAAAAAAAAGCCTACAGTGTAGGATTTACATACTTAAAGAAAAAGACACATTTGTCTAAAACATGCTCTACAGTGAAATTTGTATCTATAGATCTCATTTGGTAAAACCTTCCATCATCCCTTCTAGTTGGTTCAACACCACAAAAAATTGGTAGTTTTTTTTAATCTACATCTATACTGTGTACATTTTAAAGCAATACAAATGAGAGGTTGTGCTTTTAGATATCCACCAATACTGACCCAAGTGTGATGTCACCCTCCTTTTAACTACCATCTAACCCAAATTAGACTCTTGTAGTTACCAATTAGAAATTACATCAGATATTTTTCTCCTCATGTAGAAGGCCAGAGATGAATGGTTGAGAGCAAAAAAGCTCAGCTCTGTTGATCTTCTCTTCATATAAATATAAGGCATGTGCCTAGTTTTGATACAGAATGGAATATTTTTTATATCTGTGATATCACACTGGACCAGTTTACTGTAACATAGCCCTGGATCTCACCAGGGAAGGCAACCCACTAGACGTTGCTGGCATAGAGGAGTTGAGTTCTACCTTGAAGAGAGCACGCTGGTTTTGCTAACCCTGATTTTCATTTCAAAGCTCCTGTTAAAATGTTAATGTGTGCTGGGCAAAAATAAATAACATAATGCATTCTGCATACTCCTTGGAAAATATGGTCATCTTACTACTTATACGAGTGAATTGAAACATAAAAAAGCTCTGTTACTAGGAATGAACTCTTCTCCAATGCCAAGTAAACTATGGTTGCCCATGCATAGTATGGGGATTATAATACTAAAATAATGTTTAAAACATGGTAGCCTCAAAAAGGCTATCATACTGCCAGATATAATGAACCTCTAGCCACTGTCATTCTCATCTTGTATATTTGTAGATAACACATAAACACAAAGCTAATTTCCAAGAACAGATTACTTAGCTATTCTTGATGCCATTTTAATAACTGTGGTTATGTTTCTTTCAGGGGCAGTATCTTAGAGCAAGAGGGGCATGTTTTTCCAGGTTTTAGGAAGTTTTTTAATGGAGAGAAGACAGAAATGGAACGTTAGTTCAGTACAAATAACTTTTTTTTGATTTATACCTCTAAACAAATCCTCAAAAGGCTCAGAACTGAAACTTTATTCTTTATTGTTGATACCACTTTTCTTATTTTGAAATTCTCAGCAATGGGAAGATACAGAGTTGTTCAGCCACCTCTCAATTTTCCAGCAATTATGAGCCATAGGTTTGTTGCTAAGTGATTGACAATAAATACAATTTATAAATGATTGGCATAACCTGAAGCAAGGATAATAATGACTATGTACGTGTTTATCCAAAATGAATACAAAAATATTATAAGACAGAATATTCTGTGTCCAATCTTAAAATTAGATTTCAGCACTTTGAAACCAAAGTCAGGCTGACCTATAATGGGATGCAGGTGCTTCTAAAATTAGTATCCACATTCTTTGGCAGAGATTTTTTAAGCAACATAAAAATCTCCCACTCCTATCAAGGAAAATGTGCCAAAAAGTTGTAAAATCCAGCTGTGCTCCCCAGGTGTACCCCTAACATAGCTGTAGGACCGGAGGCTAGGCAATTTTGAGAATCTCTTTTCTTAGTGGTTGATCTTTGGTTGCACTGCTGCTCCATTTTAGGTTGCCGAACTAAGGAGGATGCAAGGATTGTTAGAATTTTCTTCAGTTGATTTTAAGTTTAGAGTTGGGGTTTTTTTGCTTCCTTTTTTTTTTGTGCTCTGAACAAGATAGTTGAAGATTTATGAAGATGCTTGAGACTAATCCTCTCTGTTCTCTGACGGTTTGTAGAATGTTAATGAAATGGAATAACCCCTGAATAAATTCTATCACCAGGGAAATTATTTTTGCTGATATAATAACCACCGCACTGAAGTCCAAAACTCTACTGTACCTTAATGTGGGCAGTTAAAGAAGCAAATGGGGATAAAACAAAGTGTTTCTGAACTGTCCATGAAGACATTTGCATGTGCCTTTCCCTTGTAATTGTCATTTTTTCAACTAGTAATCTATTACCCCTGCAGTCATTTCGTGTTAAATGTTAAAATCAATGTTAGAAGTAAAAATTCTCCTAAATTCTAGACAGTTGCAGATGATTGCTTCATATTAAATGACACAATTTAAAAAATCTAAAAAACCCCTAGGAAAAATGTGCTTTTAGGATTAATTATGAACTGCTGAATTCCCCTATTCCCTTAGAATGACTCTAAAAAGTGATCGCATTGTTAGTGCACTGCAAGGATTTCTGAGCAGTAATGTGCTTAGTTACCTATGTGAAATGTGTGCTGGTGATGAAAATCACCACTTGCTCTTGCTGAGCGCCACCTTGCAGAGCTGTCAGCGTTGTGTGTATGGCCTTGAGTTCAGTCAGTATTCAGTTTTTAAGAATCAGTGTTCGCTCCCTGCCTCTAGCAATGTTCTACTTTTTGCAGCCTACTTATTTCACTGTAGACTTGGCAAGGCATATGGCATCTCTTAGCAGAAGTGAGGACAGCAAGAGTCAGAGACAAGCTTTTATCTTGCTCCACATAATCTTCTTTATATGTATTTGTGGGACACAAGCTCACAGTGGTCATTTTGGGTGGATAAGGAATACAGCGTCAAGCTCAGACCTAGATAAGGACCTTTTTTGGCAATTCTTTTAAGAACAGAGTGGCTTAAGGCCTAACCTGCATCTTGAAGGATTCACATCTCCTTCTCTGCTAGAGATCAAGGAGACACCATACTTTATCTTACTGCAGGGGAGAAAAAGGACTGGGCTGTGAGGAGGCATTTGGCCCACATGGCTCCCCTATCATATATTCAGAAACAGGTAGACCATGCATACCTGCCACTGAAAGAGGGAATTAAGGTTTTTCCCCTATCTCTGATTTGTATACTGGCTGCCCTCCAACACTGGCACAAGGCCCAGCTTGAACTTACCTGGCAGTCACTGCAACAAAACTCTGAGGAGCAGCAATAGTTCTGCAGGAAGGTAGAAAACTGAAAAGTAGAGAAAGTCAAAACCAGCAGAGCAACTTGAGAAAGCAGGTACCGCAGTATCCTTATTAATTATTCCCATAAGAGCAGTGCCAAGGTTCCTACAAATACATTTTGAAGTCTACTTCCACAAACCAGTACTCCTCTTCCGTAATGGATGGATGTAGAAGTGCTTAGACTTCCCACTAGTGAGTTAAAGAGAACACTGCAGCAATGTATTAAGAAAAGCATTTGCAATGATATAAGGACAGATAAAAACTAAGCAGTGCCCCATCTTAACCTTAGTTTTAGGTTTTGAGCTGGTTGTCTTTTTCCACTCCCCCTTCCCCCACCCTTCTTCCTTTCTTATTAACTTGGCACCATTCTTTTCAGAACACATTGTCCACAATGTCAGCTCAGTTAAATTCAGACTGGGATACTGCTTTGTCCCTCTGTTCCCCCTCCCTCACCATTCACACATGGTCTCAGGTGCCAACATGGTCAACAACTCCAGATACAATTGAAATCAGCCAGGAGACTCTGAGCCCCTGTTGATGCAAGATGATGCCACTAGGTACTTTTTGTAACTAAGCTTTTTTTTAATTAGGTTGATGTCATTGTCACACTGCCATTCAAGGTTTCCTTTATTTATGCGAATGGTAGCTATCTTTTTTTCCTTATTCTTACATCATGGTATTGCATCACCTATGATGGTAACAATTATCCCACCATAAAGAAAATCAAGCAAGCAAGCTACCTTATACCTTCAACATCACAAATTTTAGACGAAGCATACAAGACACAGTAAGAAATCAGCCTCAATATTTAATGAAAAGTCTTATCTAAACCTTGTGATAGAAAAAAAAGCTGTTACAGGGGAACTTTGGAATGTAGGCCATGTTGCAACTCAATCACATCAAAGATACGTAGAAATAGACTTTTCCTATACCATGTCTAGATATCTAGTTTAGATATTGGACTTTTCCTCAAAAACTTTCAGGATGTGTGAATGTCAGAATTACACATTTAGCTCATAAAAAGACAAAACATTTCCTGAAAATCCAGTAGAGCAAGCAGCTTCTGACTGCCCAAGGACAACAGCAGCTTCTAGCAAAGACAGGCAAGAAACCGCAGTCATACAGTTATTTTGCCTCATCTGCTATTGCATCCTGTGAAAAAAGGGTCCATTAGCCAGTAATAAAACAGGCAATCCATACTCATTTTTCTTCAGAGGGCAACATTTGTATAAATAAACCACAGTCTGTTCCACTCCATCCCCAGGAGTGAAACATCCAGAAAGAGGCGAGGAAGGGAAAGCCTATTCTGTCCAGTTTGCTAATTATCTTTTCTCCCTGAATGATCCTAGACTTCCCAGGGCTAGCATAATGACTGCTCTGTCCATTCCCATCCTCTCAGCTCACAATGTGGCTTGACATGGAGTAGCAGGGATAGGAGCACATAGTGAAGCTGTCCCTCCTCCCTGAACTGTAACTCTGGTCTTTTCAAATAAAAGAACCAGCACAGCAGCAGCATCTTAGAAATTGCAGTCTACTGCAGTCTGCTGCAGCAACAGCCATAAGACAACATGTAGGAAAAGACTAGATACATGCTTTCTGACCTCAATTCAGTATCCTAGGTGACTGTTCTTTGTACTAAAAAGAACTAGGAAAGAAGAATTAAAAAGCTTTCATCCAGTAATTTAAAAGTTAATTGTGCCTGCAAAGGTTAAAAGAACATCTTTGGAAAAAGAAAAGGGCCTGATTGCTGGAGAATCACTGAAACAATGAATGAGATTTTTCAAGTTAGCTAAGCAATTTGGATGCCCCATTCCTATCACCTGTAATAAGAATTACAAACTCAGATTCCCTTGGCAGTTTAGAAGAATTACAGCCAGTTGGTTCAGTGATACATGCTCTTTTTGTCTGCCTCCTAGCTCTGCCTTCTTCCCTTCTAAGTTTCAAATTACTGTGATGCCAAATAAAGATCTCTGGATTTGGTTTAGTTTCACTGCATATTCACGTGGCTTTTGGAATCTGCATCTCAAAAGAGGATCTTAAACCCTCTTCAAGCCAAAAAAGAAAAATAAAAAAGGAAGAAGCTTGAGTAAACCTCCTCCTGCAATTGAAATAAAACAACTTCTGTGAGGTTCTTTCTACCGAGACAGCTAGATGCCAAAAGCAATATGCAAGTTGAATGAGTCTGAGTCTTTTTTTTTTTTTTTTTTTTACTAGAAGCAGGTGGCTGGATATAAAGCCAGCTGGAAAGAAAAACCTGTATTTATAGCCTCAGCAGAATAAGGAAAGAACTGGCACAGTCAAGCGAATGTTCCATGTTTTTTCAACTTAAATTTAAGGATACTTTATCCTTCCTATTCAAGTAGCTCATAGAAGAGGACTAAAGAGCAGAATTTCACCTCATAATTTGATTATTTTTGTTTATTCAAACTGGTACCAAAATTGTTATGAAGCAGAAGTGTTGAAGCAAGAGACTGAAAACGGATTTTCTACTCTAGTCAGGCAATATAAAGCAGGATAAATCTTATTGATACTGTTCTGTTACTCCTTGGTTACACTAGAAATTTGATAAAGGAATCTAGGTTTTTTTGCTTTCTACTAAGTGAGCTATAGTGGAAAATAAGCAGAGCTTATTCTGTAATTATTTCTCACCTTGTGGCATACCTTCTATTCTGGATTGCTTTAACATTTACCACTGCTAACTGAGCTGGAGCATATGAAAATGTAGATTCCGGGAAGAAAAGAACAAAAAGCAAAAGAAAAAGAAAATTTGTTACCTTAAAGAAGTCTGCCTATTTCTGTGTGTGGTATTTGGAAGTCAACAACATTATCTCCTCACACGTAAGCCATGAACAATGGCTTGAAATTTCAAGGCATTGATGGTTTTCAATTTCTACACATTACTAATTTTAATCTTTCAGAAAACAAAATATTGCTGCTTCTTAAAGAATTCATTTATGTCATTTTGATACCTAAAAGAAAATGACACTTTGGCTGCATTACACTGGCACTGTACAAGTAAGAAGTAAATGACAACCCCGATCTGGTGAGCTTACAGCCATATAGTAGGAAGTTGGCTTCTGGGCAGTTACATATGATAGCGAGTCTCTTATTGTTTGGGGAGGGAATGCCATAGTGCATATATATTAAATTGCCGTCACACTTACTGAAATCTATTTGCAAGCACATGTAGTTCATATGTATATGTTTGTGTGTGCAGAAAAAGAGTTATATTTGTTTTGTTCTTTTCTTACTTCAAGTATTAAATGTATATTGTTTTTAAAAGGTGACAAGGTTAACCAGAAAAAATGTGTTGTAATTTATTTTACTATATATGATCATAAGTATGGATGGGAAATGAAATGGCCTTGCTGTTATGATCCATGAAGCACATGAAAAGTCGGGTGCGTCCATAAGTTTGCTTCATGTTTGAGCAAAATATGCTAATATAATGGAAAAAAAGGCAAAAAAAAAAAAAAAAAAAGCTTTGTTTGTCAAGACAGTTGTCCTGAATGTCATTTTAAAAGTTACTTTAGGGCTTATGTCATGATGTGTATCATACTTATCCAAAATGAAACGCAAATAAATAATTCCATGGACTGGCAAAATTTACTGGGAAAAGTGAAGAAAATTGACGTTGCTTTCCCTATTATAGCTAATCACATGTTTTTTTCAAGGGGTAGGGGAGTAAACTAAGATGAGAAAAATACAGACCCAAGGTTCTTAGTACCAAGTGTTCACAACAGGTAATTTTCTCAGATCCACCACTCTTGAACCAAGCATATTACAGTCAGAAAGAGAAGACTCTAGCAGGTATTTTTCATCTACTCACTTTCACTCCTGCTTTACTGCATGGAGCCCTCAGACACAGAGGAAAACCTAGGTCACATTCAGATGTGGTTTGGGATTTATTCTCCATGCAAAGTATCAATCAGCCTCTTCCCTCACTTCCACTTGCACAGTGTGTACAGGTAATTGATGAGGATACCAATAAGGCTAGTGCTGGAAGGAAAAAACCTTCCATTTACAAGCACCACGGAAAGCACAGCAGAAAGATAGATTTCACCAGCTGTGTGTCACTTGGAAGGCAACCAATACCGAGAATCTGCGTCTGAAATATGGTTTCTAAAGGAAATCACGAGTATTCAAACTCCACTGTAACTGCATCAGAAATGTTAAGTGGTGGAAAGTAGATTCTGTTGAGCTTGAAAACTGTTTCAAACTCCTGAGGCTTGCCACGACCCACCAAATTTATGGCAGAGATCACCTTTGAAGAAGAACACAGGGCATAACCTAAACTATTGCTACTCCCATTCTCCCACAGCTAGGTACTTTCACCAACAGAGAATTTTTCTCATGCTTTCTGGGATCATCTGAAATAAGATTTACCAGCCATGAACCCATTATCCGCTAAACCAGGGCCCTATTCACTAGAAGGGGAAAAGAAAGCTGCTATTGCTACCTCAGGAAAGGAAGAAGCAGGTTGAAATCCTGCTGGACTGCTGGGAGCAGAGACAGACAGGGACTGAATCTGAGCTCTCCTGTGCCTCCTGAAATCTGTCTTATCCTTCTCCATTTGCATTTGACACCACCAAAAGGTTTTGGCTGACTTGCACCACTGTACCATCCTCTGCAGCAGAATGTCAAATGCAATGAATCTGTGGGCTAAACTCAACTACAGATTATGTTAAGAATATGCTTTATTTCCATGTTCTTTTATTTTCCTTTAATTTGGTAATCTGATTGACAGTCTGCAGTGTACTGCAGCACAGTCTTCAGTATGACATGAAAAAGAGCCATTGCTCCTACCACTGTGGTGAGAACATTGAGTTTGCAAAGAACATTGAGTTTGTTTCCTCCAAAGTTTCCTCTACCTTAAGCTTTAAATTTCTTTTATGCAATTTGAGTTACCTTTTTGGACTACCTGACACTATCTCAAGAGGTGGAACCTGTTCCTATATCCCAGGATCTACTGTATAATTTCCAGTTCTTTTGCTATAAGAAACTACTAGTTTTCTCCATGATAACCAGGCAGAGAAAAACACCATCACATCAGCAATCACTGACAAATTCATTCAAATAATCCACATTAAGGCCAGGGTCTAAAAAGAAAAAAATTGTGCTCTCCAGAGCTAGTCTTCTCATAAAAAAAAAAAAAATTAATATCTATATATAACTCTAAGCAGACAAACAGCTTATAAAAAACATTGAAAATTTTCTAGAGCACACTCACTTTCATGAATTTTTGAGAATATTTTTACTTTTACAGATCCTCTCTAAAAGATTTGTCTCACAGTTAGTAACCCCATATTGGATACCACAGTGACTCTTTTACATACAAATCTTGGCATCCAAAGTTTATTTTAAGAAATGCCTGGATTTTACATTTTTGTATTTGGAAAAGGTAGTGGGAAATGGGAAATCGTTCTATTTACCAAATAATAAATTCAATTCAGAGAGACTGAGTTATTCTCACATGGGGGAATGCTCACAGTGAATTTTCTGCATCATAAAACCTTCCCACACACAACTGTAGATGACATGCTACAAAAAAAGGACTTTATTCGTCTTTGAATTTCATCTCTGTTTATTCAACAGAGGGAGAGGCTGGTAATTCATTCTGGGAAATCACGGATAAATATGAAACTACTGGATTAAGAAACACAGAGTTATTGCAAAGGACCTGACCTTGCTGCCTATAGACTCAGCAGCAGGCTGAGGGATTTCATCTAAATTCCTTCTTTCCTAGGTATAGGGGATTCTCCATGGAAAGTCTTGGTTTGTCTCTGTTCTTGGGAAGAAAGTTTCAACCTTAGTAATTGAGGGGAAACATAATACAGTAAGAAGTTAGTAAAATTGGTTGGATAGTAGAGAAGAAAAGAAATTAAAACTTGCATAAAAAATTATATGACACTGGTACCTAGCACCTTGTCTAAGTAACTTAGAAATTATTTGGATTTTCAGGAACTGGTTTATTAATTAATGGCTAGGGGATACATTCAGCTAGTTGAAGCTATAATCACCAGCTGGAAAATCTTATTTACCTCATCAGTCCCTAAGTGGAAGTTGTATTTTTCTGAGCTATTTTCCAGTAACTTTGCTATTTGTATAACTCAAAAGCACAAGTGATGGAGAGCACACTTATTTTATTACAGGAAGACAATGATAAAAAATTTAATCTATTACTTTTGCTACAAGAGATCTTTACTATATGTAAAAAGACTAATAGATTACATCCATTATGTAAAATATTACTATTACTGAAACCAAACAACATCTCGTCTTAAAAAGCTACCAGCCTTTGGACATCTGTGCAGTGCATCAGTTTTAATGCACTGCAGATAATACTTTGCTTTTACATAGAGAACAGGCATGCCATGAAAAGGGGTTAGAGACAATACAGCCCTCTGACTTATACAAAAGCTTGCATTTTAATGGGCCTTATGGAATCTTGTGTTGGTTTTCGTGAGTTTGGCAGGCTGTCGCTTTTCACTAAAGAATATCAGATCAGCTCTACCTGACTTGGGGAAGGGATAGCTGTCAGCTGGTAATGCAAGCAGAAGGCTGGAACTCAGGATTTCCAAGCTGTAATCAAAACCCCTGGGCCTGGACAATACAATAACAAAATTCACCTTTCGAAAGAAAGATTCTGCCATTTTCCTAAGGATTGCAAAGCCAAGGAGTTCTGATTTGGCCATCCCTGTATGAGGAACAATAATTCGGGGCGGGGGGGGCTGGTAGGGGGTAATAGGCATTGTTAGCAGACAAAGAAAACCTTTTTTTTCAGAAATGCAACCCCAGCTGCCCAAAGTGCTCCAGAAGACGATGACAATGTGGTGACAGCAGTGGTCTGCCCTGTAGTCAGCATTCCCACTAGCTGTAGAACAGATGCTCTTGCAGAGCAGTGGCGGTATATGAAAGAAAATTGTCATGAAAGATGCACACCATCTAGACCCTGTCTTTTTTGCAATTCAGTGGTATATTGCATGAAAAGACCTCTTAATGCCTCGTTTAATTAGTGGGTTTGCAATGCTTGAAAAAGATGATTCATCTCCTAAGGAATCTATGAAGTCTTGTCTCTTTGCCTTTGATTATAGATGAGAGATGCCAAAATGAATGCAAACCACACATCAATTGTCAGGTTGTCAAGTGTCACACCAAGCACTCACACTACTACTACTACTACAAAAACATTTACATTGGATCCTTCTACAAGACTACCAAAAACAGGTCCCATAGTTTTCTACTCTCTGATCAAAGTTTATTGAAAGAAAGCCTAGCATTCCCACAGGTTCTCCCAACTCTTTAATGGATAAAGTAACAAGTATCCACTTTTCAAATTTCTGCTGCCAATGTTTATCATAGGGAATTTGTCCCGACGCTCTGTTTACTCCATTTGCCACAACACTGAATCGTGGCCAACCTCGTCATTATCTTTTAATCAAAATTGTTTTACTTATACATGAGCCAAACACTTGGAACTGCCCCATTCAAGTTTCGGCTTTAGCACTGAAGCCAGAAGAATTTGCTGTGAAAGTCAGTGAAACACATTTGGTGGTTAATGGCCAGCTACTGCTTCACATCCAGCAGTCACTGGGAACTATTTCTGAGGTACAGGCCTATCTGGCATGATTAAAAATAACAACTGGTCCTTGGGAACGAGATTAACCAGCATATGTCCATTTTTCCATGGAAGACCACCATCAGCTCAAGACACTGGAAGGTGTGTGTTCAAGTCAGTAAGAACTGAAGGTAGTTCCTGCTGAACGTGCATGCTATCTTAGAGAACTGCACACCAAAAGGCATAGGAGAGATCAATTTGTCCTTTTAAGGCTTAACATACTGAAGCAGAAACCCAAACCACTGCAAACAGAAGGAGGGTATGCATTTCGAAAAAAAAGCATAAGCATTTTGCTCTAGAGGCCTGTATGGTATAAGAATGAAAAATCAGAAAGATGGATGTTATGTACTTGTTGATGGGAAAATTGTTTTCTCAGTGTGATAAAAAGTTCCCTCCAGATCCTGTCTTAACACAAGGATTCTCCTCTCTCATTGTTCAAAAAGGAAAGCTACAGACCACATCATTTCATTACAAATACTTTCTTAAAATGCAGTCTGTTCTGATCAAAAGATCAACCCTTCCTGGATTTTCAACAGCTATTGTAATTGTTTTTCATAGAAATCGATTTTAATTGTAACACTGTTCTGCTACAGCCCTATTGTCTGTGTCCTTCCAAATTGTCAGTTACTTAAGAAATAAAAGCTCTAAAGTACCTTGTTGTAATTGATTTCTATGTTTCAATTGTCTTATCAGAAACAAAGTTATGAATATCATCTGTTGAGGCACAAGAATAAAATGCTTTCCTTTTAAAAAAAAAATAAAGATAAAAATCCATTACTGTTTCACTTGTGGTTTTTAAGGCAAAAGTTTGAGGCTGTAATTCTGGTCCTCTGCTACAGTTTTGGAAATACAAATCACAGAATCATAGAATCATAGAATTGTCTAGGTTGGAAGGGACCTTTAAGATCATCTAGTCCAACCATCAACCTAACTCTGATTAAAAAAAAAAAAAAAAAAAGAAAAAACAAAAGAAAACCATACAAAAAAAACCCCCACATTACTAAACTATGTCTCTAAGCACTATGTCAACCCGTCTTTTGAAAACCTCCAGGGATGGCGCCTCAACAACTTCCCTGGGCAGCCCATTCCAATGCTTAATAACCCTTTCAGTGTAAAAATTTTTCCTAATATCCAATCTGAACCTCCCCTGGCGCAACTTGAGGCCATTTCCTCTTGTCCTATCACCCGTGACTTGGGAGAAGAGACCAATCCCCGCTTCTCTACAACCTCCTTTCAGGTAGTTGCAGAGAACGATAAGGTCTCCCCTCAACCTCCTTTTCTCTAGGCTAAACAACCCCAGCTCCCTCAGCCTTTCCTCATAAGACTTGTGCTCCAAACCCCTCACCAGCTTCATTGCCCCACTCTGGACCCGCTCCAGCACCTCAATGTCTTTTTTGTGGTAAGGGGCCCAAAACTGGACACAGTACTCGAGGTGGGGCCTCACCAGTGCTGAGTACAGGTGGACATCACCTCCTGAGTCCTACTCACCACACTGTTCCTGATACAGGCCAAGATGCTGTTGGCCTTCTTGGCCACCTGGGCACACTGCTGGCCCAAGTTCAGCTGACAGTCGACCAACACCCCCACGTCCTTTTCTGCCAGGCACCTCTCCAGCCACTCTGCCCCAAGCCTGTAGCGCTGCATGATCGTCCTGCATTCAAAAGCATCGTATTCAATTGTAGCGCTGCATTCAAAAGATGGGTTGACATGGTGCTGGGGGACATGGTTTAGTCATGGTTTTTTTGTCAGAGATAGGCTGATGGTTGGACTGGATGATCTTGGAGGTCCCTTCCAACCTAGATGATTCTATGATTCTATGATTCTATGGGGTTGTTGTGACCCAAGTGCAGGATCCGGCACTTGGCCCTGTTGAACCTCGTCCCATTGGCCTTGGCCCATCGATCCAGCCTGTCCAGACCCCTCTGTAAAGCCTTTCTACCCTCCAACAGGTCAACGCTCCCACCTAACTTGGTGTCGACTGCAAACTTACTGAGGGTGCACTCCATCCCCTCATCCAGATCATTGATGAAGATGTTAAAGAGAACCAGCCCCAATACCATGCCCTGGTGGACAGCAGTTGTGACTGGCCGCCAACTGGATTTAACTCCATTCACCACCACTCTCTGGGCCCAGCCCTCCAGCCAGTTTTTAACCCAGTGGAGAGTACTCCCATCCAAGCCATGGGCAGCCAGTTTCTCCAGGAGGATACTGTGAGAGACTGTATCATCCACCAAGCGGGTCACTTTGTCATAGAAGATCAGGTTTGTCAAACAGGACCTGCCTCTCATGAACCCGTGCTGGCTGAGCCTGATCACCTGGGTGTCCTTCATGCGCCACATAATGGCACTCAGGATGATCTGTTCCATGACCTTTCTCTTACCTTTTTTTTTTTTTCCCCACTTCTGTTCCACTCTGGTTTCTCTCTAATGTCTTGCTTCAGCCATGGCAACTATCCCATGAGGAGGGATGCTGGGGGTAATGGGCAACAACCAGGAGTACCTGAGGCAGAGACAAGCCTTGGAACAACTGCATTTGGTGGCTATAGTGTGATTTCTAACAGCAAAATCTCTTAGCAAGAGGCAGAAGACAACAGAGTGACCTAATGGGGCTCTGCAACAATGCAGGCAAGTCCTTGTTGACGAATGTAAAGCACCAATACTGAGAAGAAGACAAAAAATTAGGGGAGGGAGTAGAAAGGAGCATTGCAGGAGGCCCCAGAGGAGTGTGCAGAGGCACAAGTGTTGGTGAGGCCAGAGCTCTGCCAGCGTGAGTACCCCAGGCATGGCTGCACCAAGCTTGATATTCATCTGTATGATGAATGGAAGAGGCAGAGTCTGGTCCAGCCTGGTTTGTGCCTGGACTCCTGCCAAGCATGTGCATAAGGCCTGGAGAGTCAAGTGAGGCTTTGGCTGGTGCTGAGTCCTGCTTGGGGGGCTGCTGGTGGCAGCTCTTGGTGCCTGTGCGCAGAGCTGTCACCTGTGTTTCCCTGGCCTTGCCTGGTTCAGGCAGCTGGGCACCACAGGGCACGCATGCAAGAGCATGGTAAGGTGGGTCAGTAGGAGACCAGACTGCCCCCTCAGCAGGAGCTGTGTCAAGTCCATCAAGTTCTCAGTGTGAGCAGAAGATGACTTTAGAGTACATCAACATGCTTGCCACAGAGCCATCAGCTGCTGGCAGCCAGTCACGAAGAGCTCCTAGACACCTAGAGATGCACAGCTTTTTCACCCCACGACATTCCTGACATCCTCTCCACAGAGCATACCATTTCTGGAGGAGCAGGGGACTGCAGGGAGGGTGGACGGGGCTGCAGTGGGTGACGTCCAGTGCGACATCTTTGCAGCCCTTTTCCAGGCCCACCCTGATATCCTCAAGTTCATGATGCAGTGAGAGCTCCAGGAGGTCTATGAAGCAAAATTCACCTTGTGTGAATGAGTTCACCTTGTGTATCTTGGATCTCTCGATTTCTTATGCTAGCCAGTTAAGGCTGACACTCTTTAAAAAGCTCTTGTAAAATTTCTGTCTGTGCTGAAGAGAGAATTACTGGCTCAATAACACCTGTAGGGACAGACTTCTAGAAGTGATACCTTTGGGCCAAGAGAAAGGAGTTGTGGCTCTGTGTTTCTATGACAGTAAAGGGCAAAAGTATTGCTCTCAAAAATGGGCCACACAGGTCTGTGAAAGAAATATTTTTACAGCACAGAGACCCAGAGCAGGTTGGAGCACAAAGGCCAGCTGGAGTGAGAACAACCAAAGCAAAGTGTTCTGCACCCCAGAGCCAGGGCTTGACTTTTCAGGAATCGTAAGGAATATATCCTGTTGCTGCTCTGAGCATGCTGGAGGTTGCCAAGTAACTGCATCCGTCTTTGGTCTATGTGCATCACAAATCTCTTCAAAGCTGGTGGGGTTTTTATTCTAGGTAAATGAAAAGAATTTTTTGACTCCTCAGCCAGAAACAACAGAAACAAAAAAGGCCCCTGCAGCCAGCACACAGCTAACACAGTTAAAGCCGTTACGGCCTGCAAATATTCAGCCTGCTCCCCTGCTTGAGATTATGCATATTTTTCTGCCAGAAAAGAAAACCTGTTGCTGAAGATCAAGGGTTTATAGATACATTTTTAATACCAGTAACAGTACTGTGTGCTACAGCAATACTGCAACAGTTCTCTGTTACTGCTTAAATCCATGTTAAGGAAGCAGTCTATTGGATTTCTTAACTCTCACTTTTAGTGACAGCTTGCATCCTTGTGGGGACATCTCAAAACTCAGCCAGGCCTTTCTCTTCCTGAGCTGAAAGACAGTGTCTTCTTTGCAGGAGGTTTTTCTTTGCTGGCACTTTGTTTTATAATTCCCATCTTTTCCTGTGTCCGATAAATTTCATTGTTGCTGTGTCCTCCCTGAATGAACTTTACAAAAAAATTATGAGGCAATACTCCTCTTTTTTGTACATTTTTAGGTATAAACATACTCAACATCAAATGAAGGCACTAAAACTCTTTATCTCTATAGTCCCTTTGAGTTCTTAACAGACTTGTCTTCGCTCCTATATGTGTGTCTGACTTTCCTCATGACAGGCCATGTGAAAATCCTCTTCTAGAAAGAGTCTGCCAAAACCAACAAAGCCCATCCATATTGCTTTTATACAGGACTCTATACTTGGTTTATTTTAAATTTTACACTTCTTTGGCTTCAGGGAAATGTTTTTAATTCACCAGCTCAGAATCAGGAAATCAGTCTCCCTTTTGAAAGATTACTAGCCTTTTTCTTGGTTTTTGGCTGGGTTTTTTTGTTGTTTGGGTTTTTTGTCTGGTTTTTTTTATGAGAAGGTACTCACTTTTGATGAGAAAAGCATCATATTGCACCCCGAACCTTGAATGCGTCATCTTAGCTGATGCATACAGAAAAAAATACTTGAGATTTTCTCAGGATGCTGCAATATGTGGCAAGGCAATTCACACTGACTGTACCTCACTCGCTCTCTCTATACAATTTAGGAGCGAAGCAGCCATGCACCACTTCACAGCTGTATGTGAGTTTCATCTGCAGCGTTAATCTATGTCATTGCCGTGGCTCCCACCACTGTCCTTCCTCCATCCCAAACACTTCTTGCTATAATACTCATTTATCCCAGAGAAACTCCTCCTTTCTGTTTCCTGGTGGTACTTTGGTACACTCCCATCACCCAGTGCAAATCACCCTTTGCCAATACAAGTTTCACTTCCTGTCATGCTGATCCCTTTCTCTGACTTTTTGCAGTTTTATCCTTGGCATTATTGTATCTGTATGTTGTATTTCAAAAGAATGTGATCTTTATATTTAGAAATTCATTAATATTCAGAGTTTGTGTACTGTACAACCTGCTTATTAAATAATGAGTGCATGGCACACAGAACTCCCACTCGCTCTCTTGCATCAGTAAGAGGTGGTTGTGGCACGCATTAGTAAATTTAATAAAATTGTTATTATATATTCACCACATGTGCCTTTGAAGCCTGTACGTGTTGTGCCAGGAATGCATAATTAGCATAGGGAACAAAAACCAGAACTCAACAAGCCTCTCTTTGGGACTTTATGACACCATTGACTGTAAGAAAAAGTTCACTCATCTCCAGTCAGCAAGAAATTCAATTGAGTGAATGTCAAATGTAAGTACACACAATGTACAAGGCCTGAGTATAATTGTAACTGTGAGATTTATTGGCTGCCTAGAACTAGTGTTTGTACACAGCAATTTAAATGTTAACAGACAATACCAAATTTTGAAATTAAATTCAAGTACTTATGAAAACTGTGAGTGCTATAAATTGAATCCAGGAACGTTTGCATATATCAGTCTCACACATAAAAAGGGCTGGACAGAAATTTCAGATCCAAATCTTTCTAAAGCTTTGACTGTGTGTAAAAACCATTCTAAAAGTCTTGCTCACATTCTTAGTACCAGAATTATTAGGTTACTGTACACTGTAGTCATTTAGAATAGATTCCATGTAGATTTTAGAAGGATTAAGAAAAAAAAAAAATAACCCAAGAAAAGGGCTGTTTTTTACAGTGTTATGACTGAATCAGTATAAGGTCATTTTTATTTACCTGAACAGCCCTTGTAAGATTCACTCATTACTGGTTTCTCCTCTCATTGCCCTGCACGATCCTATTTCAGTGCACAGAACTGCAGCCACGAGTGGTACTTTACATCTTTATCAGTTTAGGGTAGTACCTTGGGCTTTAATGTTGTGAATATGCGTACCTTAAGGTTCAGCGCTTACAGTTTTCTGGCTGAAGAGCACACCTCTTGCTCAGCTTTCTCCACAGGCAGTTACCTTTTTCTCATGCATAAAAATAGCACTGCACGGTTGATACATACCATTTAACCTGCTTTTAGATTAAGACAGTTTTAAACAAACAAATAAAAAGTATTTGCACTGCTTCAGCTCCTGAAATATCTATTGCTGTTTGATAGTTTCCCTGAAAATAGTGATGATGGTCACCATGCAGCATGTACATAGGCACGTCCATTTGCTTCTTCAACGTGTCTGTCTTCCTAAGAGGAAGTTGCAGGGCACTTTTAGTTTCCCTGGACCATGAAACAACCAGCAGCTCCAAAGTAAGGTCACAGGCCACAACGACAGCAGGTCTTCATCAGTCTGCACACCTGTACCATCCACCAGCCTGCAGGGCTCTGCACTTGTGAGTAGGTAAGGCACAACATTCTTCCAAATACTTCATGGCATCACTGCTTTGCTAAAGGTCTGCCATGGCCTTATCAGCACTAAGACAGTAAATGTATCTCAGTGTCAAATGGATCAAACTGTTGGTAATATACCTCTGATTTTTCAGAATATTGATGAATTTTTTTGTTTGGTTAGTTGGTTGGTTTTACTTCTGGAGGTTGCTTTGATTACAAAAGAAATTAAGAAGATGCTGCTTTTGACAGCATTCCTTCAGAACAGATTTGTAGTGGAGGTGAGAGGAAGGTGAGGCAATGTAGCTTGCCAAGGAGTTTACACATCAAACCATACCACTGAAAATATGAAGATGACAGCTTGACTATCATCCC
This sequence comes from Numenius phaeopus, assembly GCA_030770645.1. NCBI lineage: Eukaryota > Metazoa > Chordata > Aves > Charadriiformes > Scolopacidae > Numenius > Numenius phaeopus. The sequence goes on along the minus strand of JARKVS010015473.1, from coordinate 247,280 downwards.
CTCTTTCTTTCAGTGTCACATGTAGTGACTGTGGGGCTCTATTAAAGTGTGTTTGAGAGGCTACATCATGCTGTCTTGGCACAACATTTTGGGTATAGAAGTAACTAATTGAGCTGTTGTTTCTATCTTCTCTGTGCAAGGACTTTGAGACCTCTTGCTGTTTTTCTTTCCTTTGTTCCCTGTATTTTCCTATAAGAAAGCAAAGAGAAGACAGACAGGCAGAAAATAGAGACAGATCCTGCATAAACATTGTAATTTATGAAATATACACTCAGATTTTTTCAGAGCAGCCAAAGAAATAAAATAAGCTCCAGAAAGGAAATAAAACAATAGCAACAACACCATGTCCTGCACTTCCACACACCTAGCAGGTCACACTGCAGGGTAGCACGTTATCTATTTATTACAGCACACAGATTAGCAGAGCAAGTGAGTCAGCTACAAGAGAGCAAGAAAGGACTTAAGAAGTCTCGAGTTTATTTCAGGGGCTCAAATCTAATTATCTATCTCTCTTTAGCTGTGTAATGCCTCACAAGAATTCAGCTGCTCAGGCAGATTTTTAATTGCAATATCCATAGGAAAGAGTTCCAAAAGTCTAAACATGTATCCAAGTATTTTCTTCCAGGATAGGTGGTTTTATTTCCATAATAGTTACATTATTATGACTATACGGCAGTTTACTGTGTTCTTTCTCAGCTAAGGTGACTCATCTCATTTTCAAAATTCACTGGTGTTAGCAGTGGAAGCACCCACTCAGCCTGTTCATCCTGTTCATTCACAGGTTTGACCTATGGTAGATGACAGATGGAGATATGAGCCATGGACCTGCAGTTCCCTGGTGCCCTGCTGCTCTTGCCCTGTTACTGCAAGTCTATGAAGTTTCAAGGCTGGTGTTGAGTCACTCCAAACCAAGTAGTGAAGCTCTAGACCACATGTGCACCCAGAGAGGGCTCTTGCCAAAAGACTTACATCACTCTCATGAGAAAGGGCACCCCTAAGGGCTGAAGGAATGCTACTTTGGTGTAACTTTAATGTAAGTAGATTGAATCGTCTTCCTTTCATTTCTTAATCTGTGAATTTTATAAATATCTGCAACTGCACTGTCTGTTTTGGATGTCAGCAATCAATGCTTGCTTTTTATTTTTACATAATCCATCTTGTCCAAGATGTGATTTAATATCTGGATATCTGTCCAACTACCTCACACCTGATCCATTTACCTGATATTGTGAACCTGCAAACTATACCCTGGGTTTTCCCAGCACAGCTGTCTGCTTTCACCAGAGGACAGGAGAGGTGAGCTGCATGGCAGGTAAAGGGATGCATTGAGGAGAGGCAGTAGCAACTGCCGTGACTACTGGTGGTGCTGAAGGTCCACTAGCAGGCAATAAGATACCAGAGTGCTGAGCTGACACTAGGGGATTACAAGTTTTTCTCCTTTCTATGTGTTGTTCCTCTTCTATCTCTTCACAGCTGCCTAGATCCAAAGAGATAAGAAAGACAGGGATTTGCTGGAGAAACTTCATTAAAGTTATTATTGCCATAGGTCATCATGTGAAGATGCATTGGAATACAGGGCAACAATAGAGGGGAACGAGCAAGCAGTGGGATGTCTCTGCCTGCAGAGCGCTGTTCTAACATGTTGTGACTTGATAACTCCTTTCAACAAGTTGACCATGAGGCAGCAATGTGTCTTTGTGGTCAAGAAGACCAATGGCCTCCTGGGGTGAATTAAAAAGCCAGCAGGTCGAGGGAGGTCATCCTCCCACTGTTCTCTGCCCTGGGGAGGCCACACCTGGAGTACTGTGTCCAGTTCTGGGACCCCCAGTTCGAGAAAGAACAGGAACTACTGGAAAAAGTCCAGCAAAGGGCTACAAAGATGATCAAGGGAATAGAGCACCTCTCTAATGAGAAAAGGCTGAGAGACCTGGGTCTGTTCAGCATGGAGAAGACTGAGCATCTTATCAATGCCATGAATATCTAAAGGGCAGTTGTCAAAAGTATGGGTCTTCTCAGTGGTGCCTGGTGACAGGACAAGAGGCAAGAGGTACAAACTGGAACACAGGAAATTCCACCTGAACATGAGGAAAAACTTCTTTACTTCGAGGGTGCCAGAGCACTGGAACAAGTTGCCCAGAGAGGCTGTGGAGTTTCCTTCTCTGGAGATATTCAAAACCCACCCGGATGTGATCCTGTCCAACCTGCTCTAGGTGAACCTCCTTTGGCAGGGGGGTTGAACTAGATGATCTCCAGAGGTCCCTTCCAACTCCTACAATTCTGTCATTCTGTGATCTACAGTGTCTTTGATGCCCACAGTTTGCTCTCAGTAGGGTCAGGCTGCAGCGTGGAGTTAAGACAGTCGAGACAAATTTGACCTACAGTGTAAACCACAAGGAGTACTTTCCATTTGTTATGGTTTCTTCAGATGATGCCATTTTCACCTTGAAGGAGCAGCAGTAGGAAATCCAAACCCTGCCTGAGTGATCAGGCTGAAAAACAGTATAGGTTCTGTCAAAAAAACATATTGTTCCTTACTCTTGTTGCTGCCCTCTCATATGAATGAGTACAGCATTTGATACATGCGTGCGTCTGTTTTTCACATTGCATTACATTAATGCACAGCCTATATATTGGTAAACATCTTTGGAAGAACTGTACATCTGTAGAAGTTAGACGATCCAGACATTCCCCCTCATTTCTAGTCAAGTGGTTTTTTAAGTTGGTTAAGTTATGGTGACATAAATCAGAACTAAATAACCCTGTGCTCCATATCTCTCAGTTCTATTTTCTAGTCTCCTCTGAGCAAAGAAATTCACTCCATGTTTTGGTTAGTCCATGTAACAATATTGTCAGGTTTGTTATTCTTCCAAATAGGGTCTAAGTCGCTATCGCAGCATTTCCTAATGCACAATCACATCGTTTGACATGATGTTTAGTCGGATGTCTTTTCCAAAGAATAAGATTTGGTTTTGCCAGTCTGCTATAGGCATATTGTGGGTGAAGATTTCACCAGCTGAGCAACTGATTTTCCACTTCACCCAAGATTCAATACCTTCAGCAGCAGCAATGTAGGAAGAAAATTGTACAGAGATTTTGTAAATGCAACCATTAATAACAGCATCATAGTGATATATTGAAGACTGTACCTAATAGGGGGGGGGGGGGGGGCAGATCTTAGAAAAAATCTTATTTATATAACTGAGTAAAAGTATTGGGATTTTCCTGAATTTAGTAACTATGATGGGAGCAATCTTAATGTTATATATAATTCTCAGAATATGTCTCCTTTGGGTAGTGAAAAATAGGACAAATGTATTTCTGAAAAAAACAGCTGTTTGTAAGCCATAGCAGCTATTTCATGGTCCAAAGCTGCTGTAGAACAGCCAGAAATATGTTTTGCAGTATGCCCAACAATTCTTCCACTGAAATAAAACACACCCTAGAGTGCATGTATGATTACTTGCATTCTGAATAACCCAACTCTGTGGAAAATTACATCAGTCTTCTTAAACTTCAACTCTGACTTACTTTCCCATAAACCAAGTTTCTAGTGTCTGTCACTTATCAATTATAAAAGGTTAACATTTTAAAATGTGACCTCTGGGAAAAGTGCATTTTTTTTCCTAATTCCATAGCTCAAAAAGGGCTGAACCACTTTTGCTAAAGCTTACAAAAATAGAAAAAAAAGAATAAGGAAGAAGAAAAGATAATCTCTTATGGCTGAGATGAATAATGAAGCTGAAAGATTTTTTTGTCTGAAATCATCATGAGTAACATTAAAAGCAGGTTGCATTTGTACCTGAAATTTTAGCTGTATTGTGGCATCTGCAAGCCCAGGCTGCTAACTATACAGACAAAAGCGCAGTCAGTATATATGTGCATGAAATAATTGAACATAACCAGGACACTTTCCTTGCTTTAAATGGTGTGTAGCACTTGTTCATCTCCTGCAGTTTGGTGATATGTCTCTTTTTATTGTATTTTCAGGAATGTTAAAAAAAAAAAAAAAAAAAAAAAAAAAAGGCATTCTTAGTCAAGTAGCTCATGTTAAGTTCCCAGGAGGTGATAGAAAACTTTCCTTTTAACTCAACAAATAGCCAGCTATTTCAAACAGAAATCTATCTGTCTGGGACCAAAGTCCAGTCCTGTGGATTTCTGTGTAAACAATGTTTCTGCCTGACTCCCAGGAGAATCACACATGCATGAAAGACTGAAAAATTAAATACAGCCTTGCAACTCTCTGAAATGTTAAAACCTGTAATTTTTAAATACTGTAGAGCTAGAAATGAAATGAAAATGTTAATTATTTAAAACCCCACCCTGAAGAATCTCTCTTAAAATTAATAAGTGTTGGCACCATGCCCTGTGAGTAGCCTCGGCAGTGTAGACAGGATGCTACCCACCTTCCATGTAAGGTACAATCATAGAATCATAGAATCATTTAGGTTGGAAAAGACCCTTAAGATCATCGAGTCCAACCATTAACCTAGCACTGCCAAATCCACCACTAAACCATGTCCCTAAGCACCACATCTACATGTCTTTTAAAGAGACCTGAGAATCATAGATCAATGGGACGCTGTAACTCCTGAGGACCTTCCAGTCGTCGCGTGGCACAGACCTCAGCGGACCAAATCGGACCTGCTGGTGGTGACTTTTCTTGCTTTCCTCTGTAATACTGCTTCTCTTTCCCTTCTTTCCTATACCTCTGCCTTTTCTCTATTGCCATTTAGCATTATTTTAAGATAACAGTAGTAAAGCTACAGCAAACATAATCTGACCTTGTTTGTATCTTAAACACACTCTTGGAATCATTGCGAACCCCTCCGGACCAGTCGGACTGGTTGGACTTACATGGAACTCTGACGGCATGTTTCACATGGTGCAAATGCAGAGGAAGATATAAGTCCTGAAGTTTTCACTGAATTTCACTGAATTTTCACTGAATTTTTAGAGTTGGATTCTCTCGAATTCTCTCAATCAATTCTCTCAAATCACACTACCATTGGTGGAGACAAGGGGTGGGACGACTCTTACCCCCATTCAAAAGGCTTTTGCACGATTAACTGCTGCTGCCAGATGAACTGAACACCAAGTGTCCCTGGCAGTCTGCCGGAGCTACTGCATCACTTATGATCCTGTGTTTGCTACTGGTGGTTGGGTGAGTTACTGTATGGGCACATTGTTGCTCATCTTTCCTGCTGTCTTATTAATGCTTTGTTTTATAACATACTGTCAGATTCCATTCCTGTTCAGACTACAGGCATGTAACAAATAAACTGGCTACAACAAAGGTATGGATATTAGACCAGTGCTCAGTGCAGAGCGGTTTGCTATCGGTTAACTCCATGATTATCAAGACACACAGAGATGGGGAATTACATTGGGAACAACCTTCTCAATCTCTGTATAATTCAATGGCTCCTTCTCTGACCATTTCTCTCCTGAGACTCCATCATGAACAACTTCACCCTCCCTAGGGATCCAAGCTGAGATCTTGCCTGACACCTGCTCAAAATTAGATTATCTGGAGTCTAAAGACAAAGCAAGCAGGGTTGTTCATAAACATAGCCTGAACTGAAAACTATGAAATTAGCTAATTGACAAGAAACAAGATTCAGAGCCAAGGAGCTGAAATATCCAAAGCAAGAGCCAGAGAGAGAGAGAGAAGGGCAGTGGTTATCACCAAGAGTTTTCCAGAAAATTGCCTAAGAAAGGCCTGATGCAAAGCCCTGTTTAAAGCTTCCCATGAATTCAGCTGGAGCCAACGCACCACATTTACCACAGCAAGTATTGAGCTCCCTACTGCATAATGAGAGCACAAGGCATAAAGACAGGTCTCCATGCTCCCATCAAGCAAGGCTCCTGTGTCCCAGCCTGTTGCTTTCTGTATTGCATCTTGGGCCTACTTTTTAAGTTTAACTAAAAACCACTGCTTTCCAAGTGAGCTCTGACTTCATAGTCTGTTTAGGCACTAATGAAACACAGAGAAAAACAAAAAACTCAGTCACAGAAAGGCGGAATAGCTAATCTAATACCTCTGGGGAAAATACCCCCAAGAGCTCCTATGGGCTTCTGCTGAGATGCAGAAAAGATTGCCAAATGCAGGGAGCGAAAAAGTCATGGCTGCTTCTCATTGGAAGAAATGGCTTAGACTCTCTAAAAGTAGCAAAATATGGAAGATATCCGGCTTTTATACACTTTCTATGCTCTGAATATACCACTGATTTTCCTTCTGACCCTTTCACTTAAAGTGGAGAACTCAAAATTATCCAGAAACATGCAGTGTACGCACAGTGGCACAATTATTCTCCTCTAGCTAGTAATTTACTTTCAAAGTTGATCAGAGTACAATTAGTTGCTTTCATCCTGAATGGGGCAGATTGTGTTCTCCTCTAGCCCACATTGCATCCATGCCTCACAGCAACTGATAATCTGATCTACTTTTTCTAAGCAGTGACTGGAGTGGCAAGCAAAGAGCATATGGTGACCTCCAGGATGAGGTCACCTGAAAATGCCTTCCAGGGACATGCTGAATTTATGCTTCTCTTGCAGCTGAGCAGCTGTTCGAGCATTGTTCACAGGGTCCAATCCAAGAGCCAGAGGTTGGGGGCTAATGATTGCAAATTAATATTTTTTTTAAACCTCAGACATGATTTCTTTAAGCAGGAACTGAAGGCCTTGGTGTGGTTGCAAGTAAGAAGATTTGCTTGGTGGGTCTTCTCCCAGTGTAACAGAGAGGAGGCCTGAGAAAGAGTCAGGGGGCATGTTAAAGCAAGCCTGCCCAGAGAAGGGCTCGTTCTTAGAGAACGGAGCCTCTGAGCAGAGATTTCTCTGGAAAAAATGTGGAATGCTAATTTATCCCCAAATGCAGCCTGACAAAATGTAAGTCAAAAAAAAAGGCATTTAAGTAAAAGAATAAGCACAACCTATTCCATGAAGTCCATCCCACTGTCAGGCTTTCTCAAAGCATACTGTAGAAGAGGTGCAGACTCATGGCTCATGTAAATCCACAGAACTTCATCAAAATCAGTAGCGTTCCTCTATTTTAAAACAGCTGAGGATCGTGTCTCAAAGCTCTTAGTCATAACAGCATGCTGTAAGCCAAGAGAAAATTAGTAGAGGAAATACACAACATTGGTGCTGTGCTGATTTTCTGTGATAAACAACTTATCATAAATATTTAAAATCCATTATAAATTTTTATTTATTCTTAAATACAGTATGCTAATTTTGTAATGCTAAAATTGTTTGGTCCACTTATTTGCATAATTGCTGCACTGCAGTTTGGTAAAAGTTTTGATTCAAGATACTCATAAGCGATAGCATGATTGTGTATACAGTTGAATTAAGAAAAAAAGACACACAAGAAAAAAACCCTTTCAATGCAAAATGCATTATAATAACTAACACAGATAAGAGGAACGAAAAACTGCAATTTGATTGAGGACAGAGGAAAGCTTTCCATAAATTAAAAGTGTCTGTGGGGTGCTAAGACATCATAATAGTCTGAGCAAATTTTGAGTGAGATGCTCTGGGTAGAATGAATAGTGTTGCAGTGATTAAAATATTAACTGGTAGTTAACTGTAATTGGTGGCAATTCAGCAAAAGTGATTTTTCCTAGAGATGGGAAATAATGACATCAGCTAGACCAAAAAAAAAAGTTATCTGGGAAAATAAATGAGTGCTGCAGATCTTCTGTCATTAATTTATCTGTTTAGTGTATCCTCCTACATAGTTACACCCTGTCCCACGTCTGTGTACATAGCACCTCCAGACTTCTGGGCTGTTAGAGGAAGCGAGTTGCAAACACAAGCACCTAACAGCCAGTTGCGTATGATCAGATGAAGCAGTAGTTCATAGCCTGCTATGCAATGGGCTTTACCAGATCTTCATCATTCCATGTTCTTACACACAAATTGTAACCCCAAGGGGACAACTGAGTCCAAAAATGAGTCTAACTCATCCCATAGAGTCCCTAGCTCCATCTGTCCAAGGATCAGAGATAGCTCAGCCCTGGAGAAGCAGAGGCACCAGCCCTTTTCTGCAGGCTTTAGAGGCCTGCCAATGGAAAAAGCCATGTCCAAGACTACTATGAGCCAACATTTCAGGGTGCCCGTTTCAGCCCTGCTTAGAACTTTTTACTGCATAACCCAATAGTACAGAATAGCACATAATATGGATGAGAAAGAGTAGAAGCAATTCTTTCAAATGTTTATTCAGAAACATTTATTTTAAAAATCTCCTCCAATGCCTTTCTACCTGCACCCTATATCAGATAATATTAAGGTCACCCATGAAGAAAAAGATCTGAGTGGAAATAATGGTGTTCAAAATCTCACTAAAAGAGGAGTAGAATATGAAAACAGGACTTTATGAAATATCCTTGGGAGAAATTTCATGGAAAATTTTCATTAAAAAAAGGAGAAGGCTGCTAGACTGGAGGCCCTCAGCTGAAGCATGAGGCTTTGGCAAATAAACGTCTAAAAAATCTAAAATGTGTTTTTCCACACAGTTTGGGGAAAAGTATGCTTTCTGCAGAGAATTAGAAGTAATCTGTATGCATAAAATCTCAATATTTAACAGGATATGAGACAACTTTGACATTCCACTATGTTTAAGGTAAGCACAGATGTGAGAGACCAAGCTAAAAAGAAAAAGCTCTCAGTATTTGATCAGAGGCACTCCTAAACATTTTGGTGTTGCAGAAGTTAATGTGAGGTGAAGAAGGAGAGATGGGTAGTTGAAGTCTTCATGGCGAATATCTTCCATGGGATAAGAGTACCTCTTGCTGAATATGAAGAAGCCACGGAATTCGAAATGATTTCATAGATTTTCACAAGCAGAAATGTCACTTCTTTACTTTCAAAGGGCAGTTCCAGGCAGTAAACATGTCCCTGGAAGCTGCAGTATCTAATGCACAGGAAGCAGGTTCTGAGATGACCTGTAATGGTCTGGATAGCCACAACGGTGTTGGAGATGCAGCTCTACTCAGTCTGCACTCTGGCAGTCAAGTCCTTGCTGTGTCCACCACCAGAAGGCATGACTTTAATTGTAAAGACTTGTAGCACAGAGATAATTAGAGAACTATAAGAGATACAGGGCTTTAGTGTTTAGTATAGTGCTTAAGAGCATGCCTAATTCCAAACACAAAATCCACATTTATTTACCAGTGCTTTCAAGAGTGTGTTGCTTTGGCTTCAGCTTGAAACATGATCAAAAAAACAAAGGTGCATATCTGCTGGGATGCACCTCTACCTTTGAGACGGAAAAATGGTGTTTCTGTGCTCTCTCCCATTTTACTGGAGTATTACCTTTCAGTTCACGCTTTCTTATATGTTTGTACAGCACTTGCTGCAGATAAACCTTAGACCTTGACAAATCCAGCACACGTAAATAGATATTATGAGAAATCTGGTTATAACCTGCAAAGACTGTGTTTACAGACTGTATAGGGGCAACAACACAAAACAAAAAAAAAAAAACAGTGGTTCTGTTAGATTTGGTGCTGCTATTCATTTCATAATTAAGCAAAGAAGGTGCCATTTCAAGGTAATATTCAAGCATACTAAAATCACAACTGTGAAAGGAAGAGGATGATGACAGTTGTGTAATCTGAGCTTTCTTTTCCTCACAGATACCAGCAACAGCTGTGAGGAGCAGGGAAAACACTGCTTTTCAGAAACTTTAATTAGCGCTTGCCTGACCCACTTCTACTGCTAAAAATGAATCATTTTTCTAACGTATTTATTTTTAAACCACAACCCATAGCAGCTGGGTTTCAATACCTAACAGAGGTACTAAAATCACATACCTAGAATATCATGCATCAAAGCTGTCTTCTCAGGGCAAAAGTAGTCACATAATGTCTCTCTGCAATTCTATTACCTTTTGCACTACAGGAAAAAGAAAGCTTTAAAACACAGGTGCAGTACTTGGGTACCCTGTCGACTTGTACAATGAAGAAATGACAGTCCTGGACTGGTTGGACTCTCTCAGCATTAGACTGTACTTCATATTATGTGAGGTTTGTTGGCAGCTAGAAGCCCAGCAGCCATCAATGTTCTCCTTGATCATGACAGGATCAAGAAAGCTTTCCATATGCAAGTCTGTCAGCTGAGTGCTTTTGCTCAGCCTTTACTTACTCACTCCATTTTTTTAATGGATATTCAGAAGTATAGAGAGTTTACAGAGAAACTGACATCAACATGGGTGCTAGAAAGTAAGCCAGATGTTCTTGGGCTTTGTTTGTTTTACAAGTATTGGGTTCTTCTGTGCCTAAAGTACTAATTCCAATTTTAATATTCTTGTTTTTCTATCAGCAGATGTATTGTTTCTGGCATAAGACTTGCAGTGCTCGCTTGAAGCGGTTTTTATCAGTCATCTGGTATGGTCAGTGAAAGCTGCTGTCGCCTCACTTCGCTCAGTGTCACCTGGCAGATGTCTTCATTTCTCAGTAATAGGAAAAATCCTGGCTCTTCACAGTCTTCTCACTGAACTTAACTCAATTATCTTCATTTGTTTTGAATATGAATGGTGTCGTTCCATGTCAAGATGCATGACTCCTGCATTTCAGTCTGAATTTATCTCTTTGAATGGCTATGTACTGTATGAAACATGTCAGTGAGGTCTATAGGCAATTCTGATTAAAGGCAAGTAAAAACAACTTATTCCAAACTTGTAAGTAATTTACTTGAGTAAAGAACCATAATCCTACATCAAGGAAATTATATTCTAGATCCAAACAACTGGTGCTTTGTGGGTGTCTCAAATAGCAGTTGTGGTGTAGGGTCTCAGAGCTGAGACTACCTCCTGCTTCCTTGCAGAAATAACGGATGTCTAAAACAAGTAGCATCCACTGCTCTAGCTAATCATTCAGTTTAACAGTCATGTGAACATCGCAGTTAGGCAGAGGAGAACATAATGTGGCAGATGTAAAAGTCAGCCGAAATGTCAGCTGCATGACAATGCCGAGACTTTTATTTACTGCCTGTGAATCCTGTTTGACAGAGGGAGCTGTTAAGAGAACAGAATGTTTTTGGATGCCTGCATAAAAGTATTTATCTAACACTGTAAACGAAGGTAGATCAAATTATTCTTTGTCTGCCAACCAGGAAAGTACGTTGTTAAAACTTATGTGCCACCTAGAGAAACACTCTTGGACGGGGGATCAAAATGAGTGAGGAGAGTTGGTTTCTTTTTCCACATCTGAAAGAGAGTGCAGGTGAAACAGAGGAACAAAGTTTGGTTTTAAAAGGAAAATTACTAAACAAATAGTTATATCTAAATTTCAAAGGTGAATAAGAGTACAACATAAAGAATGTGGTGTTTGGTTGTGTGTTTTGAAGTTTTCACTTCTACATTGCTTTCAGTCAGTGTGGGAGTATCGTGGAGAAGAAATAAACCTGCTTGTGGGAAAGGGCCATGAAGCAGAAAAAATCTGTGAAAAGAGCTCTTACATGTTGTTGAGGGATTGTGGTGCACACAAAGAAACTACTGAGAGTAGGAGGAATTAGGCAGGCCTCAAAGGGGAAGGAAAAGGCAATTTCTAGGCTGTGGAAAGGGCTGAGCAGTTTGCTGCAAGGCAGAAAGCCTCTGAGCTGGCTGGAACCAAGCCTAAAAGCAAGTAAATCATTTCTTCTGAAGGGACACGGCAAGTTCAAAAAGAGGTGCATGTGAACCCTTGCTAGTTCTAGTCTGTCACACCACATCAGGTAGACTTTTATCCAGTTAACAAGTTATGAATCCTAGCCTACATTCTAATAGTACTGCTTCCACATGATAGTATTTTCATTTAAAAGCCTTTTGGTGTCTGTAGTGTTGCTTCATCCAGGAGATAGTTTAGGTATAGCTGACTGAAAATCCCAACAGTCTTGACCAGCTGTGACAAAAGGCCAGATGGATGGACAGGGTTGGATGTCAACGGGAGGGTCCACATAAGAGCATCTGTCATATAGAAAACAGGCCATGGCTGCAGGAGGAAAAGCTGCAACAACCCAGTAGGTGTTCACCTGCAGTCACTAGGATGGATGCATCCAGTCCAGTTCCATGGTGACTACCTGTCTTGGGAAAGTTCAGCCTGATCTCATGAGAGGTTTTCATAACCATGTTTATGAGCAGCAGTGAGGTCTGATGGAGTATGTTGTTGACAGGTCAGACCCTTCATTCCAGCCTAGTTTTCATGTTCCTTTCTGGCATGGTTGGTGGTATACCTATAAATCTAATGTAGTAAGAAACACTAGTAATTTCATAGTTTCACATATTTGGGATTATAAAGTAAATTGCGCCTTATCCACCTGCATCAGGGTATACGCCAAAGGATGGGTGCTTGATCAGAGCACTCCCAAGGCTGAATGAACTATTTCTTTTCCCTTTTTTGCAGAGGTGTATTATTAAATTCATCAACAGCCAAAGGTTTTAATTGCCCCACAGAGTTGGCCTTCAATTATTGTGAGGCACATGCCTCTATATTTACTACTGTTATGAGGAACCTCTGTAATGATTTCTTAGTTTGTAATCTCAGAGCCTACATTTGTTCTTCCTAATCTGAGGAACTTCAGGTTATGAGAACTTCAAGATTGTGTTTTAGTCTTTCTTGGATCCTTCTTTTCCATTAAAAATGTCATTCATCAATATTTGTGTAGTGAAAGGGATAACAATGTTTCAGTGAAGCCACACCATAAATCTGTGGGACTATTTCAAGCAGTTATTCTGTACAGCAGACTGCCCCATAGTTTTCAGAACTTCTACTTTCTTCTTATGCTGAACAAGAAACTTTTACTAGTGAAAAAGAACAAGGAGTGATTCCTGGAGGTTCTCATGCTTTTCACTGAGCTCTATGCTGTGGTTTGAAGATACAAAACGTCACTTTTGGAACAAGTTGCCCAAATTAGATCTACTGGGTATTTAAGGCCATTGTTTATTCTGTGTTGATTTCTGTAAGAGTCCTGTGTTCTTAGAGCAGATCCAGGGCAAACCGTGGTTGTATGATGCAAAAAATCCTCAGCATCCTTTCCCAGTAGTCACCAACATTAATGTAAGTACGTGTGTAGAGCCCTTCAACTGATTGCTTTGTTAAAGAAGATAAACGTTCTTTCTGTGTAATCACTCTAAAATCAGTAACTGCAGCTTTATCTTGTCAAAGGAGATCTACAAAAAATAATTCCATCTCCTGCTTTGACCTGATTTCCCTGTGCACCCTGATGAGCTAGACTAACATGCAGGTATGTACATAAACATTGCCATATAGTGTGGCAGCCAAGTGTCTTAAAAGCAAGACCTGGAGAGTGGAGAGCAACTTCCCATGGAAAAGTTAAAAGTTTTCTTTTAAAACATTTCTCTTCCAATCTTGTAAGAGAAACTCAGAAAGCATCAGATGTTCCCTTTACACCCTTAAGAATTCTTTGTGAAATGAGTCTGAAAACCTGATTACCAAATAAAGCTATAAACTCTCCTCATGGCTTAAACGTCACTCCACACTCCCATGGAGTACTGAGCTTTTTCATGATGTGTTTCTCAAAGTTAGAAGAATCTCTGAGTTTAAAAATAACATTCAGGTTTTAAAAATCTAAGCCATTTCCACAAATCTTTCAGGGAGAAAACTTGCTAGGCTGATTTCTTCTCTGCAGTTGCAATGGTCATTGACCTTGATGCTGAAATGCACCACAGATATTTGACTGCTCATTAATTATAGCAATTTCAATACTCTGATTTATATGAATGTGTTTTTCTTGGAAAAGTCTGTGCATTTTATTTTTGTAGAATGGCATGTCCTAGTCATGCCATCCAATTGGGCTCCCCTTAAGGTAGTCAATAATCCCTTCCTCTCGGATCTTCTTCCCTAATGGCTTATTCACATATTAAATACATGTATTATCCTCCTAACCTGTATACTTATAGTATGAGTTCATTGCCTAGCGTAAGTTAGAACAGTGGTTTCTTTACATGGAATCTGATGAGCTGATGTGTCGATTTGAAGGCCAGAGGAAGTTTCTTTGACCAATTTCTCTGACCTTCTGAATAGCACAGGCTGTAAGATTTTCACAAGCTCTTGTATTCCAAGAGAAAGAAATATGCCAAGTAGCTGGCTCAGTTTCTAACCACTTTAATTAAAAAAAGAATTAGTAAGTGGTAATATTAACACAGTAACTAGCAGTCTGTACTATGTACAATGCATTCCCTTTGAAGAGAAATAGCTATTCTCTAAACTGTGATGTGCTCAAGCCCATGAGGTTACTCTTACATACCCAGAAACATCTGCATGCCAAACTATTTTAGTCATGGTCCAAACTAAACATGCCATTTTAATACTGTGTCACCGCATTCCCACAAAACATACTAGATTTTCTTCTCCAGATAATACATTTCTTACTGGAAACAAATCACTTTCAGATACATGGCAATATGTCACAGAGAAGATAAAATTGAACATAAATTAAATATTTAACCTTCTAGGGACATTCTCCTTAGGTATGTGCAACTTGGATAAGTTTATTCAAGAGCCAAAAAATTAAAATTTGGAAAGGGCTCTCTGTGACATGTTTTTCCTCCAGTGAATTCTGATTTACTGAGAAATCAATCATCTGATGCTAGTGTAGCAGGAACATCAGATTTATGTTCCTGTTGCTATTTTTTAAAATACTGCTTCCCTTTCTGACATGAATGTAGCTGAGGAAACTACAAGATGGATTCTGTGTGTACTGAGTGCTGACTGTTATGCGCTAGTCTCTAAATGATGCAGATGGCAAAGCAGATCCAACATCCAAGAGCCTCTGTCTCAAAATACAACTTAATAAACACAACTCAAAGGAACCAAACCAATTTTCTTTTTCATGCCTCCTTCCCTCCTTCTAGCACTACTTCTGCATGCTGCAGGTTTGTTATAAGTCCAAGCTACACATTTCCCCAAGAATAAAATCTTGCCGGTGTGCTAAGAGAAAAAATGGGACAGACAGAGCTACTGTAACAGTCACACCTGCAGGGTGACTCCTGATTTACACCTGTATGAGCATTATGTATAATCTACTATAGGCAGAGGCAAAATTATGGTTTAGCAACTCCTGAAAATAATCAGTTTTGAAGATACAGTAAATAATGTGAAATATTAATCAGACTCTCTGAAAAAATATCCTGATAAGTAGTGTTTAATGTTCTGCAAAATTATATCTTTTGAATTATATTTTTATTGGCAATTTAAATTACACATAGAAAGCAATGTTTAAGTATCTCGGTAAGTTTCATTCCCAAGGAATCAAAGTTGTATGCTGTTACTGGAGATGAGAATCACTGTAAAATGAATGTAATACTCAACGTGTGTCTGCAAGTTAGTCAAATCTGTGTGGGGGAGTATGCCACAGAAATTTATTCAGGCTCCTACTTTAGTTCAGAGCACCAGTGTGAGTTACACCAGAAAGCTAAATTCAGTCTGGATAGAGAATCTTGGCAGCTGTCTCAGATAATAATAGAGAAGATTCAAGCACTTTTAACAGGTGCTTCTCAAATACAGATCTACAGATGTCATTTCCACATATTATTTTTTTTCATATAGGCACATCCATTTTTTTTCTTTTTTTCAAGCAAAAGTGTGCTTTCTTGCAATGATCTCTTCCAGGGATGTTCTGAGAAAAACGGTAACATGATGACATATCCTGGACAAATCCTCAACTTCTTTGCCTTTTTTTTGTCCCTTGGGGACTGGATATTTCAACTATAATTACCTTGGCCCCAGAGACACACTGAATTGCTGCAGGAAATCAAGAATATTGAGGTTTAAAGTACTAAAAAAAAAAAGTTTCAGGAAAGAACTGGGACCACTTAAAGATGAGGTAAGGTTACAGAGGAAAGGGGCAAGGAAGTCAAGGTCATAAAGTGAGTGAGTTTCTAAATTAACCATATTTGCTGCAGAATGATATTCAAGATGCCACTTTGCACAGTGGTGAGTGCTGATGTTGCAATAATATCCTTTCATAGGGCCTCATACAATGTGTTCTGCTTTTTTTCTCTCCACTAATGGAGCAGTAATGAAGGTAGTAACGGAGAACTCTCCAAATAAGTGCAGGGTCCTACACAGAAAAATGACAGTCAACTCAACGTCAATATCAGTCAATAAACTATATATCACTGAACTAGTCTAAGGATTGAAGATAAGGGCATGAGGAGGCTACAACTGTCAAAATATCAAATGCATTGTTTCAGCTGTAAATTAGCATTTTTTTCCTTGACATATCTTACATAAATCCTTGAGAAAAAAAAAAAAAGGATTATATATTTTTCCAGAAGTTCATAAAATAAGTATAATCAATGGGCATAATTTGAAAGAGGTGTTTTTAGAAATGATGTAGCATTATCTTCTAGCTATTTATAGAACTAATATATCATTGTTTTCTAGCTATTTATAGAAATATGTAAGCCCTGCTAAAGAACTAATCCTATCCCTCATTAACACTTTAAAAATATTTACTAGTCTAGTTAACCTGTCTATGGAATTACTTAAATATGTACAGGGGAAATACTTTGTAAATTAAGTCTTAGTTAGCATGCAGTCAAAATCTCTGTCGATCCCAAAATTCTGAATGCATGCTTTGTTTATTTGAGAAATGCGGTGATCAAATCAATACAAAACAGTAGTATACATAACTATCAACATACATGCAAATAGTTGGCTCTTCTGTAGTGTCCTTCTAACACTCAGTTTATTCTAAAATTTCACAGCCCAGTTCTGTAAAGCAATTGAAACATGTTCCTTCCTTCTTGCAGGATAGAAAAGCACTAATTCAATCTTATCTAAAAGGAAAATGAGATATACTGT
Source organism: Numenius phaeopus (assembly GCA_030770645.1). Classification (NCBI taxonomy): domain Eukaryota; kingdom Metazoa; phylum Chordata; class Aves; order Charadriiformes; family Scolopacidae; genus Numenius; species Numenius phaeopus. Next base: position 230,472 of record JARKVS010015473.1, on the reverse strand, counting down.
TTATGAAGATCTCATCACATGGCAAAGTTTCAATCCTGTATTTCCCCTAAAATTCAGAGTCCAGGTAATATGATATAATGGAAAGTGACCATAGCACAGTAAGAAGAGAAGTTTATACAAGAAACATTGTTTTTTCTAATGCATGAGAGAGTTCCTATAACCTGAAATATATCACTGCTAGAACATCATCTCAAATTTATCATTGACTGAGCATCAACTGAAAACTGATATATATGCATAATTTTCATTTATTGGCCTTGAATGTTCACTCAGGTTAATGCATACTTCCAAGTTTAAAGGCTTTACAGGCAGAAAACCAAGAACAAAATGCACCACCAATTCTTTGACTAACCTTGCCTGCTGCTCCTGATTAGAGCTGCATTATCAATGTTTAAACATTCAGATAATGATATAGCATGTTGTTTCCTGGTGTAGAAAGAGGCTGATCAGGATCTCATTATCACATTAGAGAGAGGAGGAATGGCTGTGGTTTACAAAGAACAAAGCAGGTAGAAAAGAGGGCACACGGTAAACTCAAATTGCACTGACCCAGAGAGTCTCTTTAATGTATCTCTATAGCACACACCTCTTTACTGACTCTGCTTGCAAACAAAGGAGTCATATAAATGTAACATGTTAACAGGAGAAAGAAAAGAGAGTTAGTCTTTAAAAATACAGTAATACATAATAAAGATTTGGGAAAGGATCTCCAGCCTAATTCTCTTGTCTTCTCCAGACCTCTGATTTACAGTGCTGAAGATGTGGTCCTCAGTTTCAGTAGTAGAACATCATTGCTTCTTTTCAGGAAAATAAATAATCCCCACAAGGTAGTCTTTGGTACTAGCAAACATGCATGCACCAAAGTTTGAAAATATCATACAAATTACACAATATTTGGTGTTTCATTCTTTTTTGTTTATGAGCTCTATTCAAATCTTGATAAAAAGAATGTATGTCTGTTCTAAAAATGGCAGAAGCTATTCTGAAACACACACCCACACACGAAACAGCAGATCAATTTGGTGGGGCCTGAATTATTTCTTCACTTCTTTTTTTTTTTTGCTGTGTATCAGTTCACTCCAAATAAAGGAATAATTTGTGTTTCTCTGTGACAAGGTTTCCCGTGGAAGATAAAATCCTTTATTTGAGCAACTGACGTCACTGGGAAAAAAAGACAAGCTTTCAGACACGAAAATCCTTTAAGTTTCCATGTATATATTAGTCTAGTAAAACCCATAAAGATTCAGTTCTACCAGTTCTGTTCTGAAAGAATATTAATTTGGTTTGGAAATGCTGTTCACAGCTGATATTGACATGTACCTTACCTAAAGGGTTACAAATCATGAACTTGCCATTTTCTGAGGCAGTGTAATTAACATGTCTCAGATCCCAGAAAAAGGCTATGGACCATAATAAACCATTTATTTAACCTTATCCTGCAAACATCAACAACTCTAGTATTCTGAGTAAATTTTACTGCTGTTATCAGCACTTCAGATTTTATTTCACTTGCTTGCTAACAGCTGCTGCAGAGCAGATGACTCACCTAGTCAGAGCACCTGGAGAAATCCACATGTAGCATCTTTTCATCCTTTTTCTGTATTACAGGTTTGTTTGTGAGTAACCAAGCAGTTCAGTATCTGAAGCAAAATCTAAATTTCTGGTATCTCTTCTTTTCCTCCCATTCCCCTTTTTCCTCCCACTGTTATTATTAATATTTTGTTTGGTTTTTCCTCTGTACCACAAGTTACTTAGCTCATTTTGGAAGAAACATTGCCAGTGAGGACTCTGCTGGCCTGTAGACTGGAGGATTTGGCCCAGTACCACTTGCCTGTGGTGGTTCCCATTGAGTTACAGTCCTGAGCAATGGCCATAAAACCTTGCAGATGGTGAATTGGCTCTGTATTGGAAAAATATAATCACTCTTCTGCTAGGTGTCCTCTTCTTACCTTTATTGTTTTCCTGTTTTGTTACAAGTGTAATCAAAACAGTCATACCAGCAGTCCGGATTAAGGATGAATACGAATCAGGTAGTCCTAAGGATATTGCTGGTGCTACAAGTGCTAATGCTACAGTTGGTGGTAGAAGATTTTTACAGATGAGGCCAAGACAATGATCTCGTTGTTGTCAAATTAGCATGCATCGCTAATTATAGTTTTAATCACAGAGTATTGTAGATTGAGAATACGTGATCTGTCATAAAGATTGTTGGGACAAAGTTACCTTTTCTCTCACCCTAAAAGCACATCTTTTCTAATATATCCGAACTCAGTAATATGTTAGTATTTGTTCACATTCAACGTTTCACATGCTATGGCCAAGCATTTTCACTCTAGTATTAGGCTTCTAATCCCAGATTTATTGGAAGATACAATGAAGGCCCTAAAGAAGGATTGAAATGGAAGCAACCTGAGGAGCATTTCTCATCTCTTTTAGGGTGGAAGGGAACTGTCTACACAAATGCATTGTGCAAAAAACACTGTATCGATGTTTAGGGAAATTCTGCTTTTTACACAATTGGAAAAATTCATAGAAAAAGTACAAAATGCGGCAGACAGTCCACCAGTAGACAAAGGTGATCTAACAATATTATTCTGTCTCTGAAAGCACAATAACTGCCTGAGTAGGAGTTTATATAAACTGGTTCTTAATTCCAGGTTAAATTTAGCTGCTTGGTGACATATATTTTTTTCTTCATTTTCCAGATTAAAAAGCTTTTACAAATGGGAGTATAGCATCACCCGTTTAATTGCTGAAAAACATGAGGAAATACGGGCTACTAAAACTTTTGGGTAGCATATGCAACAGCAGCAGGCATGATGGCTGCCTGCAAGGATGCCCTTTTTTGTCACTTTAGAAGGAGTGCTGCTAGCCTATGAAAAATGATGAAAGCAAAGCCATGAGAAAATCCAACAGGACAAATACTAACCAGAGCAAGGGAAATTTAACATGCTGGCTTAAAGTTCAGAGGTAGATGTAAGAATTAGACATGTGGGAGTCAATGTCATGAGTGATGGGATTTTTCACTGTTTTAATCATTCTATAATTTCTCAAGTATTTGAGATAATGATCAGGGCTAGACTATGAGTGATTGCTTGTTAACTGCAAGGCACTTATAAGCTGTCCAGGGACAGCTGCCTGACAGATATGAAGGTCTTCCTTTTGCATAGTTGGGCTGACTAATAATATTCTGAGGCTGCGTGGGCATAGATTATCTGAGATCAAGTGCTGATAACATTCTCTCTCCTGTTTATACCATTTACAATTTGATTAGTAGCTTCCCTTTTTCTGAGAGGTTTATCTAACATTATCCTTTACAATGAATATCCAACAGTAGTTTTGAATCTGTACCTCTCACCTAGACAGTGTCTTTCTTCTCTGATATGACGAAGTAGGAAAACCTGCAACCCATAAAATAAATTCAGAGTCTGAATTTGCCCCTTGGGAACTGCAGAATGTCTTCACCAGGCAGCTCAAACGAGGCCTGATATCTGGATTTTTTTCTGTTTAGAAATGTAATGGTGAAGATAACAAACTATGTGCACAATGCGACAAATATTATTTACACTCTGTGAATCTATGTTTGAGTAAATTTACCTGGGCTCCAGGGATGCAATGATGAGAGGCATTATGCAGGGGATTGCAGAAGATAACGTGTGCATCCTTGCATAGATCCACGGCTGGGGTGCTTCACTAGGCTGCGCTGGTCTGATTCAGTCCCTGGTAACTGGAAAAAAACAGCCTTTCCATCTAAACAGAGGACAGAGATTGCAGAAGGGAGTCAGAAGTACCTTTGGCATAAAGGTGGCTTTCTCTGTGTTCACACTACAAAATGGGAAGTTCATCAGCTGAATTTAAGTGAAATTTATGAAGCATAAACCGTGTTTCCAGGCCAGACAGTGACTGAAATTTCCCCATAACTTTGAAAGATTTTCTGTGGGTAAGAGAGAAGAAAGCTTACGTTGCAGTAAGAACATTGAATAAGGGAGCCCTTTTCCTTTTAAGGTATCAGAAAAATCTTTTGAGAAGGATAGTTAAAATAGCAGTATTAATTTTCTTTTCTCATACAGGAGGAATATAATTGTTTCTGGGGTTTCTGGGGTTTGCATTAAGAACTTCTTTTTGCAGCCCTGCAGAAGAACAGCAAAGATTCCCAGTGGAAGTAAAAGTAATGAATACTTAGTTGGGCTGTCCAATTCTGAATAAAGAGTATATTAAAATACCAGAGGTTCATTAATATAATAAAACTAAGCATTAAATAGAGCTAAAAGTCGTCAGGAAGTTTCTGAAAAAGAAAGGAGTCACGGTATGTCTTTTATCAACATTATAAAGACAGGGTTTTTTTCTGCCCTGATGTATCTTTTAAAACCATCTAGAAAAGAGCATCAGAGTACTAAAGTCTATTTTATGTACATTTACCCTTATTCTTAACAGGTCAGCTAAGAGTGTTGCTAGCCCAACTCTTGCCTACATAAACTTCATTGACTGCTTCAGCAGTGATATTTATGGGGAGGATATTTCCTCCCTTTCCCCCACAATCTTCTTGAACAAAGAAAAGATATTCTTTGCTGTCCATGACAGTGATGGACTTTTCTCCATCTTCTCTTCTGAATGTAAGCACCCCAGTAGAGCTAAATTAATCCATGACTTACACTTAGGCCTTTTATGTGAGACTAAGAACCACATGTAAGCTCAAAGAAAGTGCAAAGCTGGAAGTGATTTGGGGAAATTATATCAAATGGTGCCTATACATGTGAGAACTCTGAGGCTGAGGGTAGCAAGCACGTGGGCGAGAGTCTAAGTTCCCAGTGAGACACACACACAGATCATAGTGTTCATAAATTCAGAGTCTATTTTGATAGAAAATAAGATACAGGAACATGAATATACAAGCATACATATTTTGGTTTAGGGTTCCTTACAGCTAGTTGTTGGTAAAACAAGATTTCTATTATGAACACAGAACCCTGTCTTTGGTCAGTCCTTTACTAATTTAGCAACTCTCCATTTCATCAAATGGGGGCTGTATCCCCAGGAATTACTCTGACAAAGGAGTCCCCCAGAATCTGGAAGTTTATCATATTCCAATTTAAAGAAATTTAAAGCAAGAATGACTGACTAACGATAGATGTCTCTGACAGTGTTAGGAAAAAAGAGTGTGAGGGAGTGTGCATGTGCAGGAGAGAGCATACTTCATTTTGTCATGCAAATAAAGTGAAGAGAACTGTGCCCGTCCTTAAGTTTTGTGGTGGAGTGGAGGTAAGGTCCCTGGTGCTGGGTTCTCTCTCTCTCTCTGCTGTTGTTATGTGCAGACCCCACACGTTAAAAGCTTACATTGATTCTTATGGAGCCTGTTAAGATTTGTGTGTGTTAATAAAATGGGTCTTTTAACTCAGAAGCTCTGTTTGGGGCAGCACCAGCAGACAATAAAAGATTGATGTTAGTCCTGGGCCAAGTCAGGGGGGCAGTAGTCGGATTCCTCTGCTGGGAACAGAGAAGAGGTTCCAGAGAGCTATTACCTTGGGAATTCCACCCAGAGCAGGAAAATCCAGTACTGGGAGTTGTCCACAGGAGGAGACTGCACTATCATGCCTGGAAGGAGAATTGCATGATCGTGCATTGCCACCCCATGGTCATCAAAGTATTGTGATCCCTGAGCTGGCACAGGACTGTCCAATTGACACAGAAGCATTTGAGATGACTGACTGCCCATCAAGCCCATCTGATCTTGATTGCTAACAGCTCCTGCCCCAACTCACCCTTTGACATAGCTGAGCAAACCTTCCCCTTTAGTCCTTGTAGCTTTGGATCTGCATCAGCCAGCACCTCTGTGTCAGGGTACTGCACAGGCACAAGAGGGGAGCTCTACATTTAAGCATGGGGACTCAAGCATGCTCTCATCAAAGCAAACTGACATTCTTTACAAGGCTTTATTCCTGCACCTTTTTGGTCACAAGTTCAGGCACAGATGTGTAAAGAGAACTTCTTCTTCACACTTTGGTGAATGACCATTGATCCAAGTCCTGTGAAAAAAAAAAAAAACTACAGGAAGAAAAGAAAATCCTTTAAGAAAACTGGCTTCTTTTTATTCTGGATTATTTCCACATAGAAGTCTGTTTAGGGCTGACTGAAGATGACAGATCTAAGGGGAAAAGAGGGTGGCTGGCAAAAGTTTAAGAAATCATTCTTGATTTTTCACTAGATGCAGAAATAATACTAATTGTGGACTGCTTCTCTCTTGTTAGCAGCTGGTTTGTGGCAGTCCTACTCTGTAATCTTTGTCTCACCCACCACTGTGTCCCAACAAAAGTAATGACTGCTACACGGGCAATATTTCTCAACATTGGAAGGCACACTTGCAAATTAATGTTGCTTTGAGTTCAGCAGTTCCAGCCTTGATGGATCTTTCTTATTATTTTTTTCAGCCTTGAGCACTGTGATAAACACTACAGTCAAAATTTACTAGAGAAGTCATCAGTGATTCTCAAGGAAATTCAGACTCTGTCCTGGGTAACAGTAAGCAGGGCAAACCAAGTATATTTAAAACTCTAGTCTCTGCCATTTATTTTAGTGTGGTTGTGCAAACAGCTGAAAAAAAGTTAGGTTTTATATCATTAATATATTATGGTACAAATGTCTATCATCTATGGTGGTGTGTTACCTTACCTTTTTCTTCCCCTTTCACAAATGAAATCTGTCTGTCTGAAAACAATGGATATTAGTAAATCACTGTTTGTTTGCTCTGAAGGAAATTACAGCAGGATCAGCCAACCCTGGGTGGAAAAAAATGAATGTTGACATGAAATTGAATGATATGCAAAAGAAGAAAATGCTTTTTCAGAAGCATTCATATGGAAATATTAATTAAGATGTATTGACTGATAAACAGATCTCTTTAGATGCTATTTTCCCTCCACACTTATTCTTAACTTGTGGGTTTTTGTTGAAGAAACAGCTAGCTGCAAACATCATTTTTTCACAAAAGGGAGAATATTATACAAATACTGTGCTGTTCAGCTTCATCAGCGGTCAAGATTTTTGCAAGTGTAATCTCTGTTTTGAATTTGTGTAAACATTGATATGGAAAGGGAGTCCAATGTGGTTATACAATAACTGGAACAGAGCAGCTCCCTCCTACGTGCATGGGCTCAAAGCCTGAGGCTGGGTCAGTGCATTTATGTCTCTCTGCATCTTTCCCTTACCTAAAAATGAGATAGAAACTTTTCCTCGTCTTGCACACAAGTATATTGTAAGCTATGGAATGCTCTTGATATACATTTAGATTTGTGATTTTGGTGGCATTTGATATATTTTGTGAGAATCCTATTGTCACTGTCTTTGCCTAAGTTAAGCAGAGGCTGGTTTGCTTTATGTGCATAAAAGAATGTTGACCTTAATGTGCCCAGGACTATACCAGAGATAGCTCTCTTGTCAAGGCAAAAGATCATTACATCATAAAGCATACATACTTTTCAGTCTTTTCCTGTAATCTCATTCACAACAAGTGGTGAGTGTGCTTTTAAGCAGTAACGAAAGAAGAGAGGGTTATTCCAGCAGATGGAGTGCAATATTCATGGCATTATACCAAGTCACACCTAGAACATACTATCTAATTTAGATTATTTGCATTCAAAAAAGACCTGTTAAAATCAGAAAAGTTGCAGAAAATTACGATTAGACTAATCAGAGGTATGAGGGGAAATTGCTTAAAGTTAAAGAAACAACTATTTAATAAATAGCATGAAGTCACTGGGAATTGGCTTCCCTGAAACTTCCTTCTGATTCAACCCTGATGATTTCTGATCCTTTAATTCTTACTTCCAGCCTACTTTATAGACAAAGCAGATATGATTAGATCAGTCTGCCAGTTCCCTGAAAACTTACAAACTGTTGTTATTTGATTTCAATTGTCCAAGGCGTGAAGAGATATTGGGGAAAGAGCTCCAACAGATCTTGAGAAAAAGGGTGGCTATGCAGAGAAGAAAAATTCATGCATGTTATCTACAGCAAAAGCTTCAAGGTAAGATTAGCACCCTAGTCATTCAGCATGTGTACAGCTTGAAACCAGCATTGACACATTCTTCATGCTTCACAGCTGACATTTAAAGGATATTACTTAGCTCAGGATATTACTTAGCAATGGAAAGCAGAAGGGCAGGAGTGGGTCTTGAAGGCATCTGCCTGGATGTCAGGAAATATGGGGTGGAGATTGAGGGGAATGGAAAGTGTCTAATGACAGTAGACCCAAACTCATAGGAAAAGGGGACTCATGCATTTTACTGCTCTAAAAAAATCTTCTCTCTTTGTTGAAGGTGCTGGGAAAGAAGACGGTATATCCACCAATCTTTCAAATTCCTAGTGTCCAAATACTTGGTGGAGAAACTACCCTTCAATTACAATTTGCCTTTAAGATTTCTTTCTTCTTTTTTTGTCCTCATCTTTACACAATTCTGCCAGGGAATCCTCCCATAAATCTTTTATTCTGTATCTGACACCTTTATTTTAAATCTCTCTAGGAATGTAGTAAAATTCTGAACTTAATTTAAAATTCTATTACTGCATTGCTGCCTCTCTGCACACAGCTGGTTTGTACAGGAAGAATAAAATGCTATTTAATTCATATTCCAAAGAAGCCTTATTTTCAGCCTGTGACAGAGGAAAGAAACATTTTGTCAATGACTTCAAAATGAAGCGTTATTTAAACACGTATATTCTTCTGCAACAAATGCTGTGTAAATGGCAGGTACCATAGTATATGAAGACCCACAGCAGACCTTCAGGTTTTTACAAATTCTGCAATATAGGGCTTTTTTCGCAAGTAAAAGCTAACTCCAGCCTTTTACAAAGAAATTCTTTCTCCAGAAGTAAAGTTCATGAAGATACCAGCAGATACAACAAATTCTGGTACCAGATGCCCATTTGAACACCCTTTTTCTTGTCCTTTTAGGGCAATCCAAATAAGTGACTAAGGAGAGAAAAATATTATATGGGGTATATAGTACATAAGATTTGCTATAATATATCAAGTATAATTTTTAAGAATTTTTTAATCTTGGTATGCTCTGATCTTCTTGGACTTCTTGGACAGTGAGTTCCACAGTCTGATGACATAGTGAATGAAAAATAACTCTTTTGACATGATTTTGCAGTTTGTAAAATATTCTCTCGTATTACAAGGAGAGGTGAGCAGCAACTCAAAATGTCTTCCTCTTCCTATGCATTATTTTCCATACTTTGTTTTCCTCAAGTGCCTTCATTCCACTCTTTTCCTAGAGCAAACACCCATTTCTCCTCTTAATAGAGTTGTTCCAGGCTCTGGCAACTGGTGATGAGATCCAAATGCAAGTAAGTGAAGGTGTTAAGGCTGCAAATGGTCTCTACAGAATGAGCTAACTTTGGTCTTTTTCTCTCTGCTTTGTTTAGGTAATGAAACAGCACTGAAGACAAGATGCTGTTCAGCTTTTACAAAATGAGAGAAGAAACAGAGAGACCATGAGAAAGAGAAGTCCGTATCAGCCCGTGTGGTAAACTTGAGAGATTTTGCTATCCTGGTCCTCTGGCTATGTAGAACTAGTATGCAGCATACATTAAAATATTCATACACTGGGTGATAACCACCTTTCAGGACTGATGTGAGATTGATTCAGAAACATACAGCTCTTGGGGCTTGGTTCATGTTTCTTTAATGTTTGCTGTTGGCAACCCTGCTCCCATTGATAAATTCTCAAAACAAACTCATGAGCCAAGATTGCTTTTCCTTTATGGCTGATATTTTTTCACCCACAAACTTTAGTAATTTTAGTTAATAGATAAATTTTATTCATCCCCTCTAGTGCTAATTCTCTGTGAAGGAAAAAGAATGCATAATTTAGTCTGGTATATTTGTCTTGCTAAAATTCATGTAGTATAAAATGCATGTCAAACAATATGTCTTCTCAGATATAATATCACTACCTTTACTACCATAAATGCTACCTGTTTTGCATAAAGGTAATAATAATGGTAATAACTATGCAATTAGCACTTAAGGTCCTTAAAAATCTGTTGATTACTTGGGGAAAAAAAATTTCTATCTCTGAAACATAATTCAGATTAATTTTTTACTTCAAATATAGGAGTCGGTGACATGAACATTAACATTAAGGTGTTAGCAATGGTAAAAAGGGAGCAGCAGGAGGTATTCATACTGCAATAACAGAGATGGAGAATGACTTCCAGAAGGAATATAAAACCAAAGTTACAAGGTGTAATTGTATTGTTATGGTATGTATCTTCAATTCTCCTGCACATGAGCATGCAAGGGCTTTCTGTGTCATTCTCTGAGGTAAGTCTTTATGGAAGTCCTACTGAATTTACCCCATTACAGTAATTGGCTAGGACTTGCAGCTGGAGTTTCAGATTTACACCCGAGTACACCTCTAACAAAACTACTTTAGCAATACTAGCTACCACACAGAAATACTCTTTTCATGTTTTCGAATTGCCAAGGAAATGTTTTCTGAAACATGGAAACATGAAAGGAGCTATGTAATAAGTTATACTAAGTTGTAAGTTATAGGCAAAATGAAATGAGATGACATTTTCATGTCTGCTTCCTCCTTGCACCCCTAACTCTGCTGAGCTGTGTGAAACTATCAGGACTTATAAGAGTACAGAGGCGGACTCCGTTTTGGGTTCTGAAAATCAAGGGAGAAAAATACACACAGAAAGCAAAAGTACAAAACAAAAAAAACAGTCTACAAGCTGAAACCATTTCCCAGGCCCACACCGAACCCTTCACCAAGCAAATTTTGCTGAACTCTTCACTCTGTGCATGCATTGTTATCTCATGTCCTCTGTGATTTTTTTCTCAGTGCTCTATGAAGAAGCCTTGACAACACATTGTTGATTTCATTGCAAAATGGAGAAATCTTGACTTTATGAAAAGGGTGTGAAACATGACACAGAACATTTTAAGAATTTTGTATTAAAAATTCATATAGTTTCTCATGTAGTGAATCTTTTAAGCCTTCATCCTTTGTTCAGTGGTCTCAAACTAAAGGTATTGAAGGGATGGGCCAATAATTCTGCTGCCTGGCCATTCTGCCACTAACTTTTGTCTCATTTTGTATTCATGTCTCTAGGTCTTTGGAATTTATAGAAGTCGTCCTCAAGAAATTCCTGTTAAAAAAGCTTCATTTCTGGTTCAATAACATCCTGTTGCAGATTTGTTCCCGTTTTAAATTCAGTCTCTGATTTCCCCTAAAAACAAAAAATATTGCAAAATGTAATTGGGAAGAAAGATCGGCATGTAATTACTAATAGCAAGTATTCCCTGAACACCTACATAACTAATAAATACATAAATATGGCAGATTTTCTGCACTGCTTGCTTCTTTCACTCAACCGTTAATTGTTTTTAATGTTTTTTATGTTCCTTTAGAAGTAATAGTTCATAATTATTCTATATTACTGAAGTGATTATAGCAAAGAATTATTGATTTCCAAATCAGACATTCCAGATTTATAAGGTGCTTTGGAGTCAAAATATATTAAATATTATATAGGCCTTTGATTTGACCTCCTAGATGTCATTTCATTGCCTATCTGTGCTACATTATCCTGTAGACTTTTCCCCCTAAGGGAAAATCAGTTGATTTTCTGATTCTAGAATAGTCAAACAGGTAGCTGTTACACATTTCGTTAGCATAGGGAAATTCACTAGTCAGTGCCTACTGAATTATCATTCCTCAATTTCAGTCGTTGTCCTTTGATTTGCATAGCTATTATATCTATTGGTCTTGATTTGCATTCCTTCTTGTGAAAGGGTTTCTGATGTGTGCATAGGCCATTCGGTCGTGTTTTTTTTAATTTAGAACTATCATTTGGGATAAAAATCCTCCTGCCAGCTTTTCACTTTTTCCACTCTACAGAATTGGTCCCAAAAATCTTGGATTGGTCAAGAGGTTCTGCTCCCTTCATTTGACTTTTCAGAGGTGACAGAGAAAAATCTTTAAATGGCTTAAATTAGCAACAAAAAAAGCATTACATAAACTGTAATTAAACTATTTCAACAAAGTTAATCTTAATTATGTTTGTTTACCTAAGGTCTGTTCTTCATTCTCTCCTTGCAATTGACCTTGATCATTTCACCATTTTGTCATTTCTTCACTCCTCTGGTATATTTTTTTTATCATAACTAGTATATTTTAATAGCCTAGGAGAACAAACAACTGACTATGCCTCAGGAAGATCAGAATGAGAGCTAATTTGCCCCAGAAATGGTGGTCCAGTTCTGCTGCATTTGTTCTTATGTAATTTTTAGATGGTTGCTCTAATGAATTCTAGCCAGAGAAAACCTTCCTGACTCAGAAATACATTTTAAGACAATGTTTAGTAACAGGTCTTCCAGAAAACTCTTACTTTGTAGAAGCACAAGTGATATTGAGAGTACATGGCCAATTTCAAAAAGGAAAAAAACAACTCCATAAGGTCTTGGTTGTGGTTTTTTTTGCTTTTTTAGATACAAAGTTGTTCCAGCTATGATATTGGCTTATAACTGCCATGGTGAGCTGCCACAAAGTCCACCAGCATTCTGGAAAAGGTGCTTTGGGCTCATGCTTTATATCTAGCGAAGTTTACTCTTACACTTTATCTTCACCTTGAAGATAATCCTCCCAGTTAAGCATTGTTTCCATGATGTCTCTTTGATCTCACAACTGAATCCTTTGAATACAGTCATGTTAGTTTGTTTTATTCTCAATTATGAGTTAAAAGAAAACTACAGTTGGTCTCCTGTCTAATTTAAATTACTGGGAATGAATTGCGTGCAAAAACCCCACTGGGATCTATAAACAGCAGATTAAAATGTACTATGTTACATTTAAACTCTAGTACTGTAGTCAACATTTATGCAGACAGAGCCCATGCACACATCAGAATGGTTTAATTTTATTTTGCAGCAATGAGACTTATTTTTCTGTGTTATGGAAAAACTGAGTTCTGTAGCAAATGGTACGTTCACAGAGAATTTGCAACATCAGTATGAAACTCCCAGAGAGTCATTTGGAAAATATCCATTAAGAACTTTCTCTCTTGCATTTCTGCTGATGCTTAAATATTCATCATCTGTTTAATTCCATTATGGATGTTTTCCAAATTCAAAAGATTGACAGTGGGACTTGTATATAATCCTTCTAATCTGAAAAGCGGTCCACATCATTTTTGCTGCTTAGAGACAGCATAGATGGAAAGGCTAACTATACACGGAAAGGCTAACTATACACACAAAAGGAAAAAAAAAAAAGGCAGTGCAGGTTTGGCAATCACAAACTTGGGCCTTAAACTAAAGATGAGTCTTGTGTAGTCCTAGTCCCCACCACTAAGTGCAATGGTCAGCAAACTTTTCCTTTGAGAATCAATAATCTCATAACTTCTTTATCATCTTTCACTAGTCATTTTCTGGACAGTTGGCATCACAGTCATGCACTGTGAAGGCATGTGAGGTGCAAGATCCAGTTCTTCAGACATAACCCCGTGGCCTCATTCCCGGTTTTGCTGGAAGTACAGCATCAGTAACAACCTCCCCAACACAGTAGCAGCAACAGTGTACTTCTCCGGGTCACCTTTTCATCCTTAGATTAGATGCAGGAAAGTTTAAATAAGTTTAGCTGATGCTAGGCTTTCTTCAGTCTCACTCTGTGTGAAACTGTGTGACCTGTTGCGCTCCATAGGATAGCACAAGGCCAGGTTTCTGTTCTGCAGAGTTCAGCCCAATCCCTTACTTGCATTAATCCAGCCTGAACAGTAAGGAATAGGCAGCTGTCCATCACCTGAAATACAACTGTTGTGTATTACAGCTTCATTTACATTTAATTTTAGAGTTTTATCAGCACATCTAAGTCCTCTCTATATTAGTGGCCATGTCTGTATTAGTGCCTTTGCTGCAAAGAGGTTTTTTCAGTCTGGTCAGACAAACAATAGTTCATTTATGCCTCCGTGTTTGTTCATCGTGTACGATGGGCTTGGTGGTGAAAATGCTACACAAATGTAAGTAGCACTCGTTTGCCAACTTAGATCTGAACTCATAGACTATCTGCATCTTCATAGTGTAGAAAGGCCTGGCAACATCTCAATTATGTAATAAGCTATTGGAGCACTTAGCATCATTGCATGGCTTCTGCCCAGCCTTTTTTTGTCGTTAGGACATTGGTACACATAATGTTATTGGCTGTTGTCTGAAATTGGAGTATTAGTGTACCCAGTCACCACTGCTCACTTGTACTCACTGTGATGTTGGTGAACATCAGCCTTTCCTTACATCCACAGAGGTGTGGTGAAAAATGGAGGAACACATATGTAAATCAGTTAATCCAAGAAGATACAAAGTAACTGGAAAAAACTGCCCATACAGTTTTGTAAGATACCATATTTTTGTAAGAGGTAGCTGGTAAGATTTTTTTATCTGTTCAGTCACAACTGACTGACTGATTATATAAGTCTTAGTGGCCATGCAAGAGAGGAAGGCTGCCTGTTTCTTGCTTTGCTGAGGCACGCTAGGAGGGGTAAAAGCTTTGGCAGGGGGAATATTGTGCATTCCCTGAGTGCAACTGCACAGATCTGGGAGAAGATCAGTAAGAGTCACTCCCCCTCAGAGCTCTGCCTGGCATGAGTTCAGTCAGATACCACTCTTTCTTCCCTAGTAAACCAGATGAGAGCCTATTATCCTTTACCAAGTCCATCAAACAATGTAAGACTACAAAAAAACCCTATGATTTAAGGGTCAATGCCTTTTCTTTCTTGTAGTACTGAACCTCACCTACAGGTTAGTCTAGCATTTCCTAACTCATTCGCCCCTGAGTCACTTCATAGGGATCTGATACAGACATACCACAGACCTTTAAAGAGCTTCATCTTGTGCTCTCCATGCACAAACTCTGCCAGTGCAGCCATCTGGGTGCATGGGAAGTTGTGGAGGGTTATGTTACAGCTTCCTTTTCCCTCTGTGCTATTCAGAGAAGTGCTTCTCTTTTACTGCTCAATCTTGCCTTGCCTGGGAGGGAAACCCCAGTTTTGGATGAAGCTGGCTTTCTCCTCATTAGCAAGATTTTAATGTAAGCACCTTCTACAACAGAACTATAAACCTAGCTGTGTGGCTGGATTAAAACAAACCTAGTTTCTCAACAGCTTCAAATGAATGACACACTTTTCTGAGCTTTCTGGCCCACCCTGAACTTCAGCATTTTGACAGCTATCTGCTCCCTCCCTTGACCCAAAACAGCTGCAGCTTATATGATGGTATTCCATCACTGACAAAAGAAAAAGAGCATCAGGATGAGAAATGGTATTCAAACTTCTGGTATTCATGTCATCACTGATGCTGCTGTAAAGTGTTGTTAGTGTCTATATAGATTTTCTTTCACAGAAACAGATGCTTTGGTTTCTTTCCTCCTTGCATGAGTATGGAGGGCTCTTTATTCTCTTTCTGGTGTGATCAAGGGCTCTGAATAGGTCTACATAGAGCTGTTATAAGGCACTGAGAGAGTTATTAGGCTGATAGCCTAGACTGGCTGGCAAACACAGAGCAAAAACCCATCCCTCTGTACGGTAGTCAGCTGCCAGTCTTCAAGGGGCTTTCATGGTGTTCTTTCAACTACGTGGAAATTATCTGTTCTGCAAAACGGACTGTTCTCCTGAAGGATTAGGCAGCTTATCATTACCACATAATTTCCTCAAAGACGAGCTGGCTCGCTGTTCCTTTTCATGCCACTAATGAGTTACTTGAGCCAAAAAGCACAGCTTGTAACTATGATTACATTAAAAACTCTTTGTGAAGATTCCTCTGATCTTCTCTAATAACCAAATAGACAAACTTTGACCTGGAAGGATGTCTTCAACAGTTGTCTAGTCAGTCTGCCTAACGCACTGTGAATTTGCCACAGTCGCACTTCAGACAGATTTCTGTGGTATTCTGTTAAGTTAGGACTGAGGTGTGCAATCACGTCTTGTTGATGTCCACAAAAAGTGTGCCTAGATACTGACTCATCCTGAAGGCTCAGATGTGTCCATTGCTTATTTCTCACCCTGTTACCTTTTACTTTTCTGAGGTGAGACTGTAAAATTTGTTTTGATTGCCAGAGTTTAACTTGGAAAAACGAAGATACACTGGAGCCATATAAGGATTATCCCAAGTGAATACTATCAAAATAATATAGCAGAACTTTTTAACACTTGTGAACTAATTATAATTGATTTATATTGTTGTTATGGTTTGAGAAACCCCATAACAATCTATTGTCATTAGACAATTATTCTATCACCCGATGACCCCTCCCCACCCAGAAAGGGGAATCGGGGAACACAAAGAAACACAAGGGTTGAAATATAAATAGATTTAATAGACTAAGACTAAATAATTAACAATAATACTAAAGAACCAGTATTAATCCCGATACTGATATAAGATATACAGAAATTATACTCAGCCATCTATATCAGTAGGAAGCTGTGCACTCCCAGCAGTGGATGGCCAATACCGGACACTGCGAGTGCAATGGCTTCAGGAGGAAGGGAACGCCTCAGGGCTCCGGCACCGGGGCAAGGAGTTGTCTGGACCACCGCCATCAGGGAGAGAGAGCTCCCTACACAGCAAACTTTTCTAATTTATATTGAATGTGATGTTCATGGTATGAAAGACTCCTGTTGGCCAGCCTGGGTCAAATGCCCAGGCCTTGCTCCTCCTTGTCCCTGCACCTGGCAAGGCTTGAAAACACTAACCTTAAATCCCACAGAGCCTGGCTGGCTATGAAGTAAATATTTTCACAAATTCAGACACTAGAGTCTTCTACAAGTGCAATTTTCCCCAGCATTAGAAGAAAAGTTAGTCCTGTGTCTCTCAATGCAGGACAATTGTTTTACCAGGAGCACATTTATGTAGCCAAGTTTAGTTGTTTTGAAGACTTGAACAAAGTTGTAGGTTTGTAGGTTTGATTTCTCCTAAACCCCAGCATTTTAAAATCTGCATATTTATTAATATTGTGTCATCTGTCACCATAAAAGCCATGCAGACAATTTATATAGGTTTTCCGGAGGGTATCTTTGTATTGTCTCACAGTTTTAACAACTTACTCCTTCTTTATGAAAGTCGAGCTACATGCTACATTATGGAAGAAAAACCTAGAAGGTGGTCTTAGTCAATGCCTTTCATGTGAACCATTCGGTGAAGATTGAAGTATGGACGTATGAATAGGAGAACCTTAAATTATTTTAAAAGCAAACCACAACAGTATTTTAACCACCGAATTACAAAGGCAAAGCTTTTGATGACTTGAGACATCACTTGAAACATCTGCACTTTCTACATATTTGAAGAAATTTAGTCCTAGTGGGAGTCTAAGTTTCAGGCACTGATGACCTAAACTGTGCAGAATCACTAAACTCTTGTGAATGTCTTAATCTTAACATCCTATGACAAATAACTTTGATGTTATGTTCATTACTCCATCTGATCCACATCCATAACCTGTTCCTGCAGCTTTGGTCCAGTAGCCACTTCTCTGACTGGCAGACTATTTCAAGCCTTCATCATCTATTTAACCAGAGATGGAGTGCATAATAATTCTGTTCTTTCCTTCTTCATCAAAGCACAAGAATCCAAAGCAAAAACAGGTGCAGTTTTGCTGGCATCAGGCTGCACTGAGCTATTTTTTTTACCAAGCTTCTGATTTTGAAAGGACAGATCATGAAAAATTAGTACAAATGAATGACTATTCCCTTGCATGCATGAAAAAATCCTTCCGTATTTAGGTACCCTTCAATTGCTGAAAGATTAAAATAGAGTAGCAATGAGAAGTGGTCATGGAGATCAATTGAATCAAAGCTACATGAACAAGCATTTGGGAAATGAGATGCAGCCAAAGTAAGAACAACAGAGACCCTTTGCTGTTTAAATCATGAACTAAACTCTTAAAGTACTTCCTGTCTAAATTGAGATTGATTTATCTGTTACTACTAAGAAGTTCTTTCTAAGCCATGTTGCCACTTGTCTCTCAGGAATATTCACAGGACAGTGAGATACAGTGTTACCACTATTTTTGCCTTCGTTCTGAATGCATTTCCATGAAAACAATTTAACTTTTGTCCCAGAAACTCAACTGTTCCTACCGTCTGATTCCCTTCCTAACGCCAGAATCTCTGTAACATTGCAGGTACTTTGAGTGAATGGGTATACATCAGAAACCAGGAGTTGGGGAATAAAAGGTGTTCATGGCAACAAACTTGGGCTTGTACAGCTGTGCTGTACCTAGAAATGGTTTCACATGGTTTAGCCACCAAAGGCTGATCTTGAGCTTGGAAATAAAAAGGAATCTTAGAGCTGATGAGCTCTGTTAGACACATCCATATTCTGTGTTTAATCATCCAGCCAAGATGGAAGTACTTTGACCTTCTTTATATTTAACAGTATTCTATATTTCCCTCTTCTTTCTCCCACTCTCCCCACAAACACCGGGCAGTAGGAAAAGCCTGACTCCCCTGAACAGAATTTAGGCAGGGTCAAGCCCTCTCTGGATGAAGAAAGAGTCTCACCCTGGCAGTTTGGTTCAGTGGCATAGAAATCAACATATTAAGCCCAAGCCTCAGTGTTTGGACAAAATCTGACATTCCTCCCTTTGGCACAGAGCTGCCTGTGGAGTTTCTAAATTCTTCGATATTATATTTATGTAAGGTTTGGGGGGGGGGGGAGGAGGAGGAGGAAGAAGAAGAGGGCCAATTAAGTTCCAAATGGTTCAGCAAAATTTCTGTTGCTGCATTCACTAAACTTTCCAAGGGTCAAATATCCCTTCTCTCACAACCAGCCCTCCATTATAGTCAAAGAGCAGACACAACACACACTCTTTAATGTTAAGCTCATAGTCTTGCTGCAGGTGCCAAGGACAGACTGTGTCGGAGAGGCTCACCAGCAATGGCCTATTAAAGATCAATTCATATTAAAAAAAAACAAAACAAAGCAAAACACAAACAAACAAGCAAACACAGGAAAAAAAAACCACTTGGTAGGCATTGGCAATGTCACAAAAGGACTTCAGCTAAAATGATTTCTACAGGACTTGTAGAAATGTTCAGACTTTTACAATTCCTTTTGTTTGCTTAATTTTACAATTCTTTGCTGGACTTAACGTTGCAGGAGAAGTTCTGTTTTTATGATTTTCAAGTTTTTTAGTTGCATTGGCCTAGAAGTAAAATTTGAAAAAATTTTCAATGTTCTATCCTGCAGGCACAAAATCCTCTCTAGTCAAAGACAAGGAGTCCTAGATGAAATTTAAGAAGAATATCAGATCCATCTTTCAGTAATTTATATGTTGATTCTTGATTTTGAACACCCCAAGATTCTATTTTTACTCAGACTATAGAGCTAGCTATTTCCAATAGTAAGATAAATAACATTTTTATATAATTCCTTGCTAAATTTCCATCCAGGAAGTATCAGCACAATGTTGGAAAACCATGAAATTCAGCTCTGCTCCAGCGAACTGATGGGAGGTTGTTCACTGTCCACTGAAGCCTCTTGGTTTATACAAAACTAGACGTCTTTTGTAGCCATCTCAGCAGTCCTTCCTACGACAACAGTATTTTTTAGGTTGAGTTTTCAGCACTTTAATATCCCCTGCTAGTGTCATTGAACTTGATAGAAATCTTAACTATTGTGTCAGAGTACCAGAACTAAAATGATGTGGAGAAGATTTAAAAACAGCCACCTAATTCTTATTCAAAGCCAGAATTTTTGCAGGACTCCAGTGAAATAGAAGTGTCTTGTATAAATTTGCACATTATTGATTTAAATGGAGGCCTCTTAAATGAATGATGTTCTTTAAACTATGATGCTGTGCATCTTTGATATACATTAATTTTGCCTGGTGCCACTGTGCATTCTGTATAGTCATTTACACCTGTACAACAAAGATGTAAAGCAAACAGTATGATAAGATAAAGTGGCGACATAAGACGCTAAACTGAGCAAAAACAGGACTTACTATGTTGCATCAGTAACAAAGGCTGTTATCAGATAAATTGAGTGACAGAAAGTGCTGGCGAGCCTGGCTGAAGTGAAAAACAGATTCCTAATTTTCTTGTCAGCAATTCACAAATCATTCTGTAAGCAAGGAAAATAATGAAGCCTGATTCTTGTCATGTTACCTCAAATTGTTCTATTCTCTAAACTCATCAAGTTTGACTGAAATTGGACACTAGATTTGGGCCAGGGAGCAGAGGATACTTAGCGGTAGGCAAACATGGTGAGAATATATAAGTAATTGTTTACTTAGGGACTTTGACTAAGAACATCTTGGTACAACAGCACAGGCTGTTCAAGCACAAAAACACTTTTTTAACTCAGGGTCTCACTAAGAACGTCTTCTAGATTTACTGCTTTGCTTAGTATCGAAATCTCTCACTGTTCACTAAACCACAAAACAGAATATCGCTCTATCTCTTCATACAGAAGAGCTTCTAAAATCAAATCTGTCCTAATAAAAGTTTGTTTTTTTCCACAAATGCCTTCTATTCCCTGCCACATGTTACATTTTCTGTAAGAATTTTTTTAAAATTTTTTTTTAGTAATATTGCAGATATGCTTGCTTTTTCTTTTGTGTATGTGTGTGAATAAAATGCAAAAAAGTAGGCAATTTCTATATTTGTGTTACTTTTACAATAATTTGTTGACATATTTTTGTAGAGCAGTGCTTACAGGGTATCAGGACTTGGTAAAGTGTGGGAGAATTCCAAACACTAAAACTTACCTGTGAAATTTTGCACTCAACCGTCACAACTTTCCTTCGAATCTTTGAGCTATCCAGAGGTTATATTTAATGCTTTCTAGGTGAAGGTGATAAGGGGAAATAACACTCAAGGGTTAATAGCAGGGCCATTGCTTGGCTTAAACTGTGTATCTATAGCCTAAAGCCATTGCCAAGGTGTTTAGGCAAAGAAAGGATGTGTTGAAACCATGAAGTGGTCATGTCGGCCTCGATGGGAGATAAGGGAACAATTGGTATTCAGTTGTCCTGACAGAGTGATCATCTGGTTTCCCAACCCCGTGGCCTGGAGCAACACATTAACATTCAAAGCGAGAGGTACACAGCGAGGAAGACATGGCCTTCATCCCCGAGACCCCGGCCCACGACCACCAGGAGACACTGCGCACGTGCGGCTGGGAGGAGTTACGGGCGGAGACCATGGAAATGATTTCTCGTAACTCATTGTAATAAAGACCGCCTTTTCGGGGAAAGGTTATGGATATGTATAGACGCTCTTTGAATATGTAAGATCTGATTGTATAAATCCTAAGCTAACTGCCGCGGTGGGTGCGCACGATTTTGGTGGGGTGACCCCCCGTGCTGCCCGGCGCCGAATAAACATACCTACTTTACAACCCCACAGGTTGTGGAGTTTGCTTTTCCGCATGTCAAAGGAGTGACAGAAGGAGGAGTGGAATGATGCTTTCAAAAATATAATTGGTCCAAATATATACACTTTATCTGTTAGTCAACAGAAGTAAAAAAAGAGCAGTAAAAATAGTATCTAGATGAAATTGTTAGAATTGCATTTTGTTATTGAAATAAAGAGAAAATAGACTTGTTTGAATAGTCTTATGATGGTTTTTTTTGTAGTCCCGTTGAAAATGATGTTGTTACTGTCACATAGAAAGGAAGAATACTAAAATATTTTGAGACATGAAATTGACAGAATTAGAGAAATTAATTCATATAGTTACAAAATACATTGCATGCCACAGAAGAAAATGTCTTCTAGACAGCTCTGAGGAATGTCATCCCATGGAGATTTTCTCCAAACTTGCAGCACCTGTTTCTGTCCAGAAAACTGAAATTACTGACTTGCTATCATTTTCCATATCTTAGTTGAATGGATACTGTATGCAGTTCCAGTTCTGCTTCTGACTTTCAAAGAGTTGACTGTGCCTCTGCTCTGGCAGAGGCATGTCCCAGCTTGGGCCTGAGCTGGGCAAAGGCCTTCTGTTTCAATTTTAGCAAGGTTTTACTATATTACTCACAGAGAGGTTGCTTAAGTGGCTCCTCAACTTTTTGCTTTCATCTAGTGCTCGCTCTGTGACCCAAGAACGTGTTTTCAAAGCTACTGAAGTACCTACATTTGAGTTGCAATTAACAGCTCGTTGAAGTGCCTGTTTCTTAGCTCAGCTGAGGATACTCTCCTCAAAGTCTTCCTTCACTGATTCTGCAAGATGCTGCTTTTCCTCTGCATTAAAGTGATAGATCAGCACATGAGCAATTGCCTGTTGATGCAGGAGTGCAGCAGGAAAGAAAACTTTGCTATAAATCATACTAATGATACACACAAATATTACACATAGAGAAGACACGTTTTGATCAGGAAAACAATGCCTATTAAATGAGACCATTTGGTTATGTTTACTTTGCAACCAGGATGTAATATAAATAATTTTACCCTGCAATGGTCTTCAAACAATCTTCTTCCTCTCTCTCCATCATTTCTCCAAAGTCACATCAATTTTACTGTTAAATTCCAGCTCCTTTTATTATGTCCAGGGAACTGAGTGGAGAGATGATGAACTAAGTACCCATCCTCATAAAATTTAAAAATTACAGGCATCTATAACACACCTATGTGTTTAGAAATATACGCACATTTATATGTATCTGTACTTTAACAGATTGGAAGCATTTGTAACTCAGTGCTGCTTTCTGAGTTAAACTCAGCAACTATATGTGCAAATGTAAGCACCGTGTAATGTAAGCATAAAACACCCAAATAGCATTCATAATTACTTAAATTGAAAAAGTTCTTTGCTTGAGGACTATACAGAAATCTGAAATCATACAAAGTCTAAGCTACAGTTCTAAATGTAATATATTTTAGTATAATTTTAAACAATCTCATGGAGTTCACATGGATTTTAATATAAACTAGGATAATCAACTTATCAGGGAAGTGACGAAGCTTATGAAGATGACCCTCAAGTGACTAGGTGAGCCAGTAATGGCTGGATACAAGAGTCAGTACTTTCCACGGGCAGATTTGACTTCAGGGCAAGCAGGATACCGAAGTGCATTTGTACCACACTCGTAAACTGAAACCTATCAATGTATCTTCCATTAGCTTCATGCATTTATATTCATCCTAAATTTACTCCTTCCTTCTCTTTTTGAAAAGGGATGAGTAGTTTTTCTATCCAGAAAGCGCAACTGCACAGATGGACAGTTTTTCAAGGCATTGAAATGCCTTCGTTTCTTTGCAGCTATTATCTCTATACATACTAAAAAATGTGGGGTTTGCTGACTTGGGTACAGTCCTGCAGCAGAACAATGAACATGAAATAAATTCATTAGCCATTATATCATCCTCCTTCCCTCCAGAATTTCTAATCAGATGTCCTTCTTCATTTATTAGCCATATCAATGGATTTCAACTGGCATATCTTTGATGTGTGGAGGAAACACACACAAGGGTTCTCAAAAAGTAGCTAAGGAAAACCAGCCTGCTTCCAGCCTGCCTGTTCGCTATGCAGGGATGAACAACCCCACTGGAAGGCTGAAAAAGACTTTGAAAACAACTAATCTAAGTTCATTATTGCAAATAAAGTGGCACTGATTTCCTTTAAGCATGAGAAATGTTCCACAAAATGAAGCATCCCATTGTTCTCTTAGTTACTCTTTAATGGATGCATCTCAATGAGTTCATTACTGAAATCCTGATAGCACCTGGAAAAGGCAAACACATTTAACTGGAGATTGTACTCTGCTGGTCTCACCAGCCAGAGGTTGCTGAACTTTGAACAGATCAGATTTCTGAGGAGATGCAATTAAGAAACCAATTACATGCAATGAATGATAGCACAGGATTAACAACTTAAATGTAAAACGTGGCTTTTTATGACTGGCAAAGTTCCTATTCTCCTTCATTTCAGAAAGATGGACTTGGCTTAGACATAATATGGATACAAGTATTCATTACAATTTTTGATGGATTTGAAAAGCATCAGCTGAAGGTCCTCCACTCTCACACAGCAATATTAATTGGATTCAACTGAAAGCTTCAGAATAGATAATATTAAACTATTTGACAAGCACTCCTTCTAGGAGACTTACTATTGCATTTGTCTTAATTATTAATGTAAAAGCCCTACAGAAGTAGAATACAGTTTTTATTAAGACTAACTATAAGGAATCTGGGAATTCTTCAGCAGTTTCATATTAACTTCAGAAAGGAAATAATGAACTGAAAATAATTTTAAAGAAAAGTCTACATTTCCTCTATCACCAGAACGAATCATATCTTTTCTGTGTAATGCAAACAGGTTTGTGTCTGTAATAAAAAGATATATGTCCAGGGTTGTAGGTGAAAGAGAAGCTGTTCACATCCAAGCACTAACTACAAGTATAGTCATTATTGTCAACAATAGTTCAGTGTATCCCATAAACAGTCAACTGTATTTTCTTGTTATGTATTTGGGGAGAGAAAATAGTTTTAACACAATGCAAAGGACTATGCTAAGGAAATGAAAAACCTTTTCCAGCAACACTGTTCATAAGACTTCACTATGCCTCCCATGTTTTTCAGTTTTTTATCCTTTAGAGCATTGACTCTGCAGAACAGAAGAACTTCACAGTTGCTTTAACCCTTAAGTGTCCTCAGTGTTAATACAGGCACCGCAGCTTCCTACTGTGCATGTGGAAAGTCAAGAAATCAACTGTTAGAAACAGTGATTTAAGTGGGGCAAGAGAAAAAACCCATACAGAGCAACCTTGAGAGCCAGGAGTCATGCCTGCATCCTGAAACATTTTAATTTGTGACAGCAGCTAGTTCCTCAGAATATGCTTTGTAGATTCATATGCTGAAATCTTTTGTAAGGGGTAGACACAGAAGAATCATGGAACAGCTGAAAATTATTCAATTCACAGCATAACAAAAGTTTAATCTAGCTAAAAAATGTTAACTACTATGTTTAGAAGACTACCCCTAAGAACTTTGAATAAAGAAAACAATACATTAATAGTTGACTTTCCTTAAAAAAAATTGGTAACAAATAACTGGGCTAGTGCTCTATTTCAGTCTCTTAGTGAGAGTGGAGTACACCCTTCATAAAAGTGTCTAAGGTAGTTAGTAACTCTGCAGGAAAAACTTAAGGTTAGTGACCTCTTGGATTACTTAAATGGTTTTCTAGGGTAAGATTAATTTCTTGTAAAATTGATTCTAGCAAATGACTGCCATATGGCAATTTGTGTATCTGTTAGCATAACAGTGAGAGTTTTTGAGATGCTGAAGTAACAGAGAAAAAAGCAAAGCTAATACAGACCCGTTGGATTTTGTAATCATGTACTTTCAGCTTTCCAAGGAGAATTTGCTCATCTTGTGCTGTTGTAGCCTAAAGCCAAAATTCACAAACCCAGATGCATAAGGTTAAGCTGCTAAATCTGTATTTATTCTCCTATACAAAATCAGTTTCATTTTCACCCTCAAATTACAGCTTTAAAATGTCTTTTACTGCTCTCTTTAGTTCAGACTTTTTCAGGGTGGATTCATGATTTATGGTACTTAACATATCCTCATTAATGTAAGTGAGGCTATGCTAAATTTCAGTGCTGAGAATAGGTTATTGAATATATATTTAAGGTTAGATTCAGTCAATCAGAACATCTCTTAACCTTAAGAAAAGCTGGTATTTTACTTTTCAGGATTTTTGGGGGGGGGTTCAGTGAAATGCATCTTTGGGTCAGGTGCGGCTTTTATTTCAGCAAATTTACACTATTTCAAACAAACAGTTGGCTAGTTTGCAAATTGTATGAGTGCCATTTGTACAAAACCACTCTCTTCATGACTATGTGAGTAGCAAGCACACCAGGAAAGAAGGATAAGCGTGTACCTTGACATTACAGTTCTGCCACATATGCTATATTAGTACTGATAAAAGTGAAAAATATTTTCTTCCTTTGTCACAAAAAAAAATCAAATTTGAAGTCAAAAGTTGCAACTGTAAAACTTGCTGTAACCAAAGACATGAAGTGAAATCTTGTTTTCAGGTTTGGTACAAGGTGACAAAGAAGTCTCACAGAGAAATTGAAATTACATTGTCATTAGTCTAGAGTGACTTTTTTATAGATAAACAGATGTAAATATAACCCGTTAATATTGTATGCCTATAGAATTGTTCCCCTTGATTATTCTTCTCTGATAGTTTTTACACTATAATTGCCAATTTTGGAGTTAGAGCGATCTGTTCTTGATCAGTTTGAAAATCTGGATTTCACAGCTGAACTTAATCCATGTTATACAAAACATAGAGAAATCTAACACAGTGTTACATGTTAAAGGGAATTGCTCACTGGTACTGAATTACCATAGCTTCATCACGCTATACTCTTCCCCTTTGGTATATACAATATACATTAACTCCTTGAGCTGCTCTGTGAGTCCAGATAGGTTGCACATGGCAGTTTTCAAACACAGGAGTCACAACTTAGAAATGGACCTTTTCTGGTATAAATACCAGCAGGTCGCAGGAGGTGATTCTACCCCTCTACTCTGCACTCGTGAGACCACACCTGGAATATTGTGTCCAGCTTTGGAGTCCTCAACACAGGAAGGACATGGACCTGTTGGAATGGGTCCAGCGGAGGGCCACGAAGATGATCAGAGGGATGGGGCACCTCTCCTATGAAGACAGGCTGAGAGAGCTGGAGAAGAGAAGGCCTTCTCAGCCTGGAGAAGAGAAGGCTCCGGGGAGACCTCATAGCAGCCTTCCAATATCCAAAGGGAGCCTACAGGAGAGCCGGAGAGGGACTCTTTGGCAGGAAATGTAGTGACAGGACAATGGGTAACGGTTTTAAATTGGAAGAGGGGAGATTTAGATTAGATATTAGGAGGAAATTCTTTACTGTGACGGTGGTGAAGCACTGGAACAGGTTGCCCAGGGAAGCTGTGGATGCCCCATCCCTGGAAGTGTTTAAGGCCAGGCTGGATGGGGCTTTGAGCAACCTGCTCTAGTGGAGGTGTCCCTGCCCATGGCAGGGGGGTTGGAACTAGGTGATCTTTAAGGTCCCTTCCAACTCTAACCATTCTATGATTCTATGAAATAGATTTGAGGTAAAAAATTTGGCATCCTGACCCTCCTACATTCAGGCCAACATAAAAGAGCTTTGAAAGTCTTTGCAGACAGGCACTACACATCAGCAATATGCAAGGGTGTTTGGTCTGTGCATTGCTCCATGAATAGCCTTGGTTATGGGATGAGTTATTCATTTCCTAAGGTTTCTGGGAGTGAAAGTGTTTGTTTACTTGGATGATATCTTGATTGCTTCAGAGTCATAAGTGTACCTAAAACTGCCTATTTCTGCCACAGTCCATCTGTTTAGGGCCCTAAGGACTTTATTAAGTATAGAAAAATCTATATGACCCTTCTTCTAGCTCTGGCCTGCTGGGATTCACAGCGGATGCGTGAATGTTCACTTCTCAAAGAGGGAAGCCATTAACAGTGCATGCTGTTCCGCTGCTTCTCTCACTGAGGTTGTTTCCATATTTAGGAAAGTTTGTGGGGCTGCCAATAGCCTTGCTCCCTTCTGCTGTTATGACCCTACTTGTTTTAACAGTTGAAAGGCAAGAGGAGAAGAGCAAGAAAGCAACTCTGCTCTCTTGTCACAGGCATCTTTAGCAGAAGGGAGGGATATCCGTCATTGTCTTGTGTGCCCCACAGATCCCGAGTCAAAGGTTCAGGTGGCAAAATTTACTTTTCTTACAAAGCAGATTAGGACTACATTGCCCCAACTCATGACAAAGGTGGTGGTTTCCCAGGAGTGACCCATCTACATTGCCACATAAATATCTCTGAAGTAGTGTGTGCTTAGTTGTACTAACCGAAGGTTTAGCTAATGCCTATTTAAGCATTGCTTCTTTCCCCTGCTCCTGTAACATGTGAGCTGAGATGTGCTGAACTGAGGGAGGTACCTGCACTACCGCTGAGTGATAGAGAGTGTCTGAACACCGAGAAACTGAGTACCTGAAACAGCAGGGCTGGTACCGTATCTTTGTCTTTGGGGATTAAAGGCTAATCCCATCCTGAAGCTCAGGCTGGAATTGGCACTGTGTGCTTGTGTCTCCCTCTCTCTTCAGTTCATTGGGAAAACTAATATGGAGTTACAGATAAGACCGGACATATTCTAGTGTACAAACAAATTAATGGGGAGCATACCCTTTGTAATTGCATTTTCCTTATTTCCAATTATTATTAAAGCATAAGCATGTATTATCTTCTAAATAACAAAAGCTGTGCATTTCCAATAAGAAATAAAATTGTGAATCTTGCGTAATGGAAGAAGGCAATTTTATGTGTGAGTAACACAGATAATGTTCATTTAAACCCACAATAATTGTAATATTAAACCTGAATGGAATCCTTATCTGAAATCCTTAAGGAAAAAAAAAAGGAAAAAGCGACCCTCTTTCACAGCTTTATTAGAGGCAGGAGTCACTGTAAGGTTAGACACACCATACAGCATGATCCCACTGAATACACCTGGAGAAACTGAAGTCGTTGAAAACTCAATGTGTCTCTATGATTCACAGTTCTGGTAGGCTTTTTTCTGAGTGAAGGCGAGAGCATGTAAGAGCAGTCAAGGCACAGTGATGCAGGACAGCAGCCTAATCATAGAATCATAGAATCATCTAGGTTGGAAAAGACCCTTGGGATCATCGAGTCCAACCATCTACCCTACTCTACAAAGTTCTTCCCTACACCATATCCCCCAACACCACATCTAAGCGCCTCTTAAACTCATCCAAGGATGGTGACTCAACCACCTCCCTGGGCAGCCTGTTCCAGTGTCTGATCACTCTTTCTGTGAAGAATTTCTTCCTAATGTCCAGCCTAAACCTACCCTGTTGCAGCTTGAATCCATTCCCTCTTGTTCTATCGCTATTCGCTTGTGAGAAGAGACCAGCACCAACCTCTCTACAATGTCCTTTCAAGTAGTTATAGGGAGTGACACAGGTCACTTGAGGGTTTGCTGTCCAGCATCCGTCTCGTGCCAAAGTGCTTCCTGCTGTGACTGCCACTACTGTCAGTTTTCTGGCCAGGTTAACTCTTGCTCTATTATGCCTACACGCTTATGCCATCTTATTTGCAAGATCCAGCCTGTTTATGAGCATTTATTCTAATGGCACAGCATACAGCCACTATTCACACCGTTTGAAATACTATGCTTCAGCAGAATCAAAGTACCTGATCATCTCCTTGCTTTCAGTCTGTGGCAAACCTGAGATTAAAAAATGCAAGCTGAACCCCAAGTGGACTTTATTACAGTTTCTTGGGGGATGTAACAGTTGGAGGCCGTCTGGGGTACAGTGATCATGAAATGATAGAGTTTCTGATTCTCAGGGAAGCAAGAAGGGGAACCAGCAGGACTGCCATCATGGACTTCCGGAGGGCAGACTTTGGTCTTTTCAAAAGTCTGCTTGGCAGAGTCCCATGGGAGGCAGCCCTGAAGGGCAAAGGAGTCCAGGAAGGCTGGACACTTTTCAAGGAAGAAGTCCTAAAAGCACAGGAGCAGGCTGTCCCTGTGCGCAGGAAAGCGAGCTGTCGAGGGAAGAGACCGGCCTGGCTGAACAAAGAGTTAAGGTCACAGCTCAGGGAAAAAAGGAAAGTTTATGTCCTTTGGAAAAAAGGACAGGCGACTCAGGTAGATTACAAAGGTGTAGTAAAGTTATGCAGGGAAAAGATTAGAAAGGCCAAAGCTCAGCTAGAACTGAACCTGGCCCTGGATGTTAAAAACAATAAAAAGAATTTCTATAAATATATTAATAGCAAGAGGAGGACTCGGGAGAACCTCCACTCTCTCCTGGATATGGAAGGTAACATAGTGACAAAGGATGAGGAGAAGGCTGAGGTACTGAATGCCTTCTTTGCCTCGGTCTTTAGCAGTGGAGTAGGGTGTCCCCCGAGTACCCAGACCCCTGAGCTAGCAGTTAGGGGCGGGGAGCAGGACGAAGCCCCCGTAATTCTAATGGAGATGGTGAGGGACTTGCTCCATAACCTCGACATAAACAAGTCTATGGGCCCAGATGGGATTCACCCGAGGGTTCTGAGGGAGCTGGCAGAAGTGCTTGCAGAGCCACTTTCCATCATCTACCAACAGTCGTGGCTAACTGGGGAGGTCCCAGCCGACTGGCGCCTAGCAAATGTGACGCCCATCCACAAGAAGGGTCGGAAGGATGATCCAGGGAACTACAGGCCTGTCAGTCTGACCTCGGTGCCTGGGAAGGTGATGGAACAGATCATCCTGAGTGCCATTATGCAACACATGAAGGATGCCCAGGTGATCAGGCCCAGCCAGCATGGGTTCACAAGGGGCAGGTCCTGCTTGACAAACCTGATCTCCTTCTATGACAAAGTGACTCGCTTGGTGGATGAAGGAAAGGCTGTGGATGTTATCTACCTAGACTTTAGCAAGGCCTTTGATACAGTGTCCCACAGTATCCTGCTGGAGAAACTGGATGCTCATGGCTTAGAAGGGTATACTCTCCGCTGGGTTAAAAACTGGCTGGAGGGCCGGGCCCAGAGAGTGGTGGTGAATGGAATGAAGTCCAGTTGGCGACCGGTCACGAGTGGTGTCCCACAGGGCTCGGTACTGGGGCCGGTTCTCTTCAACATCTTTATCAATGATCTGGACGAGGGGATCGAAAGCACCCTCAGCAAATTTGCAGACGACACCAAGCTGGGTGGGAGTGTTGATCTGCTGGAGGGTAGAGAGGCTTTGCAGAGGGATCTAGACAGGCTGGATCGATGGGCTGAGACCAACGGAATGAGGTTCAATAAGGCCAAGTGCCGGGTCCTGCACTTGGGTCACAGCAACCCCAGGCAGCGCTACAGGCTTGGGGAAGAATGGCTGGAGAGCTGCCTGGCAGAAAAGGACCTGGGGGTGTTGGTCGACAGCAGGCTGAACATGAGCCAGCAGTGTGCCCAGGTGGCCAAAAAGGCCAACAGCATCCTGGCCTGTATCAAGAACAGTGTAGTGAGTAGGACCCGAGAGGTGATCGTCCCCCTGTACTCGGCACTGGTGAGACCCCACCTCGAGTACTGCGTCCAGTTTTGGGCCCCTTACCACAGGAAAGACATAGAGGTGCTGGAGCAGGTCCAGAGAAGGGCAACGAAGCTGGTGAGGGGTCTGGAGCACAAGTCTTACGAAGAGAGGCTGAGGGAGCTGGGGCTGTTCAGCCTGGGGAAGAGGAGGCTGAGGGGAGACCTTATTGCTCTCTACAACTACCTGAAAGGAGGCTGTAGAGAGGCGGGGGTCGGTCTCTTCTTCCAAGTTACAGATGATAGGACAAGAGGCAATGGCCTCAAGTTACGCCAGGGGAAGTTCAGGTTAGATATTAGGAAATATTTCTTTACTGAAAGGGTTGTCAGACATTGGAATGGGCTGCCCAGGGAGGTGGTTGAGGCACCATCCCTGGAGGTATTCAAGAGAGGCGTTGACATAGTGCTTGGGAATATGGATTAGTGCTGGATGGTGTGGTGGTGTGTGTGTGGGTTGTGTGTGTGGTGGTTTTGTTTTTGGTTTTTTTGTGTTGTTTTTTTTTTGGTGGGTTTTTTTTTTTTTTTTTTTTTCATTGGTTGGACTAGATGATCTTAAAAGGTCCCTTCCATCCTCTGTGATTCTGTGATTCTGTGATTCTTACAGCTCGTTTCTTCTTATGGCTCATCCTCGGAGTCATGTCAAAGCATATGGAGGAAAAGAAAGCTATCAGAAGTAGTCAACATGGATTCACCAAGGGGAAGTCATGTCTGACTAACCTGATAGACTTCTACAATGGCATGACTGGTTGGATAGATGAGGGGAGGGCAGTGGATGTTGTCTACCTTGACTTCAGCAGGGCTTTCGACACAGTCTCCCACAGCATCCTCATAGGAAGGCTTAGGAAGTGTGGGTTAAATGAATGGAAAGTGAGGTGGATTGAAAACTTGCTGAAAGGCAGAGCTCAGAGGGCCATGCTTAGTGGCCCAGAATCTAGTTGGAGGTCTGTAACTAGTGGTGTTCCCCAAGGGTCAGTACTGGGTCCAGTCCTCTTCGATATATTCATCAATGACCTGGATGAAGAGACGGAATGTACCCTCAGCAAGTTTGCTTATGATACAAAACTGGGAGGGCTGGCTGACACACCAGAAGGCTGTGCTGCCATTCAGTGAGACCTGGACAGGCCCAAGAGTTGGGCAGAGAAGAACCTGATGAAATTCAACAAGGGCAAATGTAGGGTGCTGCACCTGGGGAGGAATAACCCCCTGCACCAGTACAGGTTGGGGGCTGACCCGCTGGAGAGCACCTCTGAGGAGAAAGAGCTGGAAGTCCTGGTGGACAACAGGACGACCATGAGCCAGTAATGTGCCCTTGTGGCCATGAAGACCAATGGCATCCTGGGGTGCATCAAGAACAGTGTGGCCAGCAGGTCAGGGAAGGTCATCCTCCCCCTCTACTCTGCCCTGGTGATGCCCCATCTGGAGGACTGTGTCCAGTTCTGGGCTCCCCAGTTCAAGAAGGACAGGTAACTGCCGGAGAGGGTACAGCAGAAGGCTGCAACAACAATTAGGGACCTGGAGCATCTCTCTTATGAGGAAAGGCTGAGGGACTTGGGGCTTTTAAGTCTGGAGAAGAGAAGACTGAGGGGGATCTGATCAATGCCTATAAATACTTAAAGGGTGGGTCTCAAGAGGATGGGGCCAGTCTTTTTTCAGTGGTGCCCAGGGATAGGACAAGAGGTAATGGGCACAACTTGAACATAAGCAGTTCCATCTAAACATGGGGAGGAACTTCTTCACTTTGAGGGTGGCAGAGCACTGGAACAGGCTGCCTAGAGAGCTGGTGGAGTCTCCATCTCTGGAGACATTCAAAACCCACCTGGACACATTCCTGTGCAACCTGCTCTAGGTGGACCTGCTTTGGCAAGGGGGTTGGACTAGATGATCTCCAGAAGTCTCTTCCAACCTCATATCATTCTGTGACTCTTGGCAGTTTAACAGGTGTAGCAAATGCCTGAATGCATGTACAGTGGATGCCTAGAAACATACAGTGTCTCTGACATTATTACACAGTTTCCTGTAAATTCAGAAAACTATTCCATGTTTCTATACTCTTGTATTGCAGTACTGTATTTTGCAGTATTGCTGTATTAGAAATGCCCAGTTCAGGCTGGCATTTTTTTAAGACTGAAAACGTTTACAGGTTGTGAAGCTCTGGTAATCAGAACGCTTGCTATGGGAAAATGAGGTTGTAATTTTCTGGCGATGGTCAACTGTTCTTAAATGGTAGAAACATATTGCCTGACATCATAAACCAGTTGAAGAACTTAAATAAACGGGACTTGTTTCCAAAGTAAAAAACTCTATACCGAGTCCCACCTGAATAGATTGTTTTAGATCATTAACTTAAATATCACAAGGAGACTAAGCTTCATAAACTGGTACAATAACAATCCTTCACCAAGTAATGTTCCCCACTCATAAATAAGTGCATGTAGCATATAAAGGGAGGATCCTGTCCTGTTGAACAAGCACTGGCAACAGAGCTGTTAATCTGGAGAGGGCTCTGTGGACCACAGTGACTTTTGTTTGGTTCCCATAAATCTGTAGGGCCAT
This sequence comes from Numenius phaeopus, assembly GCA_030770645.1. Classification (NCBI taxonomy): domain Eukaryota; kingdom Metazoa; phylum Chordata; class Aves; order Charadriiformes; family Scolopacidae; genus Numenius; species Numenius phaeopus. Next base: position 196,820 of record JARKVS010015473.1, on the reverse strand, counting down.
AAGAGTGACAGATCTGTGAAGAGAATTAGGATATGCCTCTAGGGTTTTTCTAAGTAACACAATACATTGTGACTCTTTTCAAATATATGGAGTATTTCACTGGGGATGGCATTTTTCCCTCTGTTTTCTATCATGAGAGGTAGTAATAGCCTTTCATCATCTGGTGTAATAACAATATCAGGAGAACTGAAACTCATCAATATTTGCCAATGCCTTTTCGTCTTGCATCACTGTTTCAGCTTTCTTATCTATATAGAGGTCTTTGGCTGGAGAACTGCTGTGTTATGTTACAGGGTTCCATGATTTTTTTGGAGATACTGTCTTAAGCAAGACTTTTCAGTACTCAGCTGAACTGTGAGAGGGAATGATCAGAGAGCAGCTCTAGTAGCCCAGCTTCCAGACTTGAATTTCTTGTCCCATTAAATGCCTTGGACTTCAGCAGAAACAGTTTCACACACCTGTCACAATAGAAACAACTCAGTTCTTTCAAAAAACACCAGTGCCAGGAAGCAACGTCTCCTTTTCTGCCTTTCCTAAGTGTCCCAATTTGAAAGGAAGACATTGATAGTTAAGTGCCAGTGCATGAAGGTGATTTGTGAGATCCGTTTACCATCCAGCAAACCATGTTAAGTGTACATTCAGGACTAGGATACAGGTTGTTTATATTTGGTGTGTACCCAGCAAACTGTCTGTCAGTGCCTATTCACAGTAAAGTGCCTGGAATTCAGCTAAAAAAGTCTTGAAAATGAGTATTCTTAGCTAGAAGGTGATTATATGGTAATTTTAGTGAAGGATGTGGCACTAGTCTCCCATGCTGGATGGTTTACAATCTAAATAGCCTTCAGATACATATATCCTTAATTTTAAGCAGAAGTCAGTGGGGTTCCTATGTGTATACATGTTTGTTGAAATTAGAACAAGAGAGTAATACAATATTTCTTGGAGACTTGTTTTCCATGGATTGGGAAAAAAGTAATCTTCTTCTTTATTGCCCACTGGTGTTGTGTTGGGGAACCATATGCAATTATCTGCCACACCTGGGAACTGGCCAGATATTCCTTGTGAAAGAAGCTGCAAAGATGGTTCGGGAGAAGACGGACTCCTGCAGTAGATCCTGAAGCAAGGGATGGGTGAGCAGCCCCTAAAACTCTTTGGAAGTAGCCCCTCAACAGCTGGTGAAGGAGCTGTCTAGCCTGGGGTGATGGCTTGGTTTCATTACAGGAAAGAAACATTCCTAGAAGTCCTTGGATTTGGTAGGGAAAAACAAAAACAAAACAAAAAAAAACCACAAAAAACAAAAAACAAAAAACAAACAAACAAACAAACAAAAAAAAAACCAGAGAAAATGTGCCAGCCACCTTCTGTGCAAGCAGAGGCAGCTGAGTCCAACTATGTTTTTAAAAGATCACACATGCACAGGGAACCTATCTATCAACACCTCATCAAGGTGGATCAGCACTTCAGCAAAAGCTTCCTCACTCAGCTTTTACTGGTAAGCAAATCAGCAAAACTGCAGCAGCTGGCAATAAATGTGAGTCCAACCTATGACCTTTGCCTGAGGATTTTCTTGAGATTTGACCTGTCAAATGTCCTACTTCACACTCATGACTTCCTGTTACTATGCTGTTACCGCACAATCAAATCATGCACCACCAGCATAGCTCCCGTCTTCGCTCTATCTCCACAGCCCCAGGATTAAATTTTTCTTCCCCTACCCCAAATATGACTATTGGGGTTGCAGGATCAGGGGAAGGCCAAAGCATGAGGCATACGGGCCTGATGGTTTTTGGGAACTGCAGGAAGTCTCATATTTTTGACCACTCCACCATTGCACAACCAGATGAATGGAGACATGGAGGAGAGGTAAACTGCTTCTCTGTCCCATAGCCAGCCCAAAACAGATTGGTTAAAGAGAGCTTAATAAGTCTTTGCCGACAGTGCTTTCTACCATGAAGCTTCCTTTTAGTGCATGAAACATAGATCCAGTGCTCCATAAAAGCTGTACATGTACTCTGTTAATCCAATAGCCATGTAAGATCATTAAGCCAAGGCATTCCAAAGCTTTATGACCTTTTAATTTGAAAGAGTTGCTGAACATGCATTCAGCTCATGAATCTTCTAAAACATTAGAATGTCCTTTTTCTACAAAATGAGGACACATACTTCTTTCTTTCTATGGCTTTTATAAAAACGGACCAAAAAAGCTTTCAACAGTAACTGAAAGGAGACAATGAAGAAGAGTGACCTCTTGGTCTCAGGGCATGGTTCTGTAGGTCAGATTACACTGAATTTTTATGTCTGTCAGCTTCATAAACCCTACAAAAAGAGAAGTTTATAAAAGAAATGTTCATACCACCTTAACACTAATGGCAGTAACATGGTGCTACAATTTTTTTTGCTTTAATTTGCATCACTAATTCTCTTTATTGTGTGTTTGAAATGCAGGTTTCTCCTCTCTGTGCTGCACCAACAGCTGATGGCTCTTAGCAGTGGCACCATCGCCAGCCAAGATGCACTGGAGCAGTGCCTCCTGCAGCTGCCATGCTTTGGCCTGGCCCATAAAGTAAGGTTTTCTGCCTTGCCTTTGCCCCTCTACCCTCTCAGATTTCAGGGCATGCCCTGCCCATACAAGGGAATATGCACAGTGGCCATTGTGTAGCAGGCTGAGATTTGGACAGCTGAAGGAAGAGTTAAGCATTTAGGGGAAGGCATGGCTTAGTTTTCTGCCTAAGAGCATTAGTAAGATTTTGGGAGAAGGGATGAAGGCCTGTCTCCTCTTCTTTTTCATGTGTTTGCCTATCTACAGTTTCTTTTCAGAAGAGCTGGGTTTTCTTCTCTTGCTGTTTCCTCTCTTTACATGTTTTTCTTTTCCTGTTCTTCCCTTTTGCACTCTTGGGCTGGTTTTGTTTTGTTTTGTATTTTATACACCCATTTACTTCATCCTTCCCCAGCAGCTGTTTCTTGTCACACTGTGCACACTCTTCCACCCTTGAGATCTCTCCTCTTGAGAGCATCAAAGGTAAAGCGTAGGGTCAGATCTGCATCTGCACTCCAGACTTCTGTATTTTGGTTCCTGTGATCTTCATAGTGAGCAAGTGCGTTGCACTGTGCAAATCCAAAGCTAGAACAGGAGGAGGAAAAGTTAAGTGTGAAGTACTCCTGGAGTCCTGCCTAAAAGGCAAGGAGGTATGGAAACACTTTTCACTTTGTAAAGTCAAAGTATTTTTGCAAGCTTAATCTGTCTTTATAGTTAGCTCTGATGTGTGATTTGTTGCCTGGAAGTAACCTTATTTGCATTCTGGGGAATAATCCATAGGCACAAAACCACATGACTAGCTTCTGTGTACACTGTGTGGCATGCAAAATTCAACCACCATGTGGAGAGTTTTCCTGCATGCAGGAGAGTTATTCATTTTGGCAAAAACCAGGAGGAAAACAGTATAATGGACACATACTCATCTGCAAAGAGGGCACAAAGCTGAAAGATATACTTGGACTTCAGCTGGCCTACTTACCTGTCCTTATTAATGAGGGATTTCTGAGGAAAGAGTTAAACATCACACAGACAGTCCCTGCTGAATGCTTATGTGCAGGCGGTAGAATTTAGTTAAAGCAATATTGGCATTCTGCTCCAGCAGAGAATTTCAGGGTTTCGGGTTTTTTGGGGGGTTGTTATTTCCTGCATTGTTCCATAAAGCATAAATCTATTCTGTTTCCTTCTTATTCCATTATGACAAAGCCCCAGGCTTTCTTGAGCAATAGGTCAGTGAGGTTTGGTACAGTTTCTCATACGAGCAGAAAGAATCTTAAGACTTTCATGTACCTTTCCAAGGTAAATGTCTCCACAATGGTTTCAAGTGAGGGAACTAGTCATGGTTGGGTTGTTGTTGTGCATTGTGCTCTTTGAACCAAGTATTCTAGATTTTCTTCCCAGCAGTGACTCACTTTAAAAAAAAAAAATTTTCCTTTGCAGAGGGAAAAATATGCCGTGCTCATGTACAAAGAAGGCTTGTTCCTCCCAGCATAAACTACTACAATCTGATGCAAACTGGCAGAATCACACTCAGTTAGTAATTCTATCTCTCTTCCCCCCACCCCAGCCAGATTACGGGGAAGGGGAGGGGAAGGTCTGCATTCACCTTGAAATTCTGTACCTGCAGCGTTTTCATGGGTGCCAACCCAGGTAAACTGAGTACCCATCCTCCATGCTGCATTTATAACAAATCTATGACATGAAGCGCCTGACACCAAAGCACCACCTGAAATGATGCTCTACGCTGTGACTCCTTTTGGCACCCCTTCCAAGGTGCTCCCATTGGTGTACTCTGCTCACTCAGGAGGTCTGTCTTGATCCTCCTGCTGCTCTTGAGCACTCCCCAAATTTTGCTCTCTAACAGCTAAAGGCAGGGCTCTGAGACAAAGGAAGGTATACCAGCTGGCAGCCAGTCTGCTGAAGACTGTCTTTTCAGCTAAAAGAACTAGATCTGGAATAAATTGTGCTCCCACACTATAAAAACAAATTATCCTTTTAATCTCTTAAATGAATCCTGGGGTTAATTACTCAGTTAAAAAGAGTGGCCCAAGACTACAAATATTGTTACCCTCATGAAAATCTTGCATAAAAACCTTGCTCCTGAAGACTCAGGTGTCAACTTACAGAATTTTATTGCTGATGAGTACAATCCATCCTCATCAAAATGCATTAACCATGCAACAATAGAGGTCTTCATGTAACTGGCCTTTGCTATTTTTTTAACAGGCTAGCAAGTCAGCTTTGAGCTTCAGCTGGTGCTTGTAAAGTTTTAGAAGGAAGAGAAGATACTTCCATTTATCATTATAAATAACCTAGGCCAGTGGTCTCCCCCACAAGCTGCCTCTCTTCCCCATCCTAGCTACCGCTCCTAAGGTACAGAGGAAGCTAGGCTCCTTTCTCAAATGTGTATTTCTGCTTGCTGGCTTCCCAAGTGAGAAAGATAAATGATATTTATTTACAGTACTGAAAGTTAGAGACTATACCCCTGCTACAAACTATTTGCTTTTTTCTTGCAATTCAGGGGTGGGGAGAAGATACCTTCTAAGACACAGCCTTGTTTTCGTTAAAGGCAAAAGGAAAGGAATGTACATTGTTTTAGCGGGTGCAGGGAGTTAGGGAATAGGCCATGTTTGGAGGTAGTAGGACCTAGCATGATTAAAAGGACAAAACAATTTTAAAGGGGACCATTGTGCCACTGCACTGAGTTGTATTGCCCCTGGAAATTCCTTCACCGTAGAGCATGGAATCACATCTGCAGCAGGAGGTGAGATGGCTGGAGCGGGGACACAGGGAGGACAACAGAGACTCAAAAAGAAGTGAAGTTAGTCCACACTGCTGAGATTTATGGGAAGGGGGGTGTGTGCCATCCTGTCTTTTTTAACTCATCACCAAGCACCTCTGAACCAATTGACATGCAACAGGTACAACTTCAGAGGGAAAATCAAGGTGGTATTTTGTTACCTTTGTAGACCCCAGTTCTGTGATTTTTTAACATTATTTAAGCTCAGACTAAAACAGAAGATAGCCCTGAACCTGCTTGTGCCTGATGGATGCTGGGCCATGGTCAGTTGAACAGGATGGGGACCAAGGACCTTTTCATGTCATGAAGATATTTCCTCAAAAACCCTCAGTATCAGCATGTTCATTTAGCCTTCTGTTAAGGCTAGTTTTGGTATTATTTTAGTCAGTACACCCCCTGGCATGTTTTCAGTTCAGGAAAGCAAAAAACAGCCTCTACAGTAACAACATTTCTATGGTAATCCCAAATTTAAAGCAAACTGAAATAAACTATTAGAAAGTGGCGGGAGGGTGGGGGGAGAGGGGAAATTCTTCTGGCAGCTCTCTTTTTTTCCAGATGCTTAGTCACAGTGGCCAGGATTCACATGTACAAAATTTCCTATAATGCTTTATTTCCTCTTTTTTTTTTTTTTTTTGGGGGGTGGGGTAGTGGTGGGGGTGGTGGCGAAAAGTTTCATGGCAGAGAGTATCTGGTAAGGGTATATTATAGTTTGCAAAGCCATGCCTAGCACTAGTGGTCTGAAAAGAAAGCGTTTTTCTCTGCCGCTTATAGAATAAGATATGTCTACCCTTGACATATGCCTTTTCTGCAATGTTTTGGCTAAGAAATGGAGGATTTCCTTCAGCACAAATGAGTGCACTATTTTTCAACTCCCGTGACTTAGGTGTTTATTATTGACCAGGTTATTGCTTAATTGGGGTGGGTGAAGAGTCAGGCCCTGAAATTTTAATTTATTCATCTGGTTTTTGATCCCTCATGGACTGAAAGAGGCCTTACTTGGATACCTTTTCTATTACTTCTAATGAGCCTACAGTCTTGCAGAGGATGCTCTGCCTCCCTCCTAGGCTTCCTGCGCCCCCATGGTACTGAGGGCCCTAGATCTTCATTGTACTGTGTAGTGGGTATATTTTAAAAATAAAAAGCCAGTATTTTCCTTTGATAAGGAGAATAGGAAATGCTATTTTTATGAAAAGCACTTTAGCTTCCATACATACATTCTATTCACGAATATATTTTTCAGTATCAGGTGGGAATATGGATATAAACAGGTCCCGTCCGGGTTTTCTGTAACTGGACTGGAATACAAACTTCAGCATTGGCACATGCTCCTATCCATGATTCAGAAGGAAAACCAAAGGATAAATACCTCACAGATGTGGCAAGGATTATAAGTGCATGAAACTGGATAGTGATTGTACTTTCCAGTAGCTGGTGTGACAAAGTTGAATTGTGAAATATACTCTCATGCATCCTTAGCAGCTGATGAAGTACGATTAAATCCTAAAGGAATATTGCTATTTACTGATCACAGATCCCTTACTCAGTTGGGTGATAAGCACTGGCGTGCTATTTTCCACATGTCACAACCAAGCCTCTGTCCTCCCTGATGAAAACTTCTGGCCTTAATGCTGTGTTTTGTGTTGGCCAGACTGCTAACACGATGTGACCAGCCAGGATAGCATATACGAGTTGGGGATGAGGTCCAGGGAAAAGATATAAAAGAAAGGAATGTATTTTGCACCTTACAAAGTGGATGTTCTACTGACTCAGTCCAGCCGTTGGTGTTAATCTGTACTATGAGCATAGAATCACAGAATCACAGAATCTTCATGGTTGGAAGGGACCTTTGAGATCATCGAGTCCAACCACACACACAGAAAAAAAAAAAGAAAAACAAACCACCACACACCACACCCACCCACAAACAGATGCAAACCAACAATCTCAGGCACTAGAGCATGCCCTGAAGTGCCACGTCTACACGTTCCTTAAATACCTCCAGGGATGGCGACTCCACCACCTCCCTGGGCAGGCTGTTCCAGTGCCTGACCACTCTCTCAGTAAAGTCATTCTTCCTAATACCTAATCTAGTCCTCCCCTGCCTCGACTTCAGACCATTTCCTCTGGTCCTGCCATTATTCACTTGGGAGAAGAGTCCAACACCCACCTCTCTACAACCTCCTTTCAGGTAGTTGTAGAGGGCAATGAGGTCTCCCCTCAGCCTCCTCTTCTCCAAACTAAACATGCCCCATTCCCTCAGCCTCTTCTCATATGACTTGTTCTTTAGACCCCTCACCAGCTTGGTGGCTTTCCTCTGGACACGCTCCAGCAGCTCAATGTCCTTCCTGTAGTGAGGGGCCCAGAACTGAACACAGCACTTGAGGTGAGGCCTCACCAGGGCCGAGTACAGAGGCACCATCACTTCCCTACTCCTGCTGGCCACGCTATTCCTGATACAGGCCAGGATGCCGTTGGCCTTCTTGGCCACCTGGGCACACTGCTGGCTGATGTTAAGCCGGCTGTCCACCAACACCCCCAGGTCCTTTTCTGCCAGGCAGCTTTCCAGCCACTCTTCCCCAAGCCTGTAGTATTGCCTGGGGTTGTTGTGACCGAAATGCAGGACCTGGCACTTGGCCTTGTTAAACCTCATCCCATTGGCCTTGGCCCATTGATCCAACCTGTCCAGATCCCTCTGTAGAGCCTTCCGACCCTCAAGCAGATCAACACTCCCACTTAGTTTGGTGTCATCTGCAAACTTACTGAGGGTGCACTCAAACCCCTTATCCAGATCATCAATAAAGATATTAAACAAGACTGGCCCCAAAACTGAGCCCTGAGGGACACCACTGGTGACCGGCCGCCAACTGGATTTCACCCCATTAATCACAGCTCTCTGGGCATGGCCATCCAGCCATTTTTTTACGCAGTGAAGAGTACACTTGTCTATGCCATGATTCGCCAGCTTCTCCAGGAGAACGCTGTGGGGGATGGTGCCAAAGGCCTTACCAAAGTCCAGGTAAACAATGTCCACAGCCTTCCCTGCATCAAGAAGGTGGGTCACATGGTCATAGAAAGAGATCAAGTTGGTTAAGCAGGACCTCCCTTTCATAAATCCATGCAAAAACCCATAAAACCAACATATATCCCACCAGAAACAGACTTTGGGCAAAAGAAGATGCCTGAGTGAAAGCTGTGACATAGGAAAGCTCCACGCAAAGGCAAAAGGATAAACAGAAAGGACAACATTAGAAGGAAAAGGGGAGGCAGGAACCTAGCACAATCAAGTCATGTTGCAAGTGAGCTTGGGAATTACTCCAAAATGAAAGTAGAAACATTGCTTACTTGTCTGCAGTCTGAAAAATGCCCTGCTTGCTCACGTGTCCAAGACTAGATGCTGACATGTTAAATTTTGTGCAACTCCTCTGATACCTTTAAAAATAAAAAAACCCCACTTTTATTTATTTGCCTAAAATGATTATATGTTATGAAATTATTGTTGTGCACTTGACATTTTAAATGTATTATCCGACTAAAAAATCAGCAACATCTGCTACCCTGCACTAAACTTCCTGTAACTAAAAATGCTCAAGCCCTGGAGATTCAGCATTATGTGAAATAGATTTGTTTAATATAATTGAACATAATTGTGCATGTAATGTTTTAACGTAATATTACTCAGCAGATGTGCAAATAATAGCTAGGTTATTTGCCACCAGCCATATGTTGGTGATGTGATAACAGAAACATAGTAATACTTGGCAAGACAAGTTCATTAGTCTGAGTGACTGGACCAATGCACTGAAACTGATATTTGTTGGTGACCTGGGGACATTAATGTGTGCCTTGAGGAAACAGCAATGTCTTAGTCTGGCAGAGAGCACGTAACAAGCTTTTTTGCCCTCTGTTGGTAAGAGATCCTGAGCACTACTTTAAAATAGGCAATTAGTAATTTCACTGAAATAGATGTTTAAGATGAGCCTGTTGCAAAACAAGTTTATTGCATAAAACAGGAACTAAAAAGTGAATACTTTTTTGTCTGATAACTTTGGATTTTCTCATGAAACTCATTAGAAAAGAGATACAAAATTTTCATTTATCAAAATTCCAGTTTGAAACGTATTTCAGACATGCTTCTACTTTAAAGAAACTTCTTGTATTTGGGATTCTGAAGAAAACAGCATTTCCAGTTACAAAAGGCAATTGTGAAGCTGGGAAAACATCCTGATGCAAAAGAGATGGCCAGACACTAACATATCTTTCTCAATAGTCCATAGAAAGAAAAAAAACAGCTATGTGGCCAACATTTGAGCTACCTTCTTCCAGTCTTCTTTGGCCAAACATAAAGGAATTAAAATATTCCTGCATATTCAGGGACTAAGAAAATTAGGCCCGTTGACTTTCAGTAGAAATTGGGTGCCTCTGTATTTCTTATGTGTTTAAAGACCTTTAAATCTGACCTCCTAATAGTCTACTGTTTAAAGTCTGGTCTTGAAATACCAAGCTCATTAAGGTATTTTAGCTGATAGAATATGCCTTCCTAAGGATTAGGCTTCCCTCTTTTATCCTGTTTTGAGAACACCCTGGACTTAACAGTAACTGACATAAGAATATGAAATAAAAATATGAAATAAAGATGTGAATTTGTATGGTGGACTGTCTCAAACATTTTATACCATGAAAAAGGATATTGGCTTGCTGTTAGGCTGAGGTTAGCAATGGTGTGTGTTTGGTCTGGTATGCCAGGGGCAGCAGTTCCCGTGGTCACATATCCATGGCTTCTAAACCTCTCACTTGTGGGTTTAAAAGTGATATTTGAAGACAGACAGGTGGGTAACAGAGTAATAAGGGATAACTAAGATAACAGATAGCAGGGATGAAAATTGTTCCTTACAGAGACTTAATGAAGTTGTGCTGGCAGTTGCTTGGACATGTCTAAAGGTCTGAAGAGTTAGCCAAGATGTAAGGGCCGCAGGCTGCTCATAACAGGAATAGAATATCCTCTACAATAACATGCTATCCTCAGCATGACTGCGATACCCATTATTATAATAAGTTCTTGTAAACTGAAGTCACTTTGACTATGGTTTAAAAAAAATCCAAGGCCAGGAAATGTCACCTCAGGCAGAGATGCTACACATAATCAGACAGCTGCAGAAGAGAATTTCTTCTTTAGCAAACAATTCTCTTCATCTGGTTAAAGATCGTAACTTTGTCACTCCTCCTGAGAGAATACAAAGGTCTTAATTTTTTTTTAAGTTGCCCTGTGTTCAGAAAGCTCTATCAACCCGATATCAATGAGTTTGATATGGGAATGTAACAGCTGTACTATCAAATGTCTTTACTTCCCTTCTTTCATCTTATTATTCTGCTAAGAATGATTTAAATTTTAATTTGAAATCTCACACCCTTTTGGAGCAGGGAATTATTTGAACCTTATATTAACAGTGGGTTCAAATACTAGATTGCAGCAAAGAATTTGTGCATGTGCATCCAATACTTCAGCACCGAGTACTGTAGTCAGAGGGATTGTGTATGCTTTTAAAATTAAATAATAGAGCGTAAGACCAGAAAGATTCATTGTGGTTATCTAGTTTAATTTCTTGATTATCATCAGGCATGAAATTTTACCCAGAGATTTTTAGCATCAAGCAGTTAATTTAGACTATAGATGGATATCAATTCTATCTCCTAAATCTTCTCTCATTATTTTAATAGTGAAAATGAAGATATTAGCCCAGTGACCTTCTTTTAGTGACAAATTTAAAATTCTTCTATCATTCAGTTTCCTTTCCCATAATGGATATAATTTGAGGCAAGTCTGAATATTTTAAATCTGGATCTGTATGTTCCTTGTTGTGGGAGTATTCAGGAAAAAGACGGCTGTGTAAATGGGATGCCCATCTTGGATCCCGAAGGAGTACTGTTTGGATGAAGTGATCGCTATGGCAGCTTGGGCAAAGTCTGCCACTCCAGTAGACAGAGTTCCACTCAGCTCTTGAGTTCCCAGAGAAAACATTCGTGGATCATCCTGTCGTCTTATGAGGTCACTTCTTCATCACAGGCTGTGATTCAATGTGCTGCACTACAGTGACAGCATGTTTTCAGTCAGTCTGCTTTCTTTAGGCACTTTGAAAATAGGATGCTATTGCATGTGTCTATGTTAGAGAAGTATGACCTTAGCTTCTCACATTTTGTTCTCTAATAGACTGAAGTGAACTTTTTCTGACTGTTACAAGGTTTAATAGGCTCACATTTGCAAAAACTGGAGTTATAGTATAGTCCCTGCAGACCAATACATAGTGTGACCCTTTACTGCTAGAAATCTGCTTCCTGGGCAGGAAAGGAGAGCCTTTCCCTCTCTACCCCTGCTCCAGCTCCAGGATCACTGCAGGGGAATGAACTGCTGTGGTTGTTTTGTTGACTTTGCCCTAGATCACAGGCAGGCTATCATGCCTGGAGAAGAGGGGATCTATCTCATTCTGAGAAAAATCCTGCAACAACATGCTGCAGCAATCTTCCCTGTCAAAACATTCCCACTGCCAGTCTTGTCTTACTTCTCAGCTCACTGGTGGTTATCTGTTTATGGATGCCAAACATTCCCCCTTGCATTCAGAGGACCACAGTTTTTTCTGGCAGCCAGTTTTTAATGTGAGACTTTGAGTTCTTTGGGCTTTTTTAGAAATGACTTAATGGCATAAGTCAAATAACATATAGAGAAAGTGTTTTATATATCGGGGCTGTCTGACTTGGCTCCTTAAAGAGAGTTCACATCAGCAGAGTAGATGCTTCTTTGATCTTCAATTCTTCTGCTCCCTTACACAGCCTGGTTTAAGCCAGCTTCACAGGTCTCCAATATATCCACTTGGTTTCTCCCCTGACTATCTATTTGGGCAGACAAATGAGCATTTCTTGCTTAATTTCCAAGCAAGTTGATTTTTACTTATCCATAAAATGGTAATTGTTGGGAATACAGGTTTTGTTAAGCACATAAAACTTAATGCATCACATACTATATAATTTTTTTACATTTACATAAAAGTTGAAATTAAGAAGCACTCAGGCACTCATCATTAGGAATTCATTGTATGCAGTCTTGGTCTCACTGCGTATTTAGGAGAGATGGGCATACAGGTAAATGCACTTGGCTTCTTGTTCGTAAGAAAGTGTTAAACATGTTTCCTTCCCCATGAAAAATTTCTAGATTTAGCTCAGAGCAACTGTTTTGTTTTATCCTGAAAAGTAGCTATTCAGGAGGATTGGGAAAGTTATGACGCTCTCTGTGCATCCATTGAAGTGCCTGGGGATTCTTGTGGTTGAAAGGCACAATATATATTTAAGATATTATTAGTGTTACTTCTGCTAATAATAATAATTCAACCCCAGAATAATGTTTACAGCTGACTTATTATAATTCCCTAAACAAATGGGTTTATGCAGAAGCAGAACTGCTGACACAAGCCTCCTGTAACAAGACAATGCCAGCAGGCATTACTATAACTCAAGCAAGGGCCAGTCAAAATGATACAGCCATTGTGTTGATGTGTTGTATATGGTTGTGAGTATTGGTGCCAGCTGTGTCATAAACCACTTCCTGGAAATAATAACCCTGACAGATAATGGAAATGAATCAGCAAGTTTTCCTTAATCAGAATGTTTTGTAAGCCTGACCATACAGTCTCAATATTCAGTAAGGAATATTTTCCGCTCCCTCCCCCTAAGAAAAGAAAAGTTTCAGTGAGGTTATGTCCTCTGTTTAATAAAGTTGGCAAGCTTTGTTTTCTCACACCTTCTAAAGTTCTGCATGAGATACCTCTTTAGCAGAGAGTGACAATTACACAGGGAATAGCAGGCTAGTTCCTCTTACTAGCCCTGATTGCATGATGGCGACACTGGAAAGCTGTTCTAGAGCTGAAGTCCCAGGCTTTAAGTGTAGCATGGACTCAAAAGAGACTCACTTTGTTAGGTCATTTGTCGGGGGTGTGGGGGCAGGGGGTGGTTCTGTAGACATCCATGTCACTCGCTCATTTAGGCTCATGGGAGAAGGAAGGTTGGAGGTTTAGCTTGGCAATGCCTTGAGAGCTTTTAAGCCCTCTCAAATAATTGCAACCCATCTAAACAGCAGACAATAGATTCTCAGTTAAAGTTCAACAATCAGGATGTGGAGCATTTTATTATATGACAATTAAACTCAGTTGCTGGCAGCTTTGGAAATGGATGTCTTGAGTGAAAACCCACCCTACGTCAAAATATGTCCTAGCATGCATGGAGAAAGCTAGCAACATTACACGTTTTCAAAACGTAATGTCTGCCTGAGAGGTAGTATTTGTTTCTTTCCAACAGATGCAGTTAAAATAGACACCAAACTTTCAGACTCAGAAGTCATTACTGATTTTAGTATAAGAGCACTGCAAGTAGTAAGATGATAATTTCTTGGCATCATACCTCGACCTTTAAGAATTGTGTCTGAGCCAGCTGCAGCTGGATTCACATCAATCAGAACCATGCAGACAAATACAGGTGTGTCATCAAGAGTGTACCTCTTAAAGACCTGTGGCATGAATTACTGGTACAGAGAAGAGAGCTGTACCAATGAAGGCTGCAAAGTTATTAGTTCTTGGCTAGGTTGTCCTTTCTAAAAAGAAGTGTGATATGAGACTTTCGCTGCAGAATTTATTAGGATGCTTTTCATCAAAATTTGGATGTTTGGAGTTAGAAAACTCTTACCTAGTGGGTGGATAACAATAAATAACTCAGAAATACACACATAAGAGAGATCCAGATTTAAATATTACCAGGCCAGCAAGTAACAAATACAAGCCCAGAAAATAGCACTCAAAAACCCAGATGGTGAGAAAGGGCAAAATGGAATTGAGTACATTTTTATTCTTATCACTTGAACACGAGGTAACTGCAGTACTACTCCATACACCAAATATGGAAAGAAGAGTGACACAGGAACCCTTTTGGGCACAAGACATGGGAAAAATTGGCAAGTTTTGTAAAGTCTCACAAACCTAGGATATGCATACACATGTGCAGATCCATGTGTAAAACTAATTTTCAGCACTGACTTTGAGATGGAAGTTAAGGCAAGATTAAAAGTCCAACTGAGGAAATGGTGTGATCACAGATTGTCTTGTGTTCGCTTTTTCTGCAAGCATCCTTCTGACTCTGCTATCTAATGTACCAAAGTAAAGAGGCTGTTTGTTAGAACAATATGAGATGTAGTTTCTTCACTTTTAAATCTTTCACACAAAAGAAAAAACCTACCTGCCCTTACTTTCCAAACAGGTTATTTGGAAAGGATATGGTTATTTGTGCCTATACTTCAAATTTCTCCTCCTACAATCTTTTTTTAATGGAAGTGAAGGTAGAAAAACTGCCAAATAAGCTGTGTTGTCCTCCCCTTAGTTTGCTGTAAGTGCAAAGCCATTACAGCTTTCCTGTTATCTCAGCAATATGTTGCCTTTCTATTCCTTGTAAAAGCTGTGTATTTGACTTACACTGTCGGAGACGAGGGGGAAAAAATGGTGCTTTTACAGGGTATATTTTTTGTATGGGAAGGCCAAACTGCTGTGATAGTAGATGAGTTAGTCAAGTGTTCCCTCACTCTCTGCCCATTGCAAAGAGAAAATCTAAATTGCAGTTCTCTCCCGATTCCCTGTGGAAGTTGATATCCATCTGGAAGATTTGGCTTCGGACAGCAGGAGAGTTCATAAAGTTCATATTAAATAAAGATCTGACTTGCTGTTCAAATTGATTTGATGGTATGACTTACTCCATCTCAAGCAAAAGCTTGAGTTTTTGCTTCAGGGATGCTAATTGTTTTCAGAATAATTTCTAACACCATCTAATATTGATATAGGTGGCTGTTTAAACTTTGTTTTTAAACTTTGTTTTTAAACTTTGAAAAACAGTGGGTAAGGGTTAGCATGGGCTACCTAAAGATGTATAGGGAGAATTCAGGCTGTTTGTGCTACAACTCACTTTCTAAAATTAGTGGAAGTGTTGCTCCAGTGGTCACCCCAGGAGTCCAACAACAAATTGCCAGTTAGTCTGGTAGCATTGTCGATGTCCATGGTCCACAGCATGGCTGTGGAACCATAATATCAGTGCACCCTTTGAAAATTGGCATATATCTTTATAAAATCTCCCAGTCTAGTGACATTTAGAATTGAGAAACTGAGACATGTAGATAAAGACCAAGTGACCTGCTCCAAGTCATAAGTGGGGGAAAGTTCTTGGCCACAGAGCAGCTTAATAGGGACAGCTTCACAGCCACAGGATCCTTTGCCTTTCCCTCCCACTGCAGAATACAGAAGAGATTCTCCCTTGTCGTTAGATATGGGAGCTGTGACTAGTATTGGCCATACCCCTCCAACACCGGTTCTTGCTCCGGGTCTGGTGCCCACACCATGACACTGCAAATTCAGTCCTATTGAAGTCATACGCATGGATCAGCTGGAAAATCCTAATTTCTTGCCTTCTCCCCTGCATGAAGTCCTGTATTGATCCTGCTTGGAAACCTCTGCATACTCCTGCAAGAGATTATATTCTGCCAGTTGAGTGGATTTACTACTCTGACCCTGTGCTAAGGACTATATGGTTAATGCTCTCTGACATCATGTGTTTTCATTAAATCCAAACCCAAAGTCTCCTTAAACTCCCTCCTATATATTAGACACAAGAACAACTTTCAAGAGACATCGTCTTGGAGGAGGAGAAGGGGGAAAACAGGGAGGAATGCAGATGACTGTGGTCTATTAAACTGATTTGTAGCAGAGTCATGACAGTGAATGTCCTTCTGCACTCTCTGTACATTTTGGGGAGGGTCATTCTGTGGTTGAAACAGGACAGACACAGGTCAGTAGTTATTAGGAACGGAAGCCCTGCCTTTAAAAATTATCATCCCTATAGCAATCTGCTGTGCTTAAATAGAACAACTTGTAGCCAGTGGGAGATTTATAACACACTCTAGGCCAAACAGTGACCCGTGAAGGATGCTCTCTCTTGCTTTAATTTGGCATCCAACCAAGCTGTGTCTGCACTGTTACAGAAAAAGCTGCAACCCAGTCTTTGTGTGCACGCTCGAATGTGTGTAGCACACGCTGAGCTAATTGCTAGTGCTAAGCATCACTTGAGACTGAAATATCTGTGTCTGTATGATAATACATGAGTGTCTGAAAGATGTCAGATCCCTAATCAAATGTCTTTTGCCTTGGGGGCTGCCAGTAACCTCTCTGCAGTATTACTCATTCTGGCAGGTAGTTTTCCAGAAGCTCACAAATGCAGGAGGGTCTGAAAAATCAGGAGATGAAAAAACACCTCTTTTATCCAGAGCAGCAGTGTCAGGATTGTCATTGTTCTGGCATGCTTTGGAGCGGCTTTCAGCCAATACCCCCAACAAAAAGGCTAGACCCTCAGCTGTTTAAAATCAGTGAGGATCATCTTCTTTCCACCAGGACATGAGGCTGTGCTTGTTATGATGAAAAACAGTGTTTCTTTCTGTAGAGGGAGGCCTCTTTATGTTCTGAGAAGTAAAATGTGCCTTAACACTGCAGGCTGTGTTTAGGAGGGGAAAAAAAACCTGAAATAAAACCACAGGTTTTATATATATGTCCTTGAAGAATTTTTTTTTTTTAGCCTGTGTTATCACACCATGCTTTTACACTGCAGCTTAATATACACATGAGAAATTTCAGGGCTGTTGAGCATGCAGATTTTCCTAGGGGATGAGCGCAAGGTTATTTAGCACAGGTGTTTCTGTAATTGTACAACACTCCCTATTCATATGCCCATAAGCTCTTATTCCCTTGTGAATGGTGCTGTTCTCTAGCATTAGAGCACCCGGTTCTAATAAAAAACACAAATAATATTGCTTTACAGTGACCCCTTCTGTGAGTCATCTTTCATTTCACGAATGCATGCATCTCAGGGAGTAGGCGGTTTTGTGGTAAATATCATTCATTTGAGCAAGCGTGTATGCACAGTTTTCCCTCAGATGTTGTTTCAGAAAATAACATAGTTCACACCCCAGGTTGGATGAACTGTGCCGAGCATGACAAAAGAGAGAGAATCCCTTCAATTCATATGCTACAGTTTATTACTGAAATGGTCAGGTTGCTCCCTATATTTGGCTACCACAACCTACATTGGGCATACCTCCACTGAAATGAATAAAGTGTGTACAAGATACTTAAAGAAGCTGGAGAACACAGCTGTGTGATTATTTCTATTGTTGCCATGAGCATTCCATTCCAGAAAAGCTGTGTGCCCTGTTACCTACTGCATTCAACATACACCATCTACCATGTCTGCAAATCTGATACTTGTATGTGCAAATGAGCAAGCAGGGGATAGCCTGTTTGGTTCCTGCCCCCCACCAAAACTCTACTATATCTTGCTACATTTTCACTCCTACATCTGTTAAATCTCTTGACTACTCTAGCCCAGAGACTGTAGCAAAAGAGACACAAAAATTATTGGTTTATGGTAGTCTGGCTTTTATTTTATTTCACAAAATCACATATTTGTAGCAATCATTGTTTTAGGGGCTGTGATTAAACAAGACAATGTGAATTATTCCAATTTTTTTCCTCTTTAACTTATGCCAAGCACATGGAAATTCATGAGGCATCGACAGGAGCTGGCTGTGCTCAGAATCTCTGATAATCAGCCCACAAAGCTGGAGCTACAGTTACTGAGCTGGTCAGTGTTCTGGTACTTGCTGCTGCTTGGTACATATTTTTATAGAATGGTATCATCTATTATTCATTTCAAATTTAAAAATACACAGAAATGCAGTAAAGAGTTGCCTTCATTGCTCTTTGATTCTTTTATATTATTCTTATGTAGCTTGTTACTCAGTTGCCTGAGTAAACACCAGGTTCTGTAATGAAAAGATTAGTTCTCCCCTGCTTTGCTACAGAGGGTCCCCTCTGATTTTGGATCCCAGCAGCCCTACTTAATTACTAATTAGCGTTCTTTCCATTTCTTCCCATGTCAGTTGTGCCTGATAGTGATGATTGCTTAGCAAGTTGACTTAGCACCTTTGCTAATTGCTCAATAGTGCTGTGCTTTGATTTATTTATTATTCTTTCAGGGCTTTTGAAACACATTAGCTTCAGTAACCCTTTCAGATGTATGGCTTCTATTTTTGATAATAATCTTGGTTGCAAGCGATAAAAGTTTGCAGCCTTTGTTTTGTGGTATAAAGCAAAACGTGTATTTTTTTTTTTACAGTGCACTGAAGGAGGGTGAGATACCATTGTAAGCTGTAAAGGCAAAGTTGAAGGGGCAAAGTTCCACAGGATGGCAGGGGTCAGCAGTGGGGTGTAAAAAGCAGTCTGGAATGTGACTTGCAAAAAAAACAGAATCGAAGGTGACCTTCCTTTAAGAAAGAGTTTGCAAATTGGCTTCCAAGCTCTGCTGGGAATGTTCCTAATCCAACTGCAGTTGTATGGCAGCAGCATTTTAAAAACATATTGTCTGGGTCACAATTCCCCAAGGCCCTCCTGATGTATGCCTGAGATCTTGCATGTAAAGAGATAAGTCAGGTTTAATGCAGACTGGTTTGCTAATCGTGACATTTACGTGAATGCTTTCCTTTTGCTATTACCCGTCCAACTGCAAACATCAATGGAAAAAAACCACACCTATAACTGTGCTAGTAAATATTGGAGATAATTAAAATCTGAAAGCAAATGTAAAAAATCCAGATCTGAAAGAGCATAGAAAGGGATGAGGAAGGCACAATAGAACAATAGAAATTGTTTGTCTTGCTACCCTGCTGTTGCTGTTATTATATTACCTCATATGCATATGCCTTTCAAGATGCTAGTTGTTGCTCTTCTGGGATCCACAAACTTCCAACTGCTGCCACAGCTGTGAGGCCTGACTTGGATCCTACACTTCTTTTTTTGAGTTAGCAAGAGGAGCTCAGAGGAGCAGGAAATCTGTAACCATGAATGTCGGTAATGGAAGAGCAATGATAGAAGAAGAAAAATTTCACACAATTTTTCATGAAAAAAGAAAATCCTGGGGTTTATTTCTTTTCTTCTACAAAAGAAGCAGCCCCTGCTTTGTCACTTCACTTCTCACTCCTGAATCCATTGTTGGCCTTCAGGTCCCATCCCTTTGCAGCAGAGGTCAAAGAGGGAGAGGGCAGTAGGGTCAGATGGCCCCTTTTGGCATCAGCCTGCTGGCTGCCCTCCCTGAAGGAACACTTCTGCCTCCCTGCTCTGCCTGAATAGGCAGGAGGACCCAGCCAGACACAAAGCAGGACAAAGCCCCTAACAGGGTGCAGCTGAGAGACAACACGTCCGCTTGGAGACTCCTGCCCTTCTTCAGGGACGGTGAGTGACCAGCAGCTAAGGGCGACCAAGCCACTGTGCAGCAGCAGCCTCTGTGCTGGATTCCCTTCCTCTGAGCTGCTACCGCACCCTGCTCAGGCTTTAGACCATGCGGGGTTGCACTCCTTATGTTTTCTGATGGCTGATTTTTGTCATAGTTTTGGATGAAAGGTAGAGCTTTCCTCCATGGAAAGCCCTGCTGGATAAAGGGGTGAGGGCATTTCATTCCAGTCAGTGCTGCTCTGGGCTTGAAAAGAGGCAGGCTCCAGAGGGAACAGGGCATTGCATCTTTCTAGGTAATGCTAGCAGCTGTGGAAGGGGAATTACAAAAGGCCGTACCACTGTGCAAAGATGAACTGGGGAGGACGGCAAAAAGTGTGCTTATAATGGTCTGAAATTTAGCGGAGCAGTTTGCAAGATGAGGCAAGGTGGGAGGGGGGAAATGGGAAGTTGAAAGTTGTCACTGGAACACAAAGGAAGGAAATCTATGTTCAGAAACAAAATGATAGTCTGGAAAATGGAAAAAGTTTTAACAGAAGGTTTTGTAATGTCAGGGGAAGTTACGTTTGAAAGCAATTTTTCTGAACTGCTCAGAACTCTGAATTTGCAGAGCTGTCACCTTCAGAAGAGCTCAATTCGCTGCAATTAAATGACCTGAAGAATAGAGTAGTACTTAAAGTCAATTTCATTTCTGAAGAGCAATGCTGAAATGAGAAGCCCAGATTCTGTCAGCAAGTACAGAATAAAATGAATGGGACCTGAAGATGTTGTACAACAGGAAGGTGAATTTGTGAAAGTAACTAAAACAGAAAGCTTCAGCTGAAAGGGCCTGTGTAAGACAATACTCTGCCTTCTAATCAGAAGAAGAGCCTTTGATATGATTATTCAAATCAAAGAGCTCTTCTGTTAAGTGTGTCTTTATTAAAATATCCATCAGAAATATTGTCCTGTAATGTTTAAGCTCTGGGCGAGTGCTGAAATGGTAAGCATGAAAGTACTTCAAGGAAAACAAAGCAGAGTGCTTCTAGATGCAGGATGACAGCCAGGCGTTTCACGCACAGTGTAAAGCTCTCCTGTAGTCTGTGGCGCTGTCTTTCACAGCCTCCAAGTGCAGTTGCTATAGACAGATACCACGTATGGCCGGCCACCCTGCGTATACGAATATAGGCACACTCAGCGCACAGGCAGCTTCTTCATCTATTGCTTTCTCCTTCGGCCTGTATCCCATAGTCCTACAGAGTTTTACAAATCAGGCATTCAAAGCAAATCAATTTTAAAAGTGCACAGCAGTCCCAAGAGACCAGAACAGGCCATTTGTCTGCCACTGAGACTAATTCAGGGAGTCCCTTTTTTAAACTGCTGTTTCAGCAGGATCACAAAGGAGAGAAAGCCAGGAGACTAAACAGGATCTCCATTTCCCTTTACAATGACAGTTCTTCAGATTCATTGGTTTCAGGTACATGCAGGGCATGCTGGCTTACCGTTCCTCCCTTGCTGCTGCTTTTCTTCTCCTCCCCCCACCCCCACCCTTTCTGGGATGGACAGAGAGAAGATTGCAGTTCACTCTGCCAGAAAGTGAGTGGTCATGAGAAGTCTCAAGCTATCTCCTAAGTACCCCTTCTGCTGGGAAAGTATCGTGATACCCAGCTCTGCTTACCCTGCTGTCCCTGGACTAGCCCTGGGTAGGTCCCTAAGGAGCACAGACAGAGTTTTGGGGCTGGGACATCCCCAAGCAGGGTATCAGGTAGATACCCCCACAGCAGGAGCCCATGTCACCCAGCAGTGTGTGAAGAGAAACTCAAAACCACAGCATGGTGGTCTTTGCATTTTTCTAATCTGAAATCCTACCATGCGTTTCCACCGCAGGAGCTTCACTTCAGAGCTGAGACGCTGCAGGGTAGTAAGCTTTGCTAATCCATCAGTGTATTATTTCACTGTGGTGAGCATAAACATAAAGGGATATTTGGGGACTGCTGGCTGGATGCTGCGTGTCTGAGAGTTAACAGGGAGCGCTGCTTGGAGAAGACACTTTGGCCGCGTTGCGAAAGTGTATGTTTATGCAAACCATAATATGAACAGTGAAAGAAAAATCAGAGGTGCTCTTTTGAAACTGTAGCCTCCTAATGAGGACATGATATTCCTACACTTATGTCGTGGTTTCAGCCGAATTTACCAAAACCAGACCGACAGATGGCCCTCCCCTTCCCCGCCCCCCCGCCAAAAGAGGAGAGAGGAAAAAAAAGGGATAAGGAGATTTAAAAGTTTAGAATGAACTAAACTACTTTTATGAAGAATTAATATTAAAATAAAAATAAAGAAGAAAATAATGAAATAGGTACAATATATACAAAACCGTGTCCAGCTCCCAGGATGACAGTCACGTCACCGGCAGGCACTGGGGAAGTCCCAGACTGGACTCAGTGACGGATGGGAACTGGATTCCAGCTCTGGAGTCAGGAACACACGGATCGGGATCAAAGGCAGATGAACAGACAGAGTCCTCTCTGGACATCGGCCATCGCAGGAAGAGGGCTGACCCTTTGATCCCTCAGCTTTTATATTGAGCATGGGGCAGATGGGATGGAATACCCCAGTTGGTCAGGTTTGGGTCACCTGTCCTGTCCACTCCTCCCCACCGATGTGATCCCTCTACGTTTTTCCGTTTCCGACCCTCTAAGGGGGCAAATAACAAAATTGGCTGCCCTTGGTTGTTATGGCAGTAAGTATAAGCAAGGGCCTCCCTGCACACCATTCCTTGGCATGGAGCACAAACATTGGCCTTATCATTCTGAGAACGAGCAGTTTTCTCCACAATATGCCGTTAATTTCAGAGTTAGAGGAGGCCTAGCTAGGATGTAAAGTTACAGAACAGAAAATTGGTTCAGTTTTACTTCAAACCGGGACAACTTAATAATCTTGTCGGGTTTTTTTCCACTTTTCCATCTCTACAACAGGTTTGACACACATTTTTTTCACAATTATTTTGCTTCATGTGAAGTCTTTATCTTTGCTTGCTCAAACATCAGCTATTTGTTTCCAAATAATTGGGCAATATGCAGAATGGTGTTTTCTGAGAATGTATAATAACTTTTTACCCTTCTGAAACCAGTAAGGTTTGACCAGGGACTGTTTGAACAGTATTTTATGATTTCAGTGAATTGGCACTGATGTATTTTTCTAATAGCCTGTAGCAATCAGGCTTACGAGAACACTTCTGCAACCACTTCCTAAACTTATCGCTCAGGAATGAGATGTTTAAGTGGCAATGCTACTTTCAAGTCTGTTTCATGCTGTCTCTCAGGTTTGGCATAGCTAAGTTCAGATAGATATGCATTGAGGAGAATGTCAATGTGAATAAAAAGTGGGAGAATGAATTCATAATTGTTAGCATGCTCCAAAAACACAACTCATCTATTGGGGGGGGGGGGGAAGGGGGAGGGAAGGGCGGTTTGCAGGTTTTGTTATGTTTGACCTCAAGGTTCATACTTGCAGGAGGGATCTGGAGGGACACCAGCCTGAGGTCAAGCAGTGCAACACATTTTATGTGTTTATTGCTGTATTTCTTAACAGTCTTGAAGGGGTGCTGTGATTCCACAAATCTGGTACCTGTTATAAATGAGCTGTCTCCACTATCTTCCAGCACCAGCTTCAATGCCTTCAGTAACATCAACTTCCACACCTGCTTCAGCAAGACATCACCTGCCTATAAGCCTGTCTCATCGCTTTAATCATTAGTCTCCTATTCTGACATGTTATTGGCCTTATTACATCTCTGACTTCTAAAGGTGGCTGTCTGAGACATGTTTTCCTTTCAACTGGTATAAAATTACTTCGAACAGAATCTCTGTGTGCAAGGCATTAGGTAAATAAGTTTCATGTAATTGTTTCATTTTAGTGGTTAAATAAATGTGCCTGCACATGCTGGAAAGCTTTTATGGTTGCTTTTCCGGGAAGCTGGAGTAGACTGCAAGCCGAGAAGAATGTTTTATGGGATACTTCTACCCTACTTCCTTCTTTTCATTATTTCTACATGCCAACAGATCTCAAACCATCTGAAAAGTCAAATGCAATTTCACACATGCAGCCATGTAATAGCAAGATTTGGTGTACCTATACAGGTACACTTACTCCACTTATTCTAACTTAGAGACAAAAATCAAACCATCCTAGAGGTGTAGGGAGCAGCTCTGTTATGTTTTGTTAAGGAAATAATCTTATCGTCCTGATCACAGATAGGTAAGGGTCTCACACTGGTGGAAATAATTTGGGTTTCTATTCTACATCTTGTTTCCCTTTTTTACCTTCCTTTTTCTTTTTTGCATGACTGAGATGAACACATGGAAGGTAACAAAGAGAACTGACCTTGTCATTGTCCCTGAGATTTTCTTACACCACATGATGCTTCCCCAGTATAACTACAAAAAAAACCTTTGGCACTTTAGCACCTTACTGTTTTTCCTTCATACTGCTGCTGTTGACATCTGCATGGCAAGAACAGTAGTAACCAAGATATTGACAGTCAGACTTTCCCCATAGCTAGGTTTGCTTTCCACATTGCCGTTGTCATGAGATCACTCCTCTCTTTCTGGAGTACAACCCTACAATTTCCCTGGCCTTAGTAACTATTGTTTCTTGATAATCCTTTGTCTAATCTTTTTCTCTTAAAAGTTCACTTCATTTCATATAACCATATTGCATATTAAATTCCCATTCCACTTTGTCTTAAATTATATATTTAAATTCTTATATTTTTTAAAATTATATGCAGAATTTTTTTTTCTTTTTTCTTAAGTCAGACATTTGGTTTCCTTACTTATATCTGGGAACTCTCCCCTAGCTTATCCAAGCTCTGGACATGAGGTCAATTCCAGGACATCTCCATCTAAGCCCTACATATGGCATGACATTGCTTCAAATACAACCTGCCACCCCTGTCATTGTGGGTGCATACTATCCTAAAATGTTACAATATTCCTGACAAACCTGAGCTAACTCTGAAGCTAGCCTTGCTTTGAGTGAGAGGCTGGACTATGGTGATCTCCATAAGTCCCTTCCAAATGAAGTATATGTCATATTACAGTGCGGACAGTCACAGAAAAGAGCCTCTAACTGAACAGGACTTATGTCCAAACCATAAGACCAGTTTTGGACAAGTCAAATAATGTATTTATTCATTGCTTTCAGAGTCCCTGGGGGAAAAAAACATTGCATTTAAGATGTGAAGTTGTGTGGAGCTATTTACAGCATAACAAGCATAGATCATTTACTAAATAAAGAAACAGTCATCATGTTTTTTTCAGTTTCGAAGCAGTGCTGTGACTGTGAGATAGATGAAATACAATGTTGAGAACTCCTGAAACCAATTATGGTAAATTATTGTAACACTGCATCCTCAGATATGCCTAATTTGCTCTTACTGCTGTAACTAATGAGGTAGATAAGAAAATAATGTCCATATGCACATGTGAACATATGTTTTTATTTAGTAGCAATAGCAGAAATTATGACGCTGGCTAATACAATAAAAGACATACCTGATAACAATGCTGCCAATTATAACAATGGGAAGAACAGTCTTCACTTCTTCAGTCTTCACTGCTAAGGCTGTCCCTCATGAATCTCTGGCCTTGGAGGCAAGGGGGAGGGTATGGAGAGAGGAATTTTTTCCTCCAGTAGAGGAGGACCAGGTTCGGGACCACTTGGCCAAACTGGACATTCATAAGTCCATGGGCCCTGATGGGATACACCCACAAGTGCTGAGAGAGCTGGCAGATGTTATTGCTGGGCCACTCTCTATCATCTTTGAAAGGTCATGGAGAACAGGAGAGGTGCCTGAAGACTGGAGGAAGGCCAACATCACTCCAGTCTTCAAAAAGGGCAAGAAGGAGGACCCTGGGAACTACAGACCAGTTAGTCTCACCTCCATCCCTGGGAAGGTAATGGAGAGACTCATTCTAGATGTCATCTCCAAGCAAGTCGAAGAGCGGGGGGGTTATTGGAAGTGGGCAACATGGGTTTACCAAGGGTAAATCATGTTTGACCAATCTGATAGCTTTCTACGATGCTATAACTGGTTGGCTGGATGAGGGGAGGGCAGCAGATGTCATCTACCTTGACTTCAGCAAGGCTTTTGACACTGTCTCCCATAACATCCTCATTGGGAAACTAAGGAAGTGTGGGCTGGATGAGGGGACAGTGAGGTGGATTGAGAACTGGCTGTGTGACAGGACCCAAAGGGTAATGATTAATGGAGCAGGTTCAAGCTGGAGGCCTGTAACCAGTGGTGTCCCCCAGGGGTCAATACTTGGTCCAGTCCTGTTCAACATATTCATCAGCGACCTGGACAAGGGGACCGAGTGTATCCTCAGCAAGTTTGCTGGTGATACCAAACTGGGAGGGGTGGCTGACACCCCGGAGGGCCGTGCTGCCATCCAGCGAGACCTGGACAGGCTGGAGAGCTGGGCAAGGAAGAATCTCATGAGGTTCAACAGGGAAAAGTGTAGGGTCC
Source organism: Numenius phaeopus (assembly GCA_030770645.1). Classification (NCBI taxonomy): domain Eukaryota; kingdom Metazoa; phylum Chordata; class Aves; order Charadriiformes; family Scolopacidae; genus Numenius; species Numenius phaeopus. The sequence goes on along the minus strand of JARKVS010015473.1, from coordinate 170,628 downwards.
TGCACCTGGGGAAGAAGAATGTTAGGCACCAATACAAGTTAGGCGTGGACCTGCTGGAGTCAAGTTCTGAAGAGAAAGATCTGGGGGTCCTGGTAGACAGCAAAATGACAATGAGCAAGCAGTGTGCTCTTGTGGCCAGGAAGGCCAACAGAATCCTGGGCTGCATAGGGAAGAGTGTGGCTAGTAGGTTGAGGGAAGTCATTCTCCCCCTCTACTCTGCACTGGTGAGGCCACAACTGGAATACTGCATCCAGTTCTGGGCTCCCCAATTCCCCAATTCAAGAGGGACAGGGAACTACTGGAAAGAGTCCAGCGAAGGGCAACGAGGATGATTCAAGGATTGGAGCATCTCCCTTATGAAGAAAGGCTGAGAGAGCTGGGACTCTTTAGTCTGGAGAAGAGAAGGCTGAGGGGAGACCTTATGAATACTTATAAGTATCTCAAGGGTGGGTTGAAGGAGGAGGGAGCCAGACTCTTTTCAGTGGTTGCCAGTGAGAGGACAAGGGGCAACGGGCACAAGTTGGAACATAGGAGGTTCCACTCAAATATGAGAAGAAACTTCTTCACAGTGAGGGTGACAGAGCCCTGGAACAGGCTGCCCAGGGAGGTTGTGGAGTCCCCTTCTTTGGAGATTTTCAAGACCCGCCTGGATGCAGTCCTGAGTAACATTCTCTGACATGCTTCTGGGCAATCCTGCTTTGGCAGGGGAGTTGGACTAGATGATCTTTATGGTCCCTTCCAACTCTAAAAAATTCAGTGAAATTCAGTGAAACACAAAGATGTGAAACATCTCTTTCTGAGGCAGTAGGAAAAGTCCAGGAAAAGGCAGTGCAAAACTCTAAGCACAAGAGGGTTCATGTAGGAAAACAATCTCTGGTCAATGCAGGTAGTTCACTGTGTCCAACTGACTGTGGCAGTCCATCATTGGCCTATCTTTGGTTTTATCTTATTTTAAACACCAGATTTGTTTTAAATTCAGGATAACTGTAAGTGGTTGCTGAAATTCGATGCAGTCCAACTTGTTCAGCTACATATTTTCCCTCCTTTCCTTGCATTGTGTCTCCATGCAATTGCAAAGTGGGCTGTTTCAGTGAGGTGACCCACTGGAAAATGTCTCATGTTGTAAATATAACAGGTAGTTATTTTGGGTGGATTTGTTTTCCATCAGGTCAGGTCTGTTGGAGCTGAATACACAGCAATGGGTTTTCTGGACCCAGTACAACAGGGAGGGTATGAGTGAGTGGACAGTTAGACCTGTCCTTTGCACAAGATGCAGTTTCCCCATCACAATGTAAGACAAAACTGTTGGTGCTAGATTGGCTAGCATGGAACTGTGAGTTAAAACCATAAATACCTCATGTTGATAATGACCAGTGTTTGGACTCTATCCCATGATGGATATTTGTCAGACTTTTATTTAAAAGCAGAGGTTTTTGTTCTTTTTCTGTCATCCAGCCCTTTCCAGTTCTTCCTGTACTGCTGTTGTACTATCTGAGGCTTGCCTCACTAAGGTGTTGGGATCCCCACATTATTAAGAGCATGATTACTCCGTAAACAGGTTCTAGAATTGGCACAAGCACTAAATCCATGCCGGGTAACTCTATTTTATTGCATGTCTTCAACTGCCCTTTCTTCTGAAACTTTCTTACATCTTGTTTTTCTACTCCTGTCTTGTCAGGCCTATGATCGGTTAGGATTTGTCCTTAACTTCCACTCCCAAATAGATTGTGTGCTCTTACCCCTTTTAGAAAGGCCTGTTCAGAGGCAGGTGCTTTCTACAAAGTAAGGAATTGCATCCTCGATTTCATGTGGCGTGCCCTAAGACCTCTACTTTCCTGCCTTTTATCAACGTGCAGGTAAAGCACGTAAAACCACTGTTGCAGAATGAGAGGCTGTTATCTTCAGTTATCTGCCCCAACTCCCTGTTTTACCTTTGGTGAAGGGAGAACATAGGGAATTTATTTCCATTCTTACGTGCTCCCACTGTTTTACCTCTGTTCTTTCTGCCCGCCCTTGCAAGACCACTGTGCACCATACAGATGTCAGCTGAGTTGTCGCTGAACATAACACATCACAGGTTCTATGGGCTCTGCTCCATTTCACAGTCGTGGAGAACATGGAAAACCAGAGTTATTTATGCTTCCTTGTTCTCCGCCAAGAGACTTGCTTTATAAGCATGTGGGCTTGCTGGGAGTAATAAACTAGTTTTCAGTAGCTCTTTGCACTGTGAAATCTCTCATCTACTGCAAACTACATCCCCTTTGTATGCATAGGTCCAGGTCACGAGCATGGATGGTCACTTAAGTGCCTCATAAACCTGCCTAGAATTTTTCATCTTGAGTTTTATGTGGGATGCATTAGGAAGAGTTTTGCATGAGTGAGGCTCATTTATACAAGTCTTCCATGCTTTATTAAAGTGTTTCTTTGTTGAAATAATAGGGCACTGCAGAAGAGAAAAAAAAAAAAGCAAAAATTACAGCCTTGATTTAACCATAAAGACCACAGATATTAGGCATTGCCTAAAACTACTCATGTACATCTGATGACTTAGATAATTACAAGGTATTCTGGCAGAGCAAGTATTAATTCTTTACCACTGATTTCCTCTACTAGGAATTACACAGAATAGAAACGAGTTTTCTGTGTACTTTAGGCAAGCAGATGTTTGGCTATTCTTCGACAAGGAGATCTTGGCAGTTTTATGTATAGGGTTGGCTGACACTTAGGTCTCTAGATACCTATTAAATGAACTTGATCCTGTCTGGATTTCAGATATATAACATAGCATAAACTACAGAAATGACAGGACTGTGAGCAAAAAGGTGATTTTTTTTTTCTCTTGGAAACTTCCTCCAGTGCCACCTTTGTAATAAGCCTCAAGACACAGCTAGATGCACTTAGCTAACTAGGAGAAAAGACATTTTTAGTGCTCGGGTTTGTAGCTGTTTTGTAAGAGTTCTCCTCTGCAGCTGTCTTCAGAAAGCTCAAAAAGAGCATTATATTTGCAGCGAAGGATGCAACTATACCACATTGCCATTGAAAATGGTGACTCCTGGTATTCTCTTATTCAGTAATATGCACAGAATATGAATTAAGTTTGTTAAAACAGTGACTCAATTTTGCGAATGGGTAGAAAGCATAAACATAACAGAAGAATGATTTCATAGAGCAAGTATGTATATTTCCTCTAAAGGTAATATTTTTGGTGGTGGAGAAAAAAGTTATTGATTGCCTTTACTGACATAAAATCTGCTGTGAAAATGAAAAGTAAATCTTTTTCTGCCCACAGGCAGGAATAGTTACCCAATCGGTGGATGTTTCTTTCAGTGATGTTGAGTACTTTCTGATGGGGTGATTTTTTTTCTACAACAAAGAAAACATCAAAGCTTCATCTTAAATATAGGCAAAAGTCTATTTCTGAGGGAAGATACAGAGCATACCAATGCACATGTCCCTAACACATCTCAATTCCATGCAAGGACATATGATGCTATATTTGCATCTGGGTCTAACTGTCATTTGCATCATTGCCTGTAGAAACAAGAAAAAAAGGTAGACTGACCGTTCAGGAACTGGAGTGGGTGTGAGACCTCTTACCTCTATACCTAGTTCTACAGTTTTGTTGGCTGATCTACAGCACCTTATTTAATAGCTCTGCCTCTTAACTCCTACCTATGAAATGAGGTGACACTTCATATACAAGGTCCTCAGTGAAGTAGGTGTAAATGCACTTACAATTTAGACATCCTCAAATATTTGGCTCATTAAACTACTTAAATGACAGAAAACTGGTGTGGGGCAGAAGGCTTGCTTTGAAAGAATCTTAAAAAAATTTTGGATCTAATAAAAAAATCAGTAGCATTTTCTTTTAAGCTGCCAAGAGGGTGTGCTAGATCACAGTGATTAATTTACCACACACCTACAATGCAATGCAGATGTCTTTGTAACCTGATGCAATCCACACAGGTTTGATCAGATTTGATAGTCATTTGAATAACACAAACCAAAACTAGGTTTTGGAGTGTCCATATTTGAATGGATAAGTCTGTCCTATAAACTTAGATGAGTATAATGTCCTTACACTGGCTAGAGGCAAAACATCTTTCAGCAAAGGTCTGAGGTATAAGCAGTTAAACTGGTAAATCTGGTTTTGTTGACTGCAGTTGGTTGGACATGGAGAGAGAAATGTCAGGAGTACTTTCCACCACAGACCTACTAACAGCTTTTCCCACTGGGAGCCTCTCCAGGCAGGCACAAATGCTGAGTGCCTTACATCTGCACTGGGAGTTAGCTGCAGCTTTATTTGGTTTGGGTAGGAAGGCGTGTTGAACCGTCACCCTCTAGCTCTGTTAAAGCATGTGATATTGACACAGAATAAATGCCTAGAAAGAAACTTTACCTACACCATAATCATGTCAGTGGCTTTGCAGAAAAGTAAAATACTCTTCCAGAAGATCTGTTTGCTTCAGGGCAGTCCTGCAAAGGGAAGGAGCCCTAGCACATGCCCTATCCCCATGTGAGGAGTTTTGCCTTGTATGGTTGTCTGTTTCTCCATGACATGCACCAAGCACATAGCATACTGCTGTTGCAGCACGTACTTCATTTGTGTGCCAGAAAAGGGGAGATAGTTGTTCATGTGAGTGCCTATTTGATGCACCTGCAATGATGCACTATTTGCCTCCTGCAATGCCATCACAGAGAAGAGCAATATGCTGCTTGCCAACCTGACCTGAGGCGAGGCCACCACCATGCAAGAACGTTTCTTGTGCTCCTAGCTGCTCCCAGGAAGAAAGCAGCAACTAATACGAGGAATTTCATTGGATTATTTCAATTATTGGAAAACCAGTGGCAAAAATTTCCAAAGAAGAACTGAAGGATTCTGCAAAGAAATCTCCTGTTATTATTCTGATAATCAGGCATTTGTTCTATATAAATATTTTTATATATATACATATAAGTGCATGCAAACTTATATCTACATAACTATGATGTATACAAAATATATACACTAAATTATAGGTGAACACTGGCAAAGCATTCAGAATGCATCATAACGAAAGCGTGCCTCTTGTAATCCAGTCCTTTGGTTGTACTTGACATTATTTTATGTCAACTGCACATACAAAACATGAGAGCACAGAAATGCAATGACAGGTTCAGTTTACAAAACTGGCCAAGTTTGCAAAAAACACTATTGCAAGCACAAATAAATTTAAAAAAGTCATATACACAGTAATTATGCAGCAGCTCTCCTATGGCAGCTATAGCTATGCTATAGTACGTATTTTGAAATAAGTAGGGTGTTTTTCTTTAGCAAGGCACATGGAGTATTGACTTAGATGCTTGTTACCTGAACACATTTGAAGATATTTACATGTGCTTCTGCATGTTCACTTTAGAAGCACCATCTCAGCCTCAGGTTGCAGTTTGGTCATGGTGTTTTGAAGAAGAAGGAAAGCAGTTTGTACTCCACAACTCCAATAGCTTAGAGGGCCACCAGGGAATTGCAGACCTTATAGTGTTCTACAGATAGAGGTATGGTTTGCTGTCAGTTTCCCTCTAAAATTCAATCAGCCTCTCCTTTGTTATACTTTTAGGGCCTTTTGGAGATAATTTTGACTTAAATTTTAAGGCAAGTAAGGGCCCATGTAGTGTGCTCTTCTTCCCAACACAAATCACAGCTCTTTACCTGATAATTTCTGTACCAGACTCATAACCTTTGTTTGTGCTGCAGCGTCTCTCTGGGAGAGACAATCTTGATTTCAAAATGTCAAATGACACACAATTATTTGCTGAGCACTATCATGAGTATGATATGAATTGTGAAATGAACCCTGCTCTTTTAAGTAGGGAACTTGGCATATCTTAGCAGCAGCTGAACATATTGTAACGATCTATTTCTGTATCTGAAAAGTCCAAGGGAAACAACTGGATTGATCAAGCTAGTGCATGAGAATTGGAGAAACAGACTGTGCACAAGATGCTATTTTTTGCTGCCAGTTCTAAGGTCCTAGAAATGGTTGTGTGTATAAACACGTCTGCTTGTCATAGATCACTCCTGTGTAATGAGGCAAGCAGCACATGGTGCTGTAGAAATTTAAAATCTGCCAAGATGAAGGAACCAGCACCAACGCACAAGCACAAAACTAGTCATGCAGAAGATTACCAAACAATACTAACTGGAAACTTAAATATGAACCCCTTATTAAAAAAAAAAAAAAAAAATCTGTTTTCTGTTTACTTCATTGTAGCTACTTTATGAACACAAATTTATCTCAATTACAGTGAATGCTGATGATAGAAGTAATTCTTAAGGGCAGGCTCCTTATATAGGGACTACGTTTACGTGGTGTCACACGCAGAACAAGGGAATTCCTATCACAGATAGAACTAGCAAAATTGATACTACTACTACTACTACTACTACTACTACTACTAATAATAATAATAATAAGAAGAAGAAGAAGAAGAAGAAGAAGAGGAATAATATAATGCAATCAAACCAGGCACTTTTGGTAAACTTTCTTGCTCTATATTTGAGATAAACTCCAGGCGATATCTCCATATCAGAAGATGTGAGTAATAACTTCCCTATTCCACAAACAATTCATAAGGATGCTAAATAGGCAACCATCGCTGCTGCCGTTTTTTATTTGGAGGAACAAACAGCTTGCAGCATAAAATTTGGGCCTGTCTTCTCAGAAAGAGAATAAAATGAGGAAAACCTGACTACCACCCTTTCTCCTTCCAAGAACTCATGCCGACTTTCCTCTTTCCCTCTGAACTCACTTGTCTTCTAAAACCTCTTATTCCCTGTTTCAACAACTCTATTATTTCAAACTTGAACTCTTTCCGTCCAAACATCCCATTTCCCTACCACTAGCCAAGAAAGAGTTTCTACTGAGTGTCCTTCTCCTCCAGCCAGAGCCCACCGCAGACTTTCCCTGCTCCGTTCCCTTGCAGGTAGGACAAGCCCACAGCAACAGCGTCACTTTGTCCCAGGCCTCTACTGGCCTCAGGTTGCTTTTTGCTCCAAAATATCATAAAACTGTCCACGTTTTCAGAAGTGTTCCTAGAGGAATGACCTACTTGACTGTGTTAGACTTTCAACCGCTGAAATTTAAATCATGTCCTAAAGGTGTTTTTCCCTTGAGATATGCTATGTTTAGTGAAAAGATAATTCAGGGATCTGAATATACAGTCTCTGGGGAAATACTTGGAGGTTTTTATAGCATTTTATCTGACCACTGATTTTTGAAGACATGGTCATCCTCAGCAGGTTGCTGCCAAAGTCAATGATGTCAAGCAGCTATGGCAACTTAAAGGAAACTAAAACATGCAAAGCACAGTATTTCCAAAGAAACTCCATTTAGTATGGTATAATACTTCAAGGATATTTGTCTTCATCCCATTCCAAAGGCTTGCAGAAATACATATTGTGTAGATTCAAAAGGTGTCTCCCAGAGTGAGAGTTTCACGTTTGTCTCTGTTCTCAGGTAGGAGACATCAGGTAGGAGGATGTCCCAAAATTGTCTGATTACTTTGCAGCTGAGAATCATGTACATATGCATGTACAAAAGGCTCCAAGATTGCTGCTTGTGTTTGATGTCCTAGCACTTAGCATTTCTAAAGCTTCATCATTTCTAAGCTCTGTACTAACATTTTCTAAGCATTAAACAACCATTCCCTGTCTGGGCAGGACTGGGGTTTTTTTTCATTTAGAGTCTTTAAACACACAATTATTCCTCTTACGTTCACTAGCATAAGTTTTAGTTAAGACTGGACATTCTAGAGCTATTTCATGACAGGGCATTGTACATTAGGAAGATGGAGAAAAGCAGTTACGTGGATTTTTATTATTCTGTAGGTACAGGCTCAGGGAGTTGTATCTTCTTGATGAAGATTTGGTGAAGATGATTTAGCTTTCAACAGTGACCCCTTCTGGTGTGCACTGGGAGAGTCTCCGTATCTCCATGTGCACGGGAGATGACCGTACTGAAACTGTCATTTCTAATATGAAATACTTTGCTTATAAAAATTATTACTTTTTAGTCGTGATCTGAGGAGCATAAGTGGAAAAAAAGGAGTCTGCTATAAAGACCTGGCTTCCTTCCTGACCTTGCTTTATTAAGACATCTCTGAGTGCTCTTGATTTTTAAACGCTGAACGTCATTTAACCGAGATCAATGTCTCTTAGCAGAGCTGCATTACTTAGAGAATATGAATCGATGCTCAGAACTGCGCTACACATAGAAAAGACTATAAGCAGAGGTCTCAGGCAATAATACCAGCCAAACAACTCATTATTTTCTTTCTGAAGGTGAAATACTGAAATTTCCATTCTTGTGAATCCATTCCTCCCATCCTCTCTTTTGCTTCTTTCTTTCTGAATTAAGAGCCCTAATGCCATTTAAAAGTTTAATGGTTCCTTTCAAGACCATTTGATTGTAATGATCTTGTGTTGTAGAGCTCTCATTCTCCACTCCTGCTCTGAGATAGCCTTCACTAATTTATCAGGTAGGGGCCTCTACTTTTTAAGCAGAGAGGTTATAATCCCAGTACTGCAATGAAGTTCCAAAGAAACGTAATAAACAACATAGCCAGAAATTAAAATCCTGAGTAGATTCATTGTTGCTGTTGTCATCAATTTTGCAGACTGCTAGCTTGTCTTCTAGGCATGCCACCATTTCATTTCAGTTGATGTCTTTAAAATTTACACCTTTCTAGATGAAAAATTTCTTGTTTCTTCTGGAGTGGCATGAGATATTCTGTCACACTCCTCTGCAAAGTGACAATGTTTCTCCATCAGTACAGCTTTGCTTCCTCAATGCTGTTCCAGCATTTGGTTCCATTTTTTGTTAGTTTGAGGGTTTTTTTGGCAGGAGGTGGAGGGGCTGATCTAATTAACGTGGTTCCAGTGGTAGCACTTTATAGTCTGGGATATTGCAGAGCCTCTTTTTCTTCTACACACTGCAATACACTTGTAAAATCATAAAGCCTAGCAGGAGCTGCAATCAATTCAGTAGTTCCTTTCCTCTGAAGCTGAAGCAGCACCACTACGGTGACTCCAGCCAGGTGCATATCCAAACTGCTCCTGCAGACCCCAGGGACAGATTCCACATGCTCCCTGGGGTGGTTTCTTCTGGGGCCTGGGTAACGTCAGAAACTACTCTTGATGTAGTAGGACATGGACCTGTTGGAACGGGTCCAGCGGAGGGCCACGAAGATGATCAGAGGGATGGAGCACCTCCCCTATGAAGACAGGCTGAGAGAGTTGGGATTGTTCAGGCTGGAGAAGAGAAGGCTCCAGGGAGACCTTATAGCAGCCTTCAAATATCCGAAGGGAGCCTACAGGAGAGCTGGTGAGGGACTCTTTGTCAGGAAGTGTAGTGACAGGACAATGGGTAACGGTTGTAAACTGAAAGAGGGGAGATTTAAATTAGATATTAGATATTACGAAGAAATTCTTTACTGCGAGGGTGGTGAAGCACTGGAACAGGTTGCCCAGGGAAGTTGTGGATGCCCCATCCCTGGAAGTGTTTAAGGCCAGGCTGGATGGGGCTTTGAGCACCTTGCTCCAGTGGGAGGTGTCCCTGCCCATGGCAAGGAGGGTTGGAACTTGATGATCTTTAAGGTCCTTTCAACTCTAACCATACTATGATTCTATGATTCCATGTCCAAGCAGATTCTCCCTTACTGCTGTTTAATGCTGCCACCCTGTCATCCTGCCCCTCATGAATGCAGTGAACAGGTATTGCCATGGTAATACCTACCTTTGAGTGACTTGGGTTCACTCACCTCATCTGATTGTCGTCCTCATAGTCACCACTGCATCTCAGGCTTAATCTCAGAGGGTGACTATTACAATGTCTCTGGTTGGGAGACGGAGATCCAGCCAACAGTGAGCCAGCAGCCACCACCATGGACACAGAGAGCATCCCATCGGAGGGATTGCTGCAACTGCTGCCTCCTGTCAATGAAGGTGGGCTGGTCATTACAAAAAGAGCTGTGATTGTCCTTCCCACATGAAGAATGAATGTTTATCCCTGTCCTTGAGCTCTGCTCCTTTCATATTTCTGTCTCTGCCTCTCCTGAGTTGCTCTGGCAAGCCAGGGAGACAGTGCAAGTTTTCCTGCTTGCTTTTTTCCCCCCTTTCCTGGTGTGGAGGTCAGACCCTGTCTCTGAGGTCTTAAGGGTTGCTCTTCTGTGACAGCTACAAGCAAAGGCTACAAGTGCAGTCAAGTGTTTTCAATGAGAGCCGAAAGGTATCGCAGCTTTGTGGGAGGCCAGGACAGTTAGGGAAGCAGTGAGCAGTGAGCACATCCTGGATGGAGAAATCTTCTAACTGAGGTTAGGGAGGAAGATGCTAATGGGCAACTTTTTGTACAACCCTCAACAGAAGGTGCTGCTGTGGCTGAGCCTAAGACGGGACAGGAGAAGTGGGAAAACCATGACTGGGCCAGAGTAGCTTGAAATTATGCTCCCTGAGACAGGTGACGGGACTCAACAGGACAGATGAGAAAGGAAGAGCTCTTGATGCTCCTCAGCCAAACCCACCAGACAAACTATGTAAACTGACTGTTCAGAACCCCATTAAGAATAACTGAAGTTAGTGGGAAACAAACTTTCCTCTTTTCTCGCAGTTTTACCAATATTGAAATTGTTGCTCATTGATTACATTCACTGTGAAAGAGGGCATGAATATCAGAATGACTTGTTCCCCCTTTCTCAGCTACTGCAGTATTAGATTTTCCCCATACTCTTTCAGGACCTAATTCCTCTGCTGGAAAAGAGGAAGAGCAGCATCTCCTCAGGATCCTGTTAAGAAAATCCGTCTGCTTCCAAAGGGTATTACGCAGCTTACTCATGCAGGGTAGACCGTCATAGGCTCTTTGCCCTTCACTGAAATTTATTTAATGAAATTTAACTAATGTCCCACATAAGGGCATGTGGGACAGTACCTGTTTCAAATACTGGGAAATCCTCCTTTATTTTAGTGTCATTAGGCCATGTACCTCTGCCACAACTTTCCCAAATGGTGAAGTATGCTGAATTTTTGCTCTGATTGTTATCAGAATTATTATAATTCTTGCTCTTTCATTTGTTTTTCTACATCAGTCTGCAGCAGAACACAGCGAACCTGTCAAGAATCCTTCTAGCTGACTGACCAGTCAACAGCAACTGGCAATTCCACTAATGAATCTGTTTAATCAATGTATCTAAGGTGAAGAAGATACTTACAGAGCTTTGCAGGAAACAGTGACTGACTTGTCATAGCTTCTTATGCTATTCTTAAGTTCATAAGAGCAGAGTAACTCAGGTCAAGTAGGGAAATCATTGAACAAGAAATAAGTCACTGAAGTGCTTTGCTGAATCAGATTTTAAGTGTGTACTCAGATTCAGTGAGAATTGTGCATCAGCTGAAATTTGGGCAGAATGGAAATCTTTTCAAAGTTTATTTCATTCTTAACTGATATCACGAACAAGGGTCAACTGTTGATTTAGTCCCTAAGGCCCTGGTCTGCAAGCTGGCATGTTCCCTACACTCCCACATAAATATCCTTTATAGCTCTTTAAAGGGTTTGAGGTGGACTTTTCCTCCAAAAAAAAAAGGTATCTGGCAAAGTTACTAATTTCTTTACCTTCCCTTAATAATATAGTTGCCGGTGCTGTTGAAAGATTGCATGTTTCTTTCTTATAATCCTTATGCAGGCAGTCTTCTGGATGTTCTCCAGCCAGAAAAGGCCTCTCTCCCCACATCTGCGCAACATTCGCACTTCAGAGTGTACAAAGGCAAGGGTCCCTGCAGCATTGCATCTACACCCTGACGCTGCTCCACTGAACCTTGCCAGCTCCACTCCCATCGCCTCGTGCAGCTTGTCAAGTGTCACAGTATGAACTGAAGGATAATAACCATACCTTGGAAACAACTTCAGATTTAATTGGAAGCCTAGATAAAACTGAACCTGTCATTAAAACCAAAAGCTTTTGGATAGGACTATGCCAGAACTTGCAAAGGGACACCATGCTGCTCTTTGACAAACTCTGTCCATCACATGGAGCCCTTTGGAGAAGAAATCTGTTCCTTCCAAAAAGTCTGAAAGTCTGTTATCAAATCCAGTGCTTCAGAAGCCATAGCCTTCTTGCACTATTTGGCCATGCGTTTTCATCTTCATAGTTCTCCCTTGTACTTCTGCAATTTGTATTAACCCCTTCTGAACTTGATGATGGAGAGCTAACTTTATGCAAGAAGCTCATAAGCTCAGCTTGTTTCAACCAGCAAAAAAGGGCTTCAAGCAAGGATGTGATTCTCTCTGAATACAGCAGAGTAAACACTAGGGAAGGATAAGAACTATTTAAGCTCATGGATGATGTTGCAAGCTACTATGGTAGTCTGTTTGCAGACTTCTGGAAAAACATCCTTATGAATCTCCATACTCCCTTCACTTTAGGAAAGATTTCTGTGTCAGCATGGGGTCAGAAATCACCCCCTCTCCTTTTATTTCTCTCTCTTAAATGGAAGATTTTAACCCTCTATGCAGTTTTGCAGCAGGTGGCCAATGCAGAAAATGGAACAACTGTGGCATTAAGAGAATGATTAAGCCAAGCATCCTGCTACTAAGTCATTCTGTGAATCAGATGTGAAGATCTTTTTAACCCATGAAATTTTCTAGCACACAGGTCACTAGTGCCCGTGATCCTTCTGCTGTCATGCGTCTGGGAAGCCACAATTACCTTGTTCTTCATACCAAAGTCTTTGCATGACAGAGAGCCACAGGCCGTGCAGCCCAGAGGGCAGTGAACTCCAGAATAACTCACAGGCAGGAGTCAGGAGCCATTTGGGATGGCTCTCATAGCTCCACTGCAGTACAGGATGGAGCTGGATATGCAGGGACACTCCGAAGTGGGCTTGGTGCTGGCTGCAATGGCACCAGTTGTCGACCTTTCCCTGGTGGTTGCTCAGCTGCCCTTCTTCCAGCACAGTTCCCCTGTCACACGTGATGTTCCAGGACCGGCACCACATTCCTCCCTAAAAAATTACAGGGTTTAAAAAAGGCTGTGTTACTCGTATAACTGCCCATTACTGCTATCTTACCAGCCAATCAAAGATCTCTGAGTACTTTTTAAAGTACTCATTCACAGTAGGATTGCAAGTGCTTCACTTGTAGCTGAACTGAGCAGCAACCGTTACAGAAACGGTGCCATACACACTAACTCTGCTCTGGCTGACTTCTGGTGCCACCAAGCGGTCCTTCAATCAACAGTCTGGCTTGGCCAGGACCCGTACTGAAAGCAGAGCCACGAGCAAAGGAGTTCCTAGCTCCCTGTGGGGCTGGTAGCATCGTGCAACCTTCACTGCTTTCTGTGGCAATGGCAAGGGCGGCTCATGGCTTCACCTAGCTAATGATACTACGCACAACAGACAACATGAAGAACATAAATATAGATTTACCCACAGGTGCACAATTTGTGTCTCAGAGGAAAGAAATGGCACCCTCCTGTTAGGCAAGAACAGTAAGTGCTGAAAAAATAAACCACTTTGCTGCTAACAAACTCATTGGAGCAGCCCTTAAAACAAATCAAACCTACCATCTCCATCAATGTCTGAGTAATTGTAGAACAAGAACTTGTCTTCTTTTTGTATTGTTTCTCTGCAAATGTCCCCCGTCCTTACTTGTTTACTGATTCTTGCCACAGATAATATAATAATACCTAATTTACATACAGATTAAAAATTACCTTGAAGGTTATTTACCCCTTGATGAGGAAAGGCAGTGGCACACCATACAGATATATAGGTTCCGTTAAGCCTGTGTCATATAAATATTAGAACTAAAAATTTTGGTATTCAGTTTAGTTGGGCCAATATCACGAACTGGACTTCAGAAAACTGCTGTTTTCATAGCAGCTCAGGTACAAAGTTTTATTCCAGATACTAGTAGCCACTGCTTAACTGTTGCTATTTACTTCAGAGTTCAAAATTCATTAGGCTTGCTCTGGTTATCAAAAATTACTCAGTTTGTTCTTGCGACTCATTGCATTAGCTTCAGCACATTTTATGAAACTTTCCTTTCCTTCTCCCTGTCTCAGACGTTGTCAGACCAATGTGCTTTCAGAGCTGGCACCATGAAAATAGGCCTCCCTCCCTCTGTCTTTCTCTCTTAACTTTGACTCCTGACACTGGTTTCTGTATCAGGACACTTCACCTCAATCCCCAGAGGATGTTAATCACTGAGGAGAGGTGCAAAAGGCATAAGCCTGCCACAGCCAGTCTCCCTGTGTAATTCAGTAATGACAGTGAATGCTTTTTTCCAAAGACATGTATATGGTTGAACACCCAGCTATCACCATGTCTTCAGTAATACATTCTCTGCATAGTAAACAAGAACTAGAGATGGAAAAATAACATGCATTGATGTAAATGAATAAAATCTTCCCTTTTTCCTTAGTCTCCTAAGGAAATTGTTAAACTTTTATGTATTAATTTACTTAGGTCTTCATATCTTTTACCATGCATTAAGCTTCATTATCAAAAAATATTACAGGTCTTTTATCATCTCTGACTGCTTGTTTTCAGTTTAACAAGGGAGCAATTGCTGAGAATGAGACAGGCATACACAGTGTTCCTAAGCTTACTAATTTTCTTTATGCTCCACATACTATTGAAACTTCATAGCCAGCTGAAATATGTCTTCACTGATCTTTTTTTTGTCCTTTCTCAGAAGAGGATGATGCATATTTTCCCCTTCTGAAGAACCTTGCAAGTGGAGCATGAACTTAGTCTTTGTAAATGCATTTCAGGCATTGAAAAGACTGCCAAGGTGCTGCCGGGCAGCGGCTCTGTGGGAAAGGGAAGCCTGAGGCCACGACTGGGGCATGTGGCAGAAACCTCCTGCTGACAAGGGCCAGCCCTCCTGTGCCCAAGCACAGGCACATGCACCACTTTCTGGCTGATGTTTAGTGGCACTAAGAACATGGGTTATGCTCAGTTTTAGTATACAGGTGAAATGCATGTCAGTGGACTTCCAGCCAGTTTCAGTCTTCTGTAACTTTAGGTCTAGGCTGTGATGGCTAATGAAAGAAGGGTACTTATAACCTTTATAGAAACAAAAACTCAGGTTGGAGACATTTGCTTGTCTGGTTGCACGGCCCTATAGCCATGGAAGAGCACCCACAGTTCCACACTTAATCGAATATTCACTTTTTTAATGAAATGACACCTTCTTCACAGCTAGATCAGGTGTAGGACATTGGGTTAAAAAAAAAGGATGCAAAAAGACATATCACCAATCTAAGTGCTCATTATTGGGTTAAAAAGGAAACCTAACCTAAAACTTCAGGAAAAAGTAGCTTTAAGAATTGGTACATGTCCCTTGACAAGAATGCCTCTTAAGAGGGATATATAACAAGTCCTCTAGCATGTGTAAAAAGGTAGGTTTAGAGGATCCTTAAACCCCAAGGCATTGACTGAGTCTGTAAGCTTGAAGCCCTTGTGCTGATTCTCACTTGGAGCAGTTCACCTCCAATAGCATTGGACTAAATCAAATAAGGAGAAAGAGGATGTGAAAAGGCACATCAGTATTGTGAAATGACTCTGTAGAGGACTCTCCAAGCTCCCAGAGTGGTTGCACTTAGAGCTCACTCAGTACTAATGGGGTGCCTGAAGTAGGATCACTTTTCTGGGAAGTAGGAGTAACAGCAGCGTAGCCCCATCCCTTCCCATCTCTGAAGACACAGGCAGGTAAATCAGCTCTCACTTGCGCTCTCTCTCCTGCTTCTTAATCAGCAATTAGCTCCTTTTCTCCCCCACCACAGCCTACACAGGCCTTGGAAATACAGCACTATGCTTGCTGCCACGTAACGAGAGGCACTATGGCAGAGAGGAGAAATATTAAACAGCATTCCTTTAAAAAAAAAAATAAAGTGCTGCTATTTGTTGTTAGGGTCCACAAACCCTGCTGAAAAAAAAAGGGCAAGTATCTAACACAGAAGACAGGGTGCCCAAAAGGGCAGGGTTGGCTATACTGCATAAATTTTTCTTCCTTCCCTGTAAAAGGGAAGGTGTAATAAAAAAAATTGCACCTTGCCCCTTCAACACAATACTGAAACCTTAAGTTGTGTCAAAAAGATATGTGCAAGGCCAAATTACTAGTTTCATTAAGATGATTCCACAGAAAAGCTTTTTTTTTAAAATGAATACAGCCCTTTCACTGTTACCTCTTCACTCCTGTGTTCATTTTGACATATGTGATTTACTTTTTTAAGACTGTTCACCATGAATCCATTGTGAGAAAGATAAGGGACAGATTCCTTGTAGAAATCACCATTTTTTGCTGCAGTAATTTTTCTCAGTTCTGTGGTTTCCTTCATTTTGAAAGAAAGGCCACCAGCTTTATTTTTTTCTAAGCTTCTCATCTTCATTACATACTCTTACTGTATCTTGCACAATTTGATGGATGTTCTAAGTACAGGAAGGCCATGTATGAGTAAAGAAACCAAAAATAAAATGCAGAACTATGAATAAAGTAGAACTTGAGTTAGACTTTTTTCTTAAAGAAACCTACAAATGCTTAAGTTGCAACATGATTCCTTGTAGTTATTCCAAAATCCTTGCTTTCATGACCTAACTGTATTTTCAAGAATTTATGAAGACCTTACACATCCATTTGTTAGTTGTGTGGGTTTTTTTCCATCTTGATAACCTCAATATAATTCTGATATTGGTTTAATCCTCTTACAATCTTTACCTCGAGGAAACCTCTCCTTTCAGTGGGGCTGACATTCTACCCTTTATTTATTTTCATTTTAAGTGTATTTTCTTCCTAAATGATATCACTATACCCATACTTATCCTATAACGAGACAGGAAAAACTTTAATTCGGAGTAACTGTGCGTCCTAGAAAAACTATGTGTGTACATGCATACTGTGTGTGTTGATATATCCTCACTGCACTCATAACACTGTGTCACCCTGATATCCATAGAGTATTACATGCATTGCTCTGGCAGGACTCTGACAAGTCTACTTGGAGTTCACCTTTCATTGGACTGTCTTACATAGTGTGATTCAGTACACATATTGTCTAACCTTTCAATAATTGACACAAATGATGGTCTTAACCAGAAAAAAAGTCAGATTTTTTAAAGGCCTGCAGAAGACAAAAAACAAAACAAACAAACCAAAAGACCAACAACAACAAAAACAAACAAACAAACAAAAAAAACCCCAAACATATGTAGGCTATTTGTGGAAGCAGAGTGGATATTGTGCACTTAGTAGGATGAAAAATACAGAAATGAATCTTGGCATGTTTTTTTCCTTTGGTTTTTGTGACTGGGTTGTTGCCATTTACAGCTAGGTGCATACTCACCAAATTCAAGAAAAAGGTAAATGGGTGAGTGAGCAAATAACTGCAGGAGCTCCTAACTCAAAGCGTCTATGTGCAAGCAGTTAAGTAATAAGAATTATAAATAAGGAAGAACAAGCTTTGAATTCACGTGAACTGTGGGTAGATAGGAATAAAAGAAGCAGCGCTTAAACGCTGATCACTTAGAGACAGACTGACTTGTGTGTCTACAGACAGCGGGGTATTCCCCTGGGCAATGACAATGTGGCTCTCAGACACCACCCTGGCTGCCCGAAACCCTCTCCTTTCCACATGGGTTGTTATTACCTGCTCCATCCAGAAGCTGACAGTATCATGAGGACTGTACATGTTTCACTACTGATGGTGCCTATTTTGTAGATCAG
Source organism: Numenius phaeopus (assembly GCA_030770645.1). Classification (NCBI taxonomy): domain Eukaryota; kingdom Metazoa; phylum Chordata; class Aves; order Charadriiformes; family Scolopacidae; genus Numenius; species Numenius phaeopus. The sequence continues at coordinate 152,875 of JARKVS010015473.1, read as the reverse complement.
ACAATTCTGTGATTTTTTAATATTAGTGTCCCTGTAGCTTTCCTTAAATGGGTAACATGATCCTGAGTAAATTAGGTACTAGTTCATAACACAAAACCTCAGCTTTTTAAAAGCTATGGCTCAGAAACATTCTGTTTTATTCCCATCTGTTTATCTGTGCAACTACTAAGGGACTTGTCCTACAGACCCTTTTCTCCCCTTTCAGTATGGGAAAGATGAGAGTAATTGCAACAGCTGCAAGAGTCTTTGAAAGGGAGACTTTCAGTGTAACTTGGGCACTGAACTACTGTTGTCTTGGAAAATGTCTCCCTTAATGACATGCTTTGGCATCTGTTTTAATTTTGGTTGCTGACATAGCAGAGAGGATATTGTTTTCCTTCATTATTGTTTTCTCTAGGGAGTTTCCACAGAATATATATAACAATCATATCTTTCTCTTACAATGCCTGTGAGATGGATAATACTAGCCGCTCCTGTATTCTTTCTATACCTCTAGTCAGATCTATCAAGAATACCTTTGTTTAGTCTTTGAGAAAACAAAATATATTTTTTTTACTGCCATCCTGAGGAAACAGTTATTTCTCTGCATCATGCTGTGATACTGCCTTCAGTCACATCCCTCTGGAAAGTGTCCATGTGTTTTTTCTCTATTATATTAAGACGTAAGAAGATTAAAGTTATATATTTCATTTAAGGTGATGTTTAGTTTCAGATGTTCCTAATCCAGAGTGTTTATGCCCAATTAGATACTCAGGAGGGCTTATCATATAAAGTTCTTTCAACTGACATCAGAAAAGTAACATTCATTTTCTAGAACTAGCTAAAATTAAAGCCTAAGTCATTGAGAGTCATTTGAACTGTGAATCACAGTCTCCATGACTGGAAGTTTCCAGATGTACAAATACCAAGCTCTCCTTCGGAGATTTCTGAAAGGAAGGAATGTGTGTTTTATAGGTATACACAAGTCTGCATCAAAAATAGTCTGCAGTATAAGAATGATACTGAATGGTACCAGTATTCAATGCCATGCCTTTGGTCTAAATATATACAAATGAATAAGCCATGCATCCAGATCGCACCTAAACTAAGCACACAACTGATGCAATTGCATAATAACAGTATGATCTCAGCTGGCCTTTTTTCCACATAAAATAAGATTTTGAAACAATACCTAAAGATGACTGAATTGTGATAAATCCCAATATCTTCAAAAAAATAAAAAATTTCATGCACATTTCCTTTCTTTTTTCCCCCTTTCATTCTCTTAACTGCTTTGGAGATCGTTGATCTGAACTTGGATGAGACATACCTGGCCCTCTTTTGCATGTGTGCATAGCTTTTGCATCCTCTTTCAGATGTTTGCCTTCCTTAAGTCAGTCACATCAAGGGCTGAATATATGAGACATGCCACGTTTTTAGGGCACCTCCCCACTGTACTTCAACAAAACTCCATTTCAACATGAACAAAACCAGGATCTGGTCTTAAGGCAGGCAAGAAGAACCCCTGGATTCCACAGTACTGTTTCAAGAGCCTTGCCTTTAATCCCTGCTACCTCCTGTAGAGACTGGCATGAGCATGAGGTCAAACGAGCCTTCCTTACACCAAAATGGATGTGCATGCCGCATGACTCCTGTCCTAGAGAAAGATTAAGCTTGTGGTAGTCAAAGCAGAGATTTGTGACACCTAGAAACTGAGATTGTGCTACTTAGGGTATAACTAACACTAGCTTGCCTTGAACCCAATAGAAGCATACTAAAAAGTGTAACTGATAACGGCATGTAGGTATTTTGTGCCATTATGATAGCATAGCTATACACAATGCATAAGCATTTTACATACATGTCTGAGCAATGTGACCACCAGGAGGGGAAGGAAGTATACATATAGCTGCACACAGGAAGCATCCAACTAAGCAAAAGGTGCCAAAGGACAACATAAATACAAAAGGCTGCAGTACGCAGGGCATCCTGCTGCATGCAGATGAAGGGTGACTGACAAAACCAGAACTGAGGTAAGCAGTAGGAGAAGCAGATGAGATCACTCTTTCGGCAGAAGGGCAAAGAGCATATAAACATTAGACAGGGAGAGGAAAGACAGAGAAGGAAGAGGACAGGCCCACATATGGCCAGACTTCCCTTGTTGAAGAGCTCTGAAGCCTGTTTGCCTCCACCTCCATCACTAAGGCCACCAAGGACTCAGACATCAACCCTGCCTTCATGGCATCAGCTTTGTGGTACCACATGGAATCATAGAATGGTTAGAGTCTGAAGGGACCTTAAAGATCATCGAGTTCCAACCCCCATGCCACAGGCAGGGACACCTTCCACTAGACCATACACAGAGGTCACTTAAGATATGGGTGTTAAGGACAAACAGTTTTACGTATGTAGTGAACATGATTAATATTGCATAAGTACTAACCATTAGCACAAAATGACATGTTAATGAATGAATTTAATAAAGGCTTTTGAGTTTAAAATTGGCCTGCTTTATCAGTCTGCTAAAAGCTCCAATCATAATGATCTTTAATTCCCTATATGTAAACATATATTTAGTTGCAAGATTACCCTCTTTTTAGCTTTAATGATCACAAAGTAAAAATGTGAACAATTATCTTTTACGAGTGCCAGGGTCCTTGGTTATAAAGTTTAAGTCATCCATGCTATGAGAGTACTGTATCTGAATCCTACCAGGACAAGAGCCTCTTTCTCAGTGAAAAGAATTAAGTAGAGGCAATTCATATAGCGGTGCAAGCATCTTAATGATCAGAAAGTTCAAGCTGACTGAAGCTTGTGCTGTGACTATTGCAGATAAGTAAACATGTAACTTTGCAGTATAATCTGACTGCTGAAATGTTTTTTGCAGGACATGTCCTTCTCTGGTGTAAGTCAGCCAAGCTCCATGGTAGTCCATCAGACCCAGTTGAGGTACTGATCCCACCCATGAAAGCCAATGCTCTGCAATTTGATCACCTCTCAAATACTTGCTAGAAAAACCTACTTACTGAAAACTTTAGCAACTAAAGTTGCTGTCTGTCTGTGTCATTTTTAAGGTGTCACTGCCTAGGTATCTAGTATGGAATCTCCTGCTGCCGTCAACACATGCTCTACGTCACTTTTAATCATCTCTAATTTTGCAAAAGCATACTCTTTAGCAAACATACCATTTCAAAGGACATGTGTGCATCTCGCTGTTCTTCACTTTACAAAAATATAACTAGAATTTCACCTCCTCTTCCCATTCCACAGTGATTTGTCTGAAGACTTTTTTCTTTTAACTTCTGTTCATAAACTTCAAATGGAAACAGTAGTGACTGATTACGGCAGCCTTGTGTTTAATCAGCAGTGCTGCCCATTTGCCCAAAGCATTTGATTTGCATACTCTTTAGTTAGATGCTACATCTTCTTCAGTTTGATATCAAAAGGACATAACCTTGCTAGTCTGCATTAGATGTCATTGTTATTACATTTCTGCAGCTGTAACTGAAAGCCTTCTCTGGCTGAATGCTGGGCTTAAAATTTTTTTTGTGTTTATGTGAAACATTGTTCAAACATGCCTCTAACACTGCATACGATTGGCATTTTTCATCATTTTCATTTTAAAAAATATAAAAATTAAAGTTATATTCCACCAGGTACTAGAAAATTGGTAATATCTTAAAATATTTAATAATGCACTCAAAGTTCAATTAAAAGTACCCCTGTGACTTTGCAGGCTGAATTAGAAGAATGTTATAAAAGATCCCCAAAATAAGTTTCTGTGAAGTAGAGATTAGAACCAGTTATGCAATACTAGGCAAAAGAGAGATCATTTGAGTTTATAAGCCGATTACACTGCTCCCTTGCTCTGACTAAAGTGTCTTGGTTGTCCCACTTCAGACTCCACTGATAGTGCAGACAATTTTCAATTCCTAAAATACATATTAGTATATGTAATGCCACTAGGAACACACTTAACTTCTCTGAGCATGCTTTAATCATAATTTCTGTGAGACTTGGTAGGTGCTTGTGTATCTAAAGGTTATGACTTTGTGAGACACATGACATTTTGCCTGGTGCTCTGGACCAGTGGGAGTTATGGGCGGACTAGGATACCTCCCCACTGGCTTGTTAAAGCTTCCTCTGCTCATTCCTACAATCCTGTGCAATGTAACTTGCAAGAGAAGGCCTGGGCAATAACAGTAACTCGTTTAAATCCCCAAGGATTCACTTACGGTCCTCCATATCTCATCATATGCCAGAATAGCCAACTGGGTCCCTGCGTGGTATTTCCTTCCCTGATCCTAGGGACAGCAGGTCCCAAAACAGCCTGCACTGTTATCTACTATGTTTTCTGGCACTTACACACATGCCTAAAATGGCTCATTTTTTCAGTTTACAGATTTACCACACCACTCCCACCTATAAGAGATGTTTCACTTGTTACAAAGATCATTTAAAATCACCCTTAAAATAAGCCAGCTTGAAATGAAAGACAAAGTAGCACCGTAACTTCTAACACAGCATCATTACAAGTGTTCTTAATAAAGTAAGCGAGTGGAGTTGGGGTGGTGGGATGAATGTGTTTGCATCATGATCATGCTCAGATTCCTTATGTTTCAGGTTGCATACATTTGAGAAAACCTCCTGATGGGAGAGGTTCCTGCTCACAGCCAGCTCTATTAGTTTCTTTGGGCATGGAAATGTTCTGTGATTGGACCACAAGACTTCCACTCTGTCTGTTTATGCAACTTTTTGATTTCTTGACGTCACTTAAAACTTCTTCCTCCCACCTGGGTGACTAAGGGTTCTGCTTTTGCAGAGTAAAGTGTCTTCATCTGTTGAGTATAATATTTAACATCATTTGCACGCTGACGAAATGCTCAACTGAAATATTTGAACGGGAAAATGCAAGTGCCTCATTACCGGCTCTTGACTGAGATTAGACATGACCGTAATTAATCACTGCAGGATGACATTAAGCTTCGTGTGGCTGACCTCCTCCACAATCTTTGAGAGAGCACAACAATTACAAAATGTAGATAACAACATGGTGTAACTTCTTGTCTTCTCATTCATGTTCTGCACCTTTAGCATTGTTTACAATTTCATATTGTTTCTTCTATCAGCAAAATAACTTAATTGGATTTTACATGTGTCCTGTTTGTACAAAATAGGTTTCTTAGATATGCGTATCAAGATTGGATTCATGCTTTACATGAAAATACCTGGACAACCTCTCATTAATACGACTGTAGAACTCAGGGAGCAAGGGTCGTCAGTCAGGACAGTCAAGAATACTAATTATCAGATATACCAACCCTCACCATGAGAGATCAAATACAGCAATCTTCAGCTCTATAGCACACAAAACTGAATTACATCTGAAGTTGCAAGTGGCAATCAAAGAACTGGTGAGTTCGTAGCATCCCCAAAGATGCTGTTAAGAGACTGTAGCTGTAACACACTGGAAAACAGGCCAAGGGGGACCTATCTCTCACTTTATTCAACAACTATCTAAATGTTATTATGTTGCAGAAATTCTTGGATTTTTGAATGAAATAAATGACTGTCAATTGCCTGTCAGATATGCATGAGTCAAGTAATACAGTGGGGGCTTTTTTGGTCTTTATTTTGATTATATATTCTGAAAGATGCTCTGGAAACTGAACTTTTGTCTTCAGAAAAGGCTTAGCAATAAGCATGTCTCAACATTGTCTGAAATTTCATCTCAGAACTTGGTCACTTTAGGTTGTCAGTAGCGTTCTTCCAGCGGCCGTGGATGCTGGTGTTTGACACCTAGCCATTGGAAAATCACGGTAGGCCACGTGCTAGGCCACCAAAACCACTTCAGGCAGCACCAAAGGATGAGAGCACATGGAACACTCCTGTCTTTTTTGCTGAGAGCCCTGAAGGTCAGTAGGGCTTCGTCAGAGACTGGAAATCTCTGCACACCAGGTTACAGTGACCCTTGTTCAGAAATCCTGGCACTGGCCTCCCGCACTGTAAAGGGGATATCAAATGAAACCACTGTGTTTCTTCCAAATGACCTCATTGCCACAGACATTTCAAGCACATGAGAGCTTCTAAAGTGCAAGTGCACCTTATATAATGACATCGTTGTGTGCCAAGCATTTGGCTCATATATGAACTCCTGTGGCAGAGATGCTAGTTCCCTGCTGCCGTCTGTTTTGCCGTGTATAAGCTCCCACGGTACCTGCACAGTAATTACAAACACAAACAAATGATAGCGGCAATGCTACTGAACATACCTTTGACCAGATAAGTATCTTGAATTCTGTGTGTTCAAAAAAGGCACAGCAATTGAGAAGTGTCTGCCTATTGTAAGGGAATTTGAGCGGGTAGGAAAGGTGTGAGTCCTAGAAGTGCTCTGGGGCTTGCTAGCAAAAAGGAATCCAAACGAACGGGGTTTTGTTCTTCCCTCGGTGAAAAGCAAGGTGCACCCAACAGGTCAAAACATACTGCTCCCTGCTTCTTCAGCTGCACTGCAGCACAAGAGAGAGTGCACTCTAACTCCCTAAGCTTTGAAACAAGCCCTTAAGTGTCAGACACTAACTGCCATAAAGAGCTGTCACTTACCCATCTCCCTTACCTATCTCTCAGCAGCAGAGCTGCTTTGAAATCCTTAGTGAGAGGCATGTTATTTGCAAAGACTGTTAACTCCTGCTACAGAGTCTGATCTCAAATATTTATTTTAATAAGAGATGAGCTTGTTCCTTGCCACTTCTGTTACATTTCCTGATAGAACACAGTAAACATATGAGAAGGTGTCTTTCGCAGGTATTTGGTTAGCATGAGGATTGCAGCTTTAGCCTTGCAGTGTGTTAAGTTTCTTGTAAAGTGCATTATTAGAACAGGGCAAAAAACACAGGGCAATTCTCCTGTCTTGCTTCAGCAGCCATGATGACTGATGGATTACCTATATCTGTCTGTGAACAGGAAAATATCTTTCAAGGTCTCTAATTTTTTTATTTTTTTTAAAAGCAGAATTTCTGATCTTACATGCTGACTGATTTTGAATAACAAATGGGAATGACGGACTTTTAATCCTTCCTTCCAACATCAGTTTACTGCCTCTGCCATTAATAAATCCTGAAAAAAATGAACCAGTGGTGGGAAAAAAAATGTGTTGCCTTTTCCTCATCAATTTCAATGCTTCTTTTAGTATTTTTAGGTGTTATTATGACAATAAAAATTACTCCATATTCACTCATTACTTCTCTAGAATGAGTTTATTCATCAGCACCTGAACTTTAATTTCTCATACACTAATATCTCATGTTTCTATTACTCATTTCTGCACTGGATACCAGCTACTTTGCCTTGCATTTTGGAAAGAAAACAATTATTAACCTCATCAGTGACGGTGTACAGGGCTTACACTTTGCTTGAAAATTTCAGAGACACATTGGAAAACTTCTCATGAAGTTAAGTGTTGCAGAAATGATAAATTCTTGTCAAAAAGTGGCTCTTAGATCCATATTCCTAAGCCACCAATTTTCTTGCTCCCTGGCTGCATTACTATTTTTAGATATTAATCCACGCTACTTACTCAGGCAAAACTCCCTCTTGAAGTACCACTGTTCAGCCAAAGCAGAAAGAATGACGAGAGACCCTGGTTTTGAGTCCTGTTTCTCTTTGCGTGTGAAGAGGAAACAGAATGCTGTTCGTTGTTTCTATCTATCTGAGTATTTTTTGTATTTCCTAAATATAAGAATTTGTTATACTGGATGTGGTATCTTATTGCTATAACCAGTCCTTAGAAATTCAGAACTTTGTCTGAATGTCTGCAATGATAAACTTTGTCTGAATATTTTCAGCATCATCTAAAAGTACGGCTGCTTTTTGCAATGAGGCAATGACACATAAGGCCATATTAGGCTATTCCCCTTGTATCAAGCCACACAGAAGAGCAGCTTTCAAATGCCTGACAAGATTTTAATTCCAAGTAGAAAACTAACAGCACTACAAGAAAAATTAATAAGAAAGTAAGGATAAGATTCTTCAGACAAGACAAGAAAAATTGAAAGCAGACAAAAGAATAGTTTGTATTCTTTAGACATTTTAAATGTTGATACGAGTTAAATGTGGGGGAGGAGAAATACCTTAAATTGTTAATATCAACAGGCAGGAGATAACTGTAGGGGTGAGGGGGTAAGTGTCCAAAACTATGCTTCTGAATTCTCAAGCACAGGTCTGCTATTTTCTAGGTACAACTTGTATGGATTTGTTGTAAAATGTAGTAACACCTGAACTAAACAGAAGTGACATACCCCAAATCCTCCAATGAATAAAAAGACACACGCCATAACGTGAGGCAAAACCCTCAACTAAGAGGCAGGTCACATGTATTTCAACATACATAATATTTATACGGAGAAAAGCAGGTTTGTAAAATTGGAAAAGTCCCTGGAAGTGGGGGAAGTTCCATAGAAATGCACCTAAAAGAACCCCAGGGATGCTTGGGGACTTGGCCACTGACACCCAAGATAGTAAATGCAACTACTATAAAAGCACAAAATCAACACTTTCCTCCCAGCTCTCCAGGACCAGCTGCAATCTCCCCAACGAGAAGTCAAGACTGAGTGAATGTGACTTTGGAAATGAGCGTGAGAGTGTGTGTGTGAAATTACCAAGGAGGATAACAGTGCCAACGCTGTCAGTTCTTAAAACCCCAGTATCCAAACACACTGTTTTCTCTGTCATGCTCATGACAGTAAGATGTGAAAATAAAGTAGAAATAAAATACCTAATAAAAATGCATTACTAGGTTATGTAGACAAAAGCTTCTGTAAGACATAACCCTACCATAAACCTCTGCAAGTTTAGCCAGTCAAACAACTGCTAAAACAAATATTTGACAAATCAAAACACATTTTTTCATTATCACTCAGAAAGGCTCTCTAATATTTGAACATACCAAACAAGATAATCAAGCCTGAAAGATAAGGACAGAGAAAATGAATATTGAAGTCAAGACAGAATGCCACAGATGTGAAGTGTAAGCCTGTTACCAAGCTTTGTATGCAACACTTCAGAGCAGGAACAAATGAAGGAGGTGCAGAAAGCTACCAAATCTCTTCTCCGGTGAAAATAATGATACACAGGATGAGGCAGTGTTGAGTTCTACCCACACTGTTCTAAGTTAAAGCTGTCATTGATGGCTGCAGTAAATAACATCCTGCACTGCCTCAAGGCTAGATTCTCCTCTCCTGGAAATCTAAAGGAAACTTTTGCCACTGGTCCCAGTGGAATTAAAACCAAATGCAAACAACAAATCAGTGCAAAATAAGAATAACATCTTTAACACAGATTTATTCCTGCAGACCTCATTGATACTCAAGGTTTGCCTGTGTAACCTGCCAGTGTTTGGCTTAACTGTAAGAGATGAATGAGCACCTGTAATCATTTTAAGTATCATTAAATCCTATTTGTATTTCTAAATTAAGATCATATACCAATCAGAATTCTTTACACATAGCTCAGAGGGCTTGATACATGCATTTGACATGGCTGCTAGCCAGATGTGTGGTTGCTTGAAGAAACTTAGTCACCTTCAACAGTCCTGAGATCTATGCAGCCAGCAGCCATTTCACCATGTGGTTACATACTTGGCTTGCGCCTACCCATACTGAAAAGCACACTCTCTCTCACACATAGCTCCTTCCACCTGATGACAAAGCGCTGAGCTGTATCTGGATTTTAAGTACTTTCCCATACAGAAAAGATGAGAGACTTGGCAACTCCTATGATACTAAGAAACCATCATTTTTCATCGCTGCCCAGTCCAGTTGTCTGTTGGGATGGCTCCTGAGTCACATACAGCTCTGGAAAGTTCAAGTGCAGTATTTGTGCTGAAGCTACAGCCAGTGATGGCAGTAAGGTGACAGGAGGACAGGGTTGCTGGATAATCAAGTGTCTAACTATGAGAGCAAGCAAGCCAGCAGGGAATGCAAGAGATGCCAGCTCTTCACCGCTTTGCTGTCTAGCTGAATATCCAGCTATCCCTCAGCAAAGAACTACTGCCATATTCTGCTTGCAAATTACTCCCAGAGCCTCTTCTTGGAGGTAGGTGCTATGTGTCTTGAAGAGAAGACTTGGATATGTACTTTTAGTCTGGCAAAGTGGAGTGGAATATATTTCTGTGGCCTTGGAGCTATAGGGGAACAGCTGTAGTAATTTTGTTTAGCTCAAGAGGAGGAATAAAGAAGTTTATGCACCTAAGAGTTCATAAGAACGCTCTGCATAAAATCTGAGGTGTCTTCTGTCACACAGGGATGAAATAGCAGCAGAGGGATAAGCATGCTGCTCTAACAACACATGAATTTTGAGTACCACAATATTTTTGTTGAAAGAAAAGATTATATTCTTCAATACCTGTAAATGCCTTAATAATGGCAAAAGAATTGAATGTGGAGATTCAAATGAGCTGGCAGTGAGACAACGAAGCCAACTAAACAGCTTGGTAGTCGAGCTCAGCACTCATAGCTCCATAAAACTGTGATCACCCTTCAGCTGGTGCCATCTCAGGCACAGAACACACTAGTGTCACTAAGACACCTTTCAAGTATTTTAACTGAAGGACTACACCCTCAAAACACTATCAGAGCACCAAAAAGACATTATCTATCTTGTGGGAATTACCCCCTAGCCCTTCTAAACAGGAAGTTCTGGTTACAGTTTGTTTTCCTCTAGAATTAGGAGGCCTTAAACCAGTGACAGACAACTGCACTTGGTCATGTAGTATGGGTAACAGTAAAGCTATCCTCAATTAGGTGTTGGATGTTTAATATAGAATGCTATGTCACACACCTAGAAGGGAGGAGTGATCATCACTGTAAGTATGCATGGAAGTCTTTTCCACCTGGAAATCAAAGCAACTATTTTTTTATCCAAAGTGTATCCCTGTCCTGGTTCTAAGGTTCCATGCTTTGTTTTTCACTCTGATAATGCCTTGTGCTCTTACATTTAAATGCATAGAATCATAGAATCATCCAGGTTGGAAGAGACCCTTGGGATCATCGAGTCCAACCATCTACCCTACTCTACAAAGTTCTCCCCTATATCATATCCCCCAACACCACATCTAAACGTCTCTTAAACACACCCAGGGATGGTGACTCAACCACCTCCCTGGGCAGCGTATTCCAATGCCCGACCACTCTTTCTGTGAAAAATTCCTTCCTAATGTTCAGTCTAAACCTACCCTGTTGGAGCTTGAAGCCATTCCCTCTTGTTCTGTCATTAGTTACCTGTGCGAAGAGACCAGCACCAACCTCTCTACAGTGTCCTTTCAAGTAGTTGTAGAGAGTGATGAGGTCTCCCCTCAGCCTCCTCTTCCTCATACTAAACAGTCCCAGCTCCTTCAACCGCTCTTCATAAGATTTATTCTCCAGGCCCTTCACCAGCTTCGTTGCCCTCCTCTGCACTCGCTCCAGCACCTCGATATCTCTCTTGTATTGAGGTGCCCAAAACTGGGCAATACTCGAGGTGTGGCCTCACCAGTGCTGAGTACAGGGGCACAATCACCTCCCTACTTCTGCTGGTCATGCTATTTCTAATACAAGCCAGGATGCCATTGGCTTTCTTGGCCACCTGGGCACACTGCCGGCTCATATTCAGCCGCTTGTCAATTAGAACCCCCAGGCCTCTTTCTTCCAGGCAGCTTTCCAGCCACACTTCCCCAAGCCTGTAGCGCTGCTTGGGGTTATTGTGGCCCAAGTGCAGAACCTGGCACTTGCCCTTGTTGAAACTCATACCATTGATGTTGGCCCAATGATCCAATCTATCTAAGTCTCTCTGTAGAGATTCCCTGTCCTCTTGGGAATCAACACTCCTGCTTAACTTGGTGTCATCTGCGAACTTGCTGATGATACGCCCTATGTCCTTGTTGAGATCATCAATAAAGACGTTAAACAGAAATGGTCCTAACACTGAGCCCTGAGGCACACCACTTGTGACTAGCCGCCAGCTGGATTTAAATCCATTGAGCACCACTCTTTGGGACCTTCCAGTCAGCCATTGCTTGACCCAGCGAATCGTATGCTCATCCAGGCTGTGTGAAGCCAGTTTTTCCACAAGAATTGTATGGGGGACAGTATCGAATGCTTTTCCAAAGTCCAGGTATACAATATCAACAGCCTTTCCCTCGTCCAATAATCTGGTTATCTTGTCATAGAAGGAGATCAGGTTCGTCTGGCAGGACCTGCCTTCTATAAACCAATGCTGACTAGGCCTGATCCCCTGGTTGCCCATTATGTGGGTTTTGATGGCACTCAAGATGACCTGCTCCATGACCTTCCCTGGTATCGAGGTTAGACTGACAGGTCTATAGTTTCCTGGATCCTCCTTTTTGCCTTTCTTGTAGATGGGTGTTACATTTGCCACCCTCCAGTCCATTGGGACCTCCCCAGTTAGCCATGACTTCCTGTAAATGATGGAAAGCAGGGCATGGCAAGTTAGAAATATGCAAGCAGACAGGACAGAATTTGGCTCTTCCAGCTCCTCATCCTTTCCATTCAGCCTTAAAACCATTTTTCCATGGTTAACTCCCTGCTCAGATTTCTGATAGCTAATGTATGAGAGTGATTGTTGGGATGCCCACGAGGGCCCTCTTCTTGTTCAGACAGCCAGATAAGAAAAGCAGATCAGATAGGGACATCAGTGTTAATGGTGAATGTGAATGGGACACCCTAAACTGTCTCAGGGGGCATTTGTCCAACACTGATAATGCTAAAGATGAAGATGACTATCAGATGGATTAAACAGTAATGAGGCAATTACGAGAGACTTTGGCAAAAAAGAAGGAGCCAGCCTGAAAAGCAGTATAAAAGCAGCTTTTATAGCATTTGCAGCAGTGGGGAAGAGCCAGGGCAGCCCCGGGACACCTTGAGAGCTGCTGGTGCGGATCGACCAGTCTTGCTGCAGGGCACTGCTGGGCACCTGCACCCCATCACTGTGAAGGGTACAGAGGAGGGAACCCCCATTGCCATGTTGTTATGGTTTGAGAAACCCCATAACAATCTATTGTCATTAGACAATTATTCTATCACCCGATGACCCCTCCCCACCCAGAAAGGGGAATCGGGGAACACAAAGAAACACAAGGGTTGAAATATAAATAGATTTAATAGACTAAGACTAAATAATTAACAATAATACTAAAGAACCAGTATTAATCCCGATACTGATATAAGATATACAGAAATTATACTCAGCCATCTCTATCAGCAGGAAGCTGTGCACTCCCAGCAGTGGATAGCAAGTATCGGACACTGCGAGTGCAATGGCTTCAGGAGGAAGGGAAGGCCTCAGGGCTCCGGCACCGGGGCAAGGAGTTGTCTGGACCACCGCCATCAGGGAGAGAGAGCTCCCTACACAGCAAACTTTTCTAATTTATATTGAATGTGATGTTCATGGCATGAAAGACTCCTGTTGGCCAGCCTGGGTCAAATGCCCAGGCCTTGCTCCTCCTTGTCCCTGCACCTGGCAAGGCTCGAAAACACTAACCTTGAATCCCACAGAGCCTGGCTGGCTATAAAGTAAATATTTTCACAAATTCAGACACTAGAGTCTTCTACAAGTGCAATTTTCCCCAGCATTAGAAGAAAAGTTAGTCCTGTGTCTCTCTACCCAGGACACATGCGCCTACGGAACCTTGCCAGGGGCTTCCTCAGTGGCGTGTGGGTCTGGGCTGCTGGGGTGGCAGAGGTGCAGGTACAGCTGGAGCACCCTGTGACACACAGCAGTACTCAGGAGAGGGACATCAGCTTGTAACCTACATATCCAATCAGCCACTTAACTGGGTGGGGTGAAGCGTACACGGATGGCATTACAACATTTTGGGATTATATGGGCATATAAAAATTTCTAAGTAGCTGTTAGTGTTTTACAAGCATTTAGTATCAGTTTATCTATTATACTGCTGACACTGATTCTGAATGCATAATTCACTGATTGCTAATTAATTTCATGTCACTAAATATGACACAACATTTAGATCCTGATTTGACAATGGGGATTTGAACATTTCCACAGTTCTAGAGCTGCATGTCATTATAAAACAAGTCCAGCAACCTACGCTTAAAATAGCATTGTGAAATACCTGAAACGTCACAATTATTCCTGCAGCAAGGATGAGACCCACTTGTGTTAGTAGGTTTTCACAACTTATATGTAAACATCAGTCTTCTGCCATGTTCTCAAGATTTCCAACCCCCCAAAATTCCTCATTCCAATCCTTCTTTGCAATGATAAACAAGGAACCTAAGCCACATTTTCATGGCTGATCAGGTTGGTGAAAAATCTGTCAAGATTGTGATATAGCTGATCCTGGCTCCTACCTGCAGCCTTATTTGCTATGTTTCGAGTGAAGCTGCACCCTAGAGTTCATTATTCCATGAGTGCAGTCATCTTGTGTGAAGCACGTACCACGCTGCCAACGGTTATTGCACCGGCTTTGTACATTGCTTTAATGTGTTGTGGTACTAAGAACATATAGATGTATCCAAGGTAACAAGTGAAAAGCAAATGGTTTCTTATTGGGAAAACATTAAAAAGCAGATGCGTAACGGTTGGTGATCCAATCAAACTGCCCAACTACAGAAAACTGCATATACTAAGAATACAGCACGAAGCCTTACGATGTCTGCTTTTGGTGGCAGTAGCGACCTTGGCTGACCTCTGAGCAAATTTTAGCACTGGGTCTCAAACTGGACAACAACCTACTGGCTGCTTTTGAGTTTGGGTCTGACCTTGGATTACTCCTGAGGAAACTTGCTTGTCCCCAGCGACCTTTAGTTTATAGGAAGTCTTATGGAGCAATGCCCTTTGGTGACACTAAGTAGAATTGGTAAGGCTGGACCACAACAGCGGTGATATCAGAATAACCCTGCTGCTTTCCCTTGAAACAGATCTTGACTTCTGTTGTTCTGACTTTTGACCTGCCTTTTTCCCTGGAAAAACTCAAAGCTTGCACCAAACCTATGAGCATTGACCTCAGATACTACATGAGAAAACTTTTTACCCATCTTGGGCTTGTTACCCACTCCCAACCACCTCCCAAACAGCTTCTGCTGACTCTGCAGCAAGCCTCCCACCCATTCCAAAGCTAAACTAGAAACTGG
Organism: Numenius phaeopus; assembly: GCA_030770645.1. NCBI lineage: Eukaryota > Metazoa > Chordata > Aves > Charadriiformes > Scolopacidae > Numenius > Numenius phaeopus. The sequence goes on along the minus strand of JARKVS010015473.1, from coordinate 137,750 downwards.
ATGTTGCCATGCTACTTAAGAGTGTACATTAGAGTACCTTGAGAGAACATGATGGTAATTTTATAAGAAGTTACATACTTCCTTCCAAAATAATATTACCTATACCTAGCATGGTATAGTAACACTTCTGACAGCAACAAGGCAGATGCCTTCAAAAACAGTGACCTTTTTTAATAGGAAATGACACTGGGAATAATGAAGTAGAAAATCAGTGTTTTTTAAAACCGTATTTTAATATTCTGTTAAATGTGGAAGAAGAAAGAACTTCAAGTACAGAAACACCATGTCTCAAAGTTTGTATGTCAAGGCTCACGAAAATGCTGTGTATCTATGAAAAGGTACTGGGCAAGGTATTGCAAAATATGTGTTGTTTTAGATTCAAACCTTAAACAAACTAAAGTCTCCAGTTTCAGTTTTACTATGAAAATCTTTGAACTTAAAAAAAAAAAAAAAAAAAAGTATTATACATTGTCTTCACTGGCTTTCCTGATGTCCCTTCTCCAATGAATTAAAGTACTAGTACGCGAACAAACAGAAGTGCCCATCAAACATCAGACGCCCTAATCCTGCCCAGCCATACCCGACTGTGAAGCGAATGGAATCCTTAGCACAGCCTGCTCAGTGATGGCAGGTACCTGGTCGGTTTTGCTATCCACAGAGTGCCTTTCCTGGCAGCTGGAAGGTCCATGAGAGGACTTGACACTCTTCTGCCCATTAATAGATAAAGACTAATGCACTCATACAGAAGATTTTAAAATATTTCCCAAAACTGCCTGTCCTAATAGAGTAAACTGGGCCATTTTCATAAGCCTTGGAGGAAAGGACAAGATTTCCTCTGCTTGAAAGTCCTTTAAGATGTCTTGGTTGCCAGCAGCAAGGAAGACCATGGCAAACTGCAGGGGCTATCTACAGTATGTTAAAAATAGTATATTTCCACAAATTTTCATCAATAAATCTCAGAGTCCTCCCCAATAAGAGAAGTAAAACTCAACAGAAGAAGTGAAATTGAGGAAGAAATGTTTTATGTAATGCTCCTAAGAAGAAGCACTGCTATAGTTTTTCCTGCCTTTTTCATTTTTAACATGTATTGAAGAAAGTTTTCTGTTGAAGTTGTTTTTCCAGCATCTTTCAGACTTGAAAATTTCCCAACATATACATCTCTTATTTTAAAATGTGGTCTTGGGTTAAGACCAATTTTGTTTTACTGTTATAAAGCTTAATATGACACAATGATATATGCTTGCTTCTGTATGTTATTCCCAAAGTTAGGTTAGCCTGCTTGCCTACCTACCCTAACGAAAAAGAATTTGTCTTTCAGACAGATGAACCCAATCTGTTGTACAGCTAGCTTGTATCACCGCAAGCTTATGTTAATACAAGCAGGAAAAGCAAAAGTGGGACCACTCACCCGGGGCTGGGAAGAGAGGACAGACCAGACCGGATCACTTGTTTTCAACAGCTGTGTGAATTTAGATTTGACTTAAGCCAGCTGTGTAACTGCACCTGAACAATGCCTTTGAGCCTTAGAAAGATGCTGGACAAGTACATCCATTATCTTAACCTGGACCATGGAAACTAGCCTTAGCTAAGCTCTTACTGCTATGAGAAACCTGGTTTTACAAAGCACATGTGAGAGACATACAAATCACAGGACATTATCTGTTATTTATTGAAAGTGACATGTCTGTCTCCATACTCCAGCTACACTCTGCATGGTTTGGTGTACGTTCGCTGTAACGTCATTTATTACCTTATTGAGACAGTATCCTCCTTCAGTGGTGCTAGAATAAAACAACAAAGCTGGGTATACCTCAGTGGTGGATTCTCCTTGAGTTTTGCAATTTATTTATTCCTAATTGATGCTGCAGCAACATGGTCTAGACTCCACATTCCTATTATTTTGCCAACTAAACACTACTCTGGTGCTTATTATAACAGATCCTGTTTTGCTGTGTTTGGAAAGCAACTCTGTAACCAACAAAGCCTTGGAGTTCACATGACCACTGCTCCATCACAAATGAAACAATATCATCTTTGGAATTTTTTATTTTATTATTTCTTATCAATGCTAGGCATCTTTAAAGACACTGAATTTGGTTTTCCATTTTTTAAATTTGTGGCAGCTTAAGGGGAACTGACAGTGTGATTTCAGGAGCCAAGTAAGAGTTAATTATCTTTACTGCCTAAATCCACAGTCTGTCTGTCCAACCTGTACAAAGCTGAACTGCTGTTGTGTACAACTTAGGGGCATCTGTCCAGACAAAGGCCAAGGTTCCCCAAAGCAGCTATTGTCTGAAAGCTACTTTAGCCATGTATATTCTGCCTCCTACCATCCACTTACATAGCTCTTTTGTTGGAGTTTTACAATTGTCACGAGAGTTTGAGGAGATACAATACTTTTCTTTAAAAGAACATTATCACCCTTTCCGTGTGTAAAAGATCATGAAAAAAAAAAAAAGTCATGGGAGTTCTCTTAGGATAAAATACCTCAGCGCTCCAAAATTCAAATTCCATTTGAAGATTGTTAACTTCCACTGAGTGGCTCTAGAATTGCAGGCTGCTTTCTGTCACAGTAATTAGTGGGTGCCTACACTGTCATGTCTGTGCATTTAGAGATCTGTGAAGTATTAACATGAAAATGACAGCAGCCTTGGACAGTACTGCTCAGATACAAACAACTGGTGGGATGCAGTTAGAATCAATACCAGAAGTTGTGTGAAATTAATTTATATTCACAGGTGAAGCTCAAATTTGCACGAGCCCTAGCACTTACTAAAACCAGTGTTTCTAAGAACAATTTAAAACTGGTAACAAGACACCTCATAAACATGACAGTGCAAGCACGTCAGTGGTTTTAAAAGAGATGTGAAACTTCAGCCTTAAACCATCAACCAGAGATACTGTGGAAAGTCCCACCTTTCCCCTGCTGCAGGAATGAAAAGCTGGGGACAGGGGAGTGCAAGCTTTGTTTCTAGAGCTGAATCTGCTGCTTATATGTGCATAAAGCATAATCTCAGCACAGATTTCTGCACCACCACCAAGCACGTTCCTGCTTTTTGCATCCCCAACCAACCTCTCCTATTTATTATCTTTTATCTTGTGTATTAATTTTGCAGGAATCTCATCTGGCTGGAAACATTAATTTTATTACTGTGAAATTAGCTTTCTTCAAGATTAGTTTCTTCCTGTGGTGCAAACTTGCACTGGTTTCAGTGCAGCGTAGTTAGGTAATACCTTGTGTTTCCATGGCCTTTCTCCAGCAGGCTACGCAGCTGAATTTCTCTTTATTTTGTTTCATCCCTTTCCCCTTCTGCCTGTGTACACAAGCATAACCAGTCATGATGATGATTCAGGATGCCATACTAAAAACATGAATAAAAAAAATTGAAATGGGTTTTTGTTTGAGCTCACAGTCTGAGCTTGTTTTCATCTTCTCTGTGTTTCACACTTTTTAATTAATATCCTTGCAGATGTGCAGCATTAGGCCTCATAGCCAGATGCATTCTCTGTCAGGGGAAAAAAATCTGCTTACTCTGCAGCCTGTCACCACTTTTCTGATGTGCCCACAAAAGGCACCTGCAGATATATTGTTGGCTCTTCAAATCATATGCGATGGGATTGTTACTCTGTCCTCTGCCTCAAGAAAGTATGAAAAATTGAAGGAAAAAAAATTAAAGACAACGATTGGTATTGCTACAATAGGCAGAAATTTCACTCTGCCAATAATACCACTGTGGCAATTACAGAGACTCATCTATTACTCTAAGAAAAAAGAAAGGATTTGTAATTCATGCTAATATTTCTTTGCATATAATATGGTGACTTTCTTTTAAATGTAGAACTCTCAAAGCAGTTTCTGATGGCAAAACTGATGCAGCATTACCAAGTGTCTTATGGAAAGCTACATGAGAACTCAGTGACAAAGATAAACCCTACTTCCCCATCCCTGAAGCCCACTTTTCCTACACCATTACTTATCTAACACCAATGCACTTTTCTTACCATAGAGCCTAGTGACTATGAGAAGCAGTTTCCATCCATTTAATTCCAGAGTTTTATGCCTAATCCTCACATTCAAACTAAATATCAGCAATTTTTAAAAGTAGAGTTTAATTCCACTGTTCCTCTAAGTGCTTGTATAAATTAAAATTTGTTACAAATTATAAATCGCATAAATTTTATGTGGTTACTTTTATTGGAGCTCTGCTTCTCAGAAGCTAAAACTACAGTCCAAAATACAGAGGTAAGTCGTTTTACATTCAGAGTTTGAATCTGAAAGGCAAATTTTAGCTGGCTGAAGACCACATTTTCCAATGTGAAGCTATTCAATTAACTGACATTAAAGACATTTTGAAGGTGATTTTTGTGGTTAAATTAGGGAGTTAGAACTCAAAACCATCATATTTCAGGTCTGTTATGCCCTGTTAAGACTCCCTGTACAGGCCTGTTCAAGCTGCTTAAGACACGATTCCTCAGGGTACAGCAGACGTGAGGGAACTTGCAGGACCAGAAATGTGTCCTTACATCAGTGGGGTTTGTTTCCCTTCCTAGGCTCTAAACAAATAAACGCCTCTTGCATGTAAGTGACTATAGTGATTTTCATCCAGACTGGATTGCAGAAGAAATAGGATGTAAAGGTACTTACCACGTACCTGTAAAACTCAATGAAGCTCAAACAAGAGCATCTTCACTGTTTTGCACACGGTATGTTTGCATACTAACCTAATTCTGTCACTATTAAAGTTCCTATTTTAAGCTTATAAGCCCCTTGCATCCAACGATGCACCTGGCACAACGCTGTCTCCCCAGCTACCTCCAGCCGGGGCTGCTTCTGTCTTCCCTCACAAGCTGCACCTGGTTTTCGTCCAGGCCCCGGGGCTGAGTCGGGTCTCCTCGCTCCCACAGAGTGACCTACGTAACTCTCCCCAGGGCACCCCGGCACTGCTCTCCCCGCCACCGCGGCGGAGGCAGCGTCCGCACCTCCCACAGCACCCAGGTGCCTCTCTGCCGGCCACCATTTTTCCTCCGCCGGACGCCATTTTTCCTCCGCGAATGGTGAGGTAACGCTGCCTCTCTGCTGCCACGGGCCAAAACAGCCCTCCCCCGCGCTTCCGCCATAGCACCAGAGCAGCTACTCCCTCCTCCCGCCGAGCTCCCGAGGTAACACCGCCCACCGGCACCGCCCGCTCCCGCCTCCTCTCGGCCGGGGGCGGTG
>JARKVS010015473.1:92850-132135 GCA_030770645.1 Numenius phaeopus | reverse complement strand
GAGGGAGCCGAGTCTGCCTCGTTGCTCGCTTCTGCGGGAGGTGGGTCCTTTCCCGAAGTTCGGACCAGACCTGGAGGGTGCGGAGCGGGCCTGATCCAGGCTGGCAGCGCGGGCGGTTCAGTTTGCGGGCGGTCGCCGTGTGCCCCGGCCTCCTGGGCTGGTGGAAGGGCTGTAGTGAGAGGGGAGTCTCTCGTCAGCCCGTGAGCGTCTGAGGCAGGGGTGGCGGACGCGCTCTTTCGTCTTCCCCAAAACTGTGAAGTCGCATTTAAGAGCCTCAAACGGCCTCGGCTTCCCTGCTGCCATCCGGGCTGGTCACCGGCTGGCAGGGGACGGCCTAGTGGCCTTCAGACGGGACTGGGAAGTAGCCTGAGAGAAAGCTGCTTTACTTCTTTGCTGTGAGGAAATGCACCCTGGACGATCTTATTAGGGACGCTCGCAAGGAAAAAAAAAAAAAAAAAAGTTCAGTTATACGAAGCGAAACAGTGGCAGAGGTCTAGCAAGTTAGACGTGTCAGTTTTGGGTGGTTTACTGCTCCTTTGATACTGGTGGGGGTTGGTTCCCCCCTGCTATCATGGGGAATGCTGCAGGCAGAGAGGTGAGGAAAGCTGAGTGCTGGTCATGTGGGGTTTCGTCAAGATAGGTGCATTTTAGCTCTTGTAGTTTTCCATCCGGGGTTGAGTTTGTTTGTAAAAGTTTTTTAGTGAATGTGATCCTGTGACTCTAGAATGAGTTTTAGGGAAGGTGACGCTTCCTGTTATCTTCTGCCCCATCAAAATGGGGAAGCTGTAGATTTGTTGGAAACTGCCAGGGAAAATGTTTAAAGATTTGTGTCTACACAATATTGAGATTCTAGAGTGTGTCCAGAGAAGGGCAACGAAGCTGGTGAGGGGTCTAGAGATCAAGTCTTACGATAAGCAGCTGAGGGATCTGGGGTAGTTCAGCCTGGAGAAAAGGAGGCTGAGGGGAGACTTTATTGCTTTCTACAGCTACCTGAAAGGAGGTTGTAGTGAGGTGGAGGTCAGTCTCTTCTACCAAGTAACAGGCTATCGAAGAGGAGATAGCCTCAAGTTGTGCCAGGGGAGGTTTAGTTTGGATATTAGCAAAAATTTCTTCACTGGACAGTTATCAAGCACTGGTCCAGACTGCCCAGGGAGGTGGTGGAGTCACCATCCCAGGAGGTATTTTTAAAAGACGGGTAGATGCTGTTCTTAGGGACATAGCTTAGTGGTGGTTTTGGCAATTTCAGGTTGTGGGTTTGATAATCTTAAAGGTCCCTTTCAAACTAGACGATTCTATGATTCTTATATGAAGAATTTTCCACCAATGCATACTATAAAGTGCTGAGCCAACACCTTGTATTGCCAACATCCTGCATGTCACCACGATGTAAAGGATATATTTAGCATATGTCAGTCATCTTACACAAGTTCAGTCTTGTGCAGGCTCATCATACTTGTATAATGAGTAAAGTGTGTTTGAGGTCTGACTGACTAATGTTTGTAAAGCATGCCACTTCATTACATGGAAGGTATGCATAGACACTTCCTTTTTGAATGAAGTTTACAATTAAGTCTCAGGTGTAGAAGTCTGGTCATCTCTTGAAGTCATATTTGGAAACAAAAGAAGATGAGATAATAACAAGTGCTTCTCTAATTTTGTATTTTTTTCTGTGAACACTTTTTTTTTTAGGTGATGTAAACATTTCAGTTATACACGAGAGTGGGAGCAAGCATGTCAGCTCTTTGTCCACCACCATCTCCTGCAGTTGCTAAAACAGAGATCTCTTTGAATGGCGAGTCACCTTTATTAGCTGCCACTTTTGCTTACTGGGACAATATCCTTGGCCCCCGAGTGCGGCATATCTGGGCCCCAAAGACAGAACAGGTGCTTCTCAGTGATGGTGAAATAACTTTTCTTGCTAACCACACCCTGAATGGAGAAATACTTCGAAATGCAGAAAGCGGTGCAATAGATGTGAAGTTCTTCGTCTTGGCAGAAAAAAGGGTAATCATTGTGTCATTAATCTTTGATGGAAACTGGAACGGAGACAGAAGCACATACGGACTATCAATTATACTTCCACAAAGTGAACTTGGCTTCTACCTACCACTTCACAGAGTGTGCGTGGATAGGTTAACACATATTATAAGGAAAGGAAGAATATGGATGCATAAGGTAGGTTTATTGTTCATTACTAAAAGCAGTTGTCCTAGTTGTCTTGAGCAAAAGCAAAAATAAAGATTCTGTGACACCTTTTATGTAGCAATCCAGACACAAAAACTCAGAGGAGGCTGACCTCTGTACAAATACAAAATTTTGGAGGTTAAAAGTTGTCAATATATCAGCAAATTCAAGGCTGGGCCTTTTAGGCACATGGTTCATCCTGGTAATATGATACAACCTGTACCATGTTATTTAGGTCGAATAGGTATCCTGCACACTTTTTCGTCTCTATGAATTTGATATAAATTGTTGCTTTTAATTGTGTTAATTAGTATATTTAAACTAGGTAGAATTGTAAATTTACTGTGTTTCAAATAATTGTTTTCACTGTTGAGGTGCAGAAAGCAGAACTGATGTAATTAATGTTGTCATGGTTTTTAAAGTTTTATTTCTCATAAAAGGGTATTAACAAACAGTTTGGTAGGTGTTAAATTGTGTAAAACTAATGGGAGAACTACAAAAATACATCTACTTTGGCCCAAATATTTCTACTTTTGAAATTCAGAAAGGAAAACATGCTAAATTTTTCTGAAGAATTGCAGTTCTTGCCTTTGGGTACATTATGGCTATTTACTTAAGTGAAAATTGTGATGTATTTTTGTTTAAAATAAATAACATTCTAATAATAAAAATTAAAATATCTGTTGTCTTCACAGAGTACAAATTGTCTTAGAGCAGTAATTTGTGTGTCAGCTGTAATGTGTGTGGTGATGCATGTTTGGTAAAGTTTTTGTTCCTCTTCTGGTTTGAGACCTCTAGTCAACATACTTTAAGCTTCCGTTTTGAAGGCTCTTGTCTGAACTGATTAAGATTCCTGAAATAATAAGCTGATGTTAAGTTTTGTGGTGGTGTTTCCTTTTTGCTGGACGAACATTCTCCATTGATTTTTTGCTGCATTGTCTGACGATGGCTGGCGATGTTTTCTGTCACATTGCCTCTTGATACTTCTGGGATTTATTTTTTCAGAGGAAGGATAGGACATAAAGTTCATTTTCAATATAGTAGAAACACAAACATTTCATTCCTAATCTAGCCTTCTAAAAGCCTGCTGGATGTTAGTGCTTTTGACATAAGTGAATTCTGTCTCATGTTCTTGATTACATTGCTTCTCTGTCATTTAGCGTCCTCTGTACTGACAGTGTGTGTGGTCAAATAAGAATTGTCCATCCTTCTTAACTATAGTACGTCTTCTCTCTTTTTGGACAGTGGTCCATATCAGTATGTTTCCACTGTAGAAATAACCTTCCAGTGGCATTGAGAATGACAAAAAATGTTTTCTACTAGTTTCCTCAGAAACGAGTCATTAAGTTCTTCATTCTTTTTTCAGACGTTCTTGAAGCAGATGGGCCAACTGAGTTAGCTGAGATAATGATACATTCTGAAATAGCCATTTATTGTCTTTCTTTTCTTTCATCTCCTTTTTTTTTTTTTTTTTTTTTTTTTTTGAAACATGCAGGGACATTTGATCTACCTGCAATTCTGCAGCCTTACCTATGAGAGAGAAGCCTGCTTTGAAAATGTAGATTCAAATTTCAGCATGAGTTGTAGAATGTTAATACTGAGTTCAAGCAGGCTCATTCTGTAGTTTGCATTTTGAGGCACTTCAGCAGCTATGGCTACAACAGAACAAAAAATGTTGAAGTATCTGAAGGGAGCTGTGTATCTGTTCTAGAATTTCTAATGGTTCTGGTTATCAGCTCTCTTGGGTTCTGTGTAGAACTGGACTTTAGAAGAGAAGAAACCTTCTGAACTCAAGGACTAGGAGAGACATGGAACAGTGTTCAAACTGGCCGAGAAGGACAAGCAATTGCACACCAAGTCATCCATATGGGATTAGAAACCCATTTTATCCTCTTCAATTTTATGTTCCAGGTGTTTGTCTAATCATTTTGAGCAGTTATATTTCTAAAAAGAAGTGGCTTACACGACTTGCTCAGCCTTATCTTCATGAAGACTGACATCTTTTAAAGCAAAGGAGTCAAGGATGACTTCACTGACACTGAACTCAAGGATGAAGGTGCCCTGAAAGAGTCTGCCTCGTTCTAGTAATGTTTTTCACAGATGCCTGTTTTAGATGGTTAGATAAGTTTTATTACTGTTTTAGGGCAAGTTGCTGTAGCTTGTTCTTTATTCATCTGCTCAAAAAGTTAGACAAACTCTTTCCCACTTGAAGTTGATCAACTTTGAGTAGTTCAGTCAGAGGAAACTAGTGAGTAATCAATAAAAATGCAATAACCTGTCAGCATCTAGCAAAAGATATCATTAGTTCTTGCAGCAGCTTCCATTTTTTGCATATTGTATTGATCAGTCCAGTGATAAATGCCAAATTCTCTTTGTGAATAATAACTTGATTCCCTTGTAAGTTGCATTTTTGAATGCGGTTTGCTACTTAGCTGCTGATGAGTCTGTTTTGAGAACTTTGTCCGGTCTCATGTACATTGTGTTTTATATATGTTGAGTTTCATGTCTCCTGTACTTGGTTAGAAAACAATGTTTTGAAGACTTATCAGTGTCTCAAAATGGGGGGGGGGGGGGAAGTCCTGTTTTACCTACCCTCTCCCAACAATTTATTATTCTCATTCTGGATATCTCAGTTTTGTCTTGCTGCATCAGGAACCATCAGTCTGTACCTTATCCATTTGAAAATAAAAATCCATACATGAAGTGGAATTCTGCACCATAATCTGATCATTTGGCATTTTATTGAAGAAACTTAATGTTTTGTCATTGTCATCGTACCCTCCCTTTCCTGCTACTCCTGCCCAAGCATGTGAGAGGTTTGGTGAGGGGCAGAGCAGAGATCATTGATCTGTTTAAAATGACATGACTTCCTGCTAAGGTCAACTCTGTAAAAGAAAAAAAGACTTCAACATCGAAATTTGAATCTAAGAAGCGTGACTCCACAGGGAAGAAACTGTACCATTTGACTGTTGTGTGCATACATATATAAACAAATCCCAGAGCGTTTATATTTAACTGCTTCTCTTGCTCAGGAGAGGCAAGAACATTTCCAGAAGATTGTCTTGGAAGGCACCGAGAGAATGGAGGATCAGGTAAGGGCTGTCTGGTTGATGCGTATGGCACACCATCACAAAAACTGTTTGAATGCATCTGGTGACTGCAGAAGTTGGTGCTGCTGCTTATTTTGGGATTCAGGAAGATACTTTGGACTGGCTGAATGACCTGCCATGCACAGGAGGCAAAGTTTCTGAAGATAGGATGATGGAAGCTGTGAACAAGTTGAAGGAAAATATATTTCATCACTTTACGGGTAAAGTGGAAATCTATGAAGAATATTACCTTTCAGAAAATAAAATCATTTACTTGAACTTGAAGCTCTGGAAAGGTAGTAGCTTCCATAGATTCATGCTCGCCTCCTGTCAAAGATGGTTTTTCACTAGGTCGAGTGACTTTTTGAGTTACAGAGTTGTACGGAGTCTATCATGTTGGAATGTGGTCAGAGACCTAATGGATAAGACTGTGAAAAGAATTTGATTTCTGAAACTGTAAATATGAAATTGTGGCTTCAGATTCTTGTGATAGATAAATCAGATAAGTGATTTTGTATGTTAATAACTAATATGCCAGTTTTTAGTTTCCTGTCATTGTTGAAACATCAGACTTGGATCTAAAATGCTTAACAGTAATTGCAAGTAATGTGGTGTGATCAGTGTATTTCACTCCAAATACCTACTGTCCAGGCCACTCAAAACTGATGGTGAAGATTAGCACAGGACTCTGAAAATACGTTTCAGACATGATGTTGAGAAGCAAAATCTGTGTTTCCTGTTCATAATTCTTGATGAGCAAAGCTCAAGAAGTCTATGCATCAATTTCTGCTTATATAACGCTCCAAACAATAGGAAGTTAAAGTTGTTTTGCATGTAATATTGCAAGTTCATGTTAGTAGTGATTTCTAATACTTCACAATGTGCTTTTTCTTCAAGCATTTTATTTATTGCGCAGGGCCAGAGCATCATTCCAATGCTGACAGGAGAAGTCATTCCTGTAATGGAACTCCTTTCATCTATGAAATCACACAGTGTTCCAGAAGAAATAGATGTAAGTCCTTGTGTTCTTTGCATTCTGAATACAAAAGGGGCTTTGGCATGCTGGCTCAGTATTGTCTTTGGCAGAAAAAACCCTACAGTTGTCATAAATTCTTATATACTTCACTTGTTTCACATCAGGTTCTCCTAAGTGGTGTTTGGAATGGTTTAACATAACTGTTTTAGTTCAGGAAATACAACAGTATTAGCAGTGGTTTTTTATGGTCAGCACTTAGCAAAATTGACTGCATAGGATTATACCAATTTTAAGAGTGGAGTGGAAAGGCTATTTGATGCAAAACAATATGAATGGGGAGGTAAATGGTTTTAATGTTTATAACTGATTCAGTGTGCTTTAGTTCTCATGGAAGAAGTGGAAGTGGTCTCACATGCAGGAATTTAAAGTATTCTGGACAAGGTTATAGAAAAAAAAAAAAAAACACTGGGAGGAATCTGGCTTGTGACTGGTGAAGAACATTCAATAATTGAGTGACTTTCTATTTTTCAGAATGCTTTGTCTGAAGCCAAAAGGTCTTTTTGAAGTTGTGCTTTTTGGAACAGTCTTACAGCTTAGCTTAAATAGTTCCTAAACAGTTCCCACCTATCACTAAAAAGAAAAATCAATTAATTGGAAGGTGTTGCAGATCCTTGTCTAACCTTTGTTTATATTTACTTGCATTTCAGATAAGTGACACAGTGCTAAATGATGATGACATTGGGGATAGTTGCCATGAAGGCTTTCTCCTCAAGTATGAATTTCAGTTTTGATTTATGCTTTAGTAAAATGGTTTAAACTTGTGTGAGCATACATATATATCTGTAGGTGCATGTGAACATGTATTAGATGAATTTTCTTTATAGGAGGGGGGAGGATGACACTTACTTGGCTTTTTGAGATTTTGTCTATGAAATGTGGTAGAAGTTGCTGTCATTTTAGAAGAATGGCTCTGGACTATTGGTTGCATGTCCATGATGCATCTCAATCTGACAACAGACTGTGTTGTCACAGAGTCATTTGCTTGAAATGCAATTTTTCTTTGCTACTTATGTTTAATTTTAAGAGGATGTAGGTCAAAGTCCTGCATTTTTATGAAGTACCAAAAACCTGGGTTGTGTTTACTGCATAAACTATGAATAAGAGTCACTAATGGTATGGCATATAGAATGCTTATTATTAAATTGTGTATTTCTCTTTTTTCCCCGCTGCTTTTAATGTATAAGTGGAAGGAGGTTCACTTGAGAGCAACTTGGTCTCTTCCTGTGGGAAAGCATATTTCAGAGGTTTTAACTGATGTTCTGTTACCTTTCAGAACATCCCAGGTGTAACTGCATTCATTTATGTGTTGCTTATCTATTTATACAGTATCACATATGCTTTCAGTACTACAGAAATTAATGTGTTAAATTAACTTTTGGAGCTGTGGGCCGGTAGTTGGTTTGAGAAAGGGAAGGGGGAAAGGGAAGATGAGGGTAAGACACCTCAACAGAAGTTTCTTAAGGGCAAGTTAAGAGTTGTCAATGTTAGTCCAGGTATTTTTACTCCAGCCTCCAAACTTAAGATAGTCTAAATCAGATCTGTGCTGCTGGCAACTCACAAGACAAGATCGCTTAACTTCCAGCATGCCTATGTGTATTCTGAGGGACTCAAGCTTGTGGCATGCTCTTGCTTGTGCAGTCACTGACAGCAGAACAGTTTACCTGCCAAGTCTCCCACAACTGTCTTCTGATCTGCAGTTTCAGAAAATGAGGACAGTCATGAAAGAGATCTGCTCTCAAATCCTTCATTATTAATATGTCTTCTGTTACTTTAGATGAGTTATTTTATACAGATTCTGTAATACAGTTAGGTAGTAGCAGTAGACAGTTTTTGTCTGAACTGGTGTTTGGAGGTTCTGAGTGACAGTCTTTTTATTCATCAAAATGAAAATGTAGATTCTGTTGAATTTACTGTTGAATTTCTTTTGGATTTCAGCAAATCCAAATTTCTTTTGGATTGCACAGCTGTGTGAGGTCCTATGGGTATGGGCCTGTATTTATACTGGGAACACTTCATTCTTCTTGTGAAGATGATAATTGTTTTATTTGAAAAGTATGATTAAATGTATTCACCTGCGTTTGTATTTGCAGTGCAATTAGTTCACACCTGCAGACCTGTGGTTGCTCTGTAGTTGTAGGAAGCAGCGCAGAAAAAGTTAATAAGGTAATGCACTTTCTAATAAACTAAACTTACATGCTGATTATTAGGAGTGTTAGTGTGTTATTTGGAACAAGTTTCATCTATAAACTTACTTGAGGTTGGAGAAGGAAGGAATACTATTGTCTGGTTTTCTTACTCCAGCTGGTTCGTCTAGCAGTTGATAATTGTGCCTGAAAATTGCTCTATCAGTTGTATTCTGGCAACTATAAGAAAGCCAGCATATTTAATTGAATTGGTATTGTATATAAACTAGTAGTAAATGAGTCTGAGTTTTTAAAATTAGGCGTGTTAGCTGAAATATACAAATTGAAGAGGTCTGAACTGGGTTGACCAGTTCACCTATGCCAGTGGGTAATGTCTGTGTACTCTTAAGAAATCAGTATCTGCATAATTACTCTTATGCTGGGGAATAAGTGTAGTTCTGCATCATGAACTGCTTGTATTTCATGGAATATCAAAGCTGTTGAGTCTGTAATCACACACGTGTTGAAATGGACAAGCTTACTAGGACCTTATACCGTTACAGCAATTCCAGCATTTCTCCTTCATAGCTGTGTTTATGTTGACTCCATCTTCAGTCTCTATAAAAATTAATTGTTAAATAAGTGTACAGTTTAACTGGTAGATCTTAAATTAGACTGAGCTTTCCAGAAGAACCAGAAGGAGGCAAAGTACAGCTAATCCCTAAAACTGAGTCCTATAACAACAAAACACTCAATGTGTCATACTTGCTGGATCACATCTGTAGGGATGATGTTTAGGAGCTTTCAGGTCTAGAAACAATAAGCAGGATTAGCTGTACCTCTTAACAAGGAAGAGTATATACATCATTATGGTCTATTTGGGAGGAAAAAACATCACTCTTGGAAACTGCCATTTCAGAACAAGAAAATAATTATATTTTTGTGGTAGACATATTTTCCCCATGCTATTGCTATTTTTAACTCTCTTCTAAGCTTGTTATGAAATATTTAGTTTGAACGAATATGAAACTATAACCTGTACTGCTTTTCCTCTAATATTTTGGTGTAAATGGATGCTTATTTTACACTTATCCAGTATGTGAAGGAAAAATCAAATGAGAATGTTGTCCTTATTCAGAATTCTTGAAGTACTTTTCTTGTGTACAGCTTTTTGATTATACCAGAATTCTAGTTTCAGATAAATTGGAAATCGTGGAAGACATACACTTGTGTTTAATATCTGTTGAAATATTTCTTAAAGCATATCTCATTTTAGCGTAGTCCAATGTATCAGTATTTTGTTCAGAGAGGTTTCCCTTTGACCTGCATTTAATTAGGATGTTACTTCATCCCTTCTAATAAAAATACTGAAGTTAATTTTCAGTTAGAATATTCAGAGACAAATCATTAAGAAAAAGTATTTCACTAAATCAATTGCATCTCTACATTCACGGCCAAGTCCTTAAATAATCCTCTTTGATTCAGAATATCCCTGCCACTGGGAATGAAAAGAAGGATTTCATAAAAGTGTGTGATCCTAGAGCTTTCAGGTATTAGGCACTACTGCACTTAATGAGTATTCCAATCCTGCTGTGAGGGTAAGGTTCTGTGTAGTTATGTAGCATGATAAGTTTTCAATTTATATTGGGGCCTCTGGGCCATGCAATAACAATAGTCACATGTCGTGAGACCCTGACAAAGGTCCTGCAGTGGTACATGTGGAGAAGCAGTATATTCAGATAACTTCATTTTTCTGATAGCGAATGTTTTTGTATATGTGGCTTTTCTGTCCGTTTGTGTTTTTAGTTGTGATGTACTAATTATTGAGCTCTGGTTTATTTTGTAAGACAGAAGCCTTCCTTTGAGGAAAAAGTCATTTTAAATTTCAAAGTTGATGCCCTTTTTTGATACATGTATGTATTTATCTCTGTGTATTGCTTCAATGTGAAAGAAAAATTAAGAGCAGTGGTCCTGCTAATATATTATATATTAATTGTAGACTATACATATTATATATTATGTAATTTATAGTATGCAGGGTTTTCTTGCTGCAGTGAAATATTATACTCTTCTATTTAAAAATATTCAAGACACCTTTAGTAAACCTGTGTTTTGAAAGAAGCAGTTCATGATGCTTGACAAAAATTGGGGGGGAGGCTGTAGAAATGCATTGTTTCGTGTATATTGGCAGTAATGGTACAGCACCTCTGATCAAATAAACAGTAAATGCTGATACTCAAAAATAATCATGAGCAACAGAGAAAATTCTCAGTTCTTAGCTGCAATCTACTAACCACAGTTAATATGCGTTGTTTCAGGGATGCAAGATTTGCACATGATTAAGTTAGCATAATAGAGGAAAAGTTAAATGCTTAAGTGGTTATAAGAAGCTGAAAATTTATAGTTCATGAAATAATTCATTAAAAGGCTTTAAGGTCTAAATAGTTATAAGTAGGTAAAATAATATATTGGTAAGATAGACACTGTAGGAAGAAAACGGTCTTAGAGGAGTGTAAGTCTCAAGGTACATCCAAGGTAAATTTCATAAATTCTACACGTGTTCTTAGCAGCATTGTGTTCTTTGTGTCACAGTGCAACTGTTCTGAAGTAATTGCTTTTTATGACATACTTTAGCTTTCCTTAAAGTAAAAAAATACCTATTGCATCCTCCTGAAGTGGTGGAAAGTATTACTCAGAAATTAAGTTGTCATTGTTTTAGGTACTGCATAAACACATTGTGTAAGGATAGAGCCTTCTCAAACACCTTGCAGACACAGATAGGACACCACAGGTTAAGACTGAAAGATTAGCAGAGTGGAATATGTGTTTGTATTTGAAGATGATTACTTGTAGCTGTTGCAGTATTGGAGTTTGAAAACAGGTAATAGTACCTTTGTTGCTTTCAATGGAGAGTTTGAGGAAATAAGCAGAGATGCTTATTGAGGAAATTTGACTGTGCCTGATTAGAGACACTAGCTGCTGTTTCAATATGGAATTAATAAAACAAGAGTCTTAAAGGGCTAGGAAAGTAATCACAGTAACTTTTGTTTATGTGATAGGAAGAGGTAGCAGAAGTCAAGAGTGATTTGTTCTATGTATTTGGCTAAAAAACAAACTTTGCCAAAATTTTTCTTCATTTGACAAGAAGTTGGAGTAATGTGGGCTACGTCTAAGCTTGTCACTGTTCTGTGACATTGGTAAAGTTTTGGCTTTTCTAATAAGCCTGATGAAATTTTTGTTTATCATTTGAAATGCATAATACATTCTTGACAGAAATTTTATTTGAAGATCATTTCATTCCTTACATTTTCATGTTTTTCAAAACTGTCCTTTTTAATGCAGATTGTGCGAACATTGTGTCTGTTTCTTACACCGTCAGAGCGGAAGTGTTCCAGACTCTGTAGAAATGAGTCTTCCTTCAAATATGAGTCAGGACTTTTTGTTCAAGGCTTACTCAAAGTAAGTACACTTAAGAAAGTTCTATTCTTCTATAGTTTAAGAACATTCTTCAGTGTATATGTCTGCATATTATATGCACACGCATACACACATTCATGTTCAAAGAAATATGTCATCTTCTCTTGATTTCTTTCTGGTGCTATAGCTTTTCTTGTAACTACTTGCATGTTAAAATTCCAAGCCAGTCTTTTCTCTCAAACATCTGTTTCTTGAGTATAGTCCAGAATTGTTCCTGTTCTTTGAGGTACATTAATAATGATAATCTTTTGCCTACTTGGGGCTAGAATCCCAAAAGTCATTAAGTTTGTGTGTTGTACCACAACCAAAAAATAGTAGCCCCTCAGCCCTACAGCTTCCAAGTATTTTAAAAGTGCTGTAGCAGTGGGTGAAGGTGGGTAGAAAAATAATGCTTCGTGCTCTAGTGAGCAGTGTAAATTTACCAGGTAAATGTAATACTGTAATGATAATGGGCTCGTGAACCAGATGATGCAGTACTGTAATACAGGTACCTCAGTACCCATTTTCACTGTTATATTAGGGGAATTATCCAGTATGAAGGATTTTTTTAGTGGTCTGCAACTATCAGTTCTCTAAAACAAAACATGTCTAAACAAATAGGATTTAAAATTTAGGTATGATGTTTTAATATTGCTTTGTTCCAATATAGCTTTGGGGTTTTTTTTTAAAAAAAGTAACTTGAAGAATATTTTTTTTTTCACTAAAACAGGATGCAACAGGAAGCTTTGTGCTGCCCTTCCGTCAAGTGATGTATGCCCCATATCCTACTACACATATAGATGTAGATGTCAATACAGTGAAGCAGATGCCCCCCTGTCATGAGCACATCTATAACCAGCGACGATATATGAGATCCGAGCTGACAGCATTTTGGAGAGCTAATTCAGATGAAGAAATGTCTCAAGATCGTATTATCCACACAGATGAGAGTTTCACACCTGATTTGTATGTACTCCTCTCTAACATCTCTCAAAGTTACTTGATTTGGGACAAGAGAGTAAAGTAGTACAAAGTGTACTTTCTAATAAAGTCTGTGACATCCTTTTGCTTTTAAGAAGCAACTTCAGCTCTAGTGGTAGCATTTGCTTTGGAGGAATTTACCAGTTCTGTCAGTAGTTTTGTTACATTAAATATTACTGAAATTCATTTTCAGTGATACTTAGGACCATGTTATGTCAATTTTGTTGCCTGTTTTAAATAGAAGTATAACAAAGCTGAGTGTATTTGAAAGTGCACAATGGCTTTCGTGGGATTAGTTAATTTCATCTAAAAGTTTTGCATTAAAATTCTTTATTAGCTTTAAAAGTAGCAGGATTATAATTCACTAAATTTTTGAATTCACTTTGAGTTTCTGCCAAATTGTAAACAGTAATGCTATTGCTGTATACAACTGCTGGACAGTTAGTTGCCCCTTCATGGCATTACCTCATATGTTTGTTTGATTTCTTTTCTATAGAAATGTCTTTCAAGATATCTTGCATCGAGATACATTGGTAAAAGCCTTCTTGGATCAGGTAAATTGTTGCTTTTTCAGAACGAACAAGATCTAAAGTTCATTATTTTGAGCCCTAGTAACAGACAATTTAACATGAATAGGTTTTTTTTTGGCTTGATAGGTGTTTTTGATACTGGTGCTGATTCTTCTCTGCATAACTAGAGATAAGAATGCTTGTGTAATTTGTAGTATTAGTATAATACTGAAAATCCTTCTAAGGTCTGAAAAACAATGCACACTTTCTTGTGTTGTGCAACAGTGTCTACAGTTACAGTATTGAGAAAACTACCTGGCTGTGCTTCATTTCAGATCATTTTAAAAAGGAAAATAATACTTTATCCAAGCAGAACTGTAAAATAGCTTAATTTATTGCATCTGAGCAGCTAGAAAACTGAGAATGTTGAGCATATATACAAATCTGCTGTTAATGTGCCTGCTTTGCTATAATTAAGGATGTTAGGTGTGCATGCAATGTTTCTTTATATTCCACATTCTTAAAATTATTCGTGAATTTCCATGTCTACGTAATTTTCTCATATAATTTTTAACAGATCTTTCATCTGAAGCCTGGCTTGTCTTTAAGGAGTACTTTCCTTGCACAATTTCTCCTAGTCCTTCACAGAAAAGCCTTAACTTTAATAAAATACATAGAGGATGACACGTAAGTGAACACATAATAGAAAGCAGGCTTTGAGAAACTTCCTCTGTTCTTTCTTACAACACCCTTTTTTATTTTCTTACAGGCAAAAAGGAAAAAAGCCTTTTAAGTCTCTTCGTAGCTTAAAGGTAGATCTTGACTTAACAGCAGAGGGCGATCTTAACATAATAATGGCTTTGGCTGAGAAGATTAAACCAGGTCTACATTCCTTTATCTTTGGGAGGCCTTTCTACACTAGCGTACAAGAACGTGATATGCTCATGACGTTTTAAAGTTCTCCACTGCTAACACGTAATACTGCAGTCTTGCATGGCACGAAATCTGTCAGTGTGACCACCAGATTTGTGACAATCATTGACTTCACTGAGGACGGAGCATTGGGAGCACAGTACCACTACAGTCTGCCTGAAGCAGGAGGGGGTCTTGCTAGGGGGAATATCAGCTTAGCTAGACACGCATGATTTTAATGAATCCATCTCTTCTGTGTGCTTTTTTTAACAGTAAATGTTACCAGAGGTTCCTTTGCAATATGGATTTAGTAGATAAATTTGAATATGTTTTGGCGTATGATAAAGGGAAACATTTTAATTTTTTTTTCCTAGAGACTTTTTTCAGGTATGTGTCAGGTTTTTCCCTGTTCTGCTATGTCAGCATTTTTAGTGTTTCCACAGAAAACAATACATATGTCCTCTCTGATCATGGACGTCGTGAAATAGGGGCCTTCCAAGCGTTTCAAAGAGTTCTTAAAAGTGTTTGTTCTTATGTTTGTGCTACAAATCTGAAATAGGTCTTCCCTCATCCCTTTTAACACTACTGGCTCATTCATTTAGAACATTTAAAGATGTTTGGGATTTTTAATATACTACTACGAAGTGCTATTCTTTTGTGCAAACTGTTGACTATTTGCAGCTTAAATAGCAGCACCCTTCAGATGGGAACTGGGTCATTATTTAAGCATCTTTGTGCATGTAAGTGCCAAGCAGGGTGCTTTGTCAGAGATTGTTGGGCCATCCTGCAATGAAGTGTTCAGTGATGCAGCATAATTGAGCTCTTTCAAAACACAAAAGAGAAAACTTGTGTCATTCAGCAGCAGTTGTTAGTCTTCCTGTCTGTAAACTGCTGCTGTTTTTTCCATTGTCAGTCAGAATAAGGTTCAGATTAAAGTATTAGACCTTCCCAAAGAACATGAAGGTGATAGCCAAACTGAAAGATAAAACAGTAATTTTTTTTTTTACGTCTCCATTAATACATTTAATAATCCTTCATTCAGAGATAAGCACAACTATGAACTAATGTGATTAGTGTTTTACTAAGTGAATTCTAGCCAATAATCTTGCCAATCTTCTTAGTTCATCTTGCATCTCCAACTTCGCTTTGCTTGAAAATAAAAACATGTATTCTACTTGTATCCCTCAACCTCTCTTTCTCAGTAGCATGGAGAGTGGTGTGGTGTCAGGTTAATCCAGACCCATTTTTTTGAGTTTTCACACATGGTTGGTCTGTGTTACATTGAAATCGGTGGTACATCTGCACTGTATGTTGTTGTATTTCTTCTCTTTTTGGGCAAACACAGGAATATATTTGTGTCATTTTAGCGTAACCTAAATTCGTTCATTGTGGAAGAGCTGCACTTGTGATTGGAAAAGCCATGTCTGCTTTATTGCTTAAATTGTTTATAACACGCTTTGGCAAACAGGTTTCTGTTTTCAAGATAGCTTTTTATTGTCTCTTTCGTGCAGTGAATTGTAAAAGTTAACAAAAGCTAGATTCACAAGTTTGCCCAAGATGTTCAATACTCAGATTTCAAAAGGAATAATGTCCTTTATTTGGACGTCCAGAATTCCCTTCATAATTAAGTATCTAGAGCTTCAGAAGGACATGGAATTGAGCCCCAGCTGCACACCATTTTTGTTAATGAACATCATCAGCGTTACCTGGTTGAATAAGTAATTACATTTTGCAGAGCTGTTTGTTTGCTGTATGTGTATGTAGGACTCTTGCAATAAGCTCAGCACTTCATCAAAAGAACTTGTCAGAATTACGCTGACATAAGTTACTTGTGCTGAAACTCTGTCTTCCTACCGTTATTATTTCCTTCTGCATTTTTAATCAATTGATCCATTAGAAAAGAGCCTGATTGTGTTAAGTTTCTACTTTCATGTCTAAGATTGTGAAAAAAATATAATGAACACTGCTGAAACTTCTCATGTAGAAGTTGTGTTGAAGTCTAAAGAGCTTTAGATGTGCTGCTGAAATTAATCACTTCAGCTTGATAGGCATTGGATACTTAACACTGACACTACTAAAAGTAAAGCTCTGTTTACTGACGATGCTATCACTTTTTTAAATTACTAAAAGCTGGAAGCTTTCTCAGTTGCTACTGTTGTTGCACAACTGTCACAAGTGCACTGTCACAAGTGCAGAATGTATAGTGAAGTAAATTATTAAATGCATCTGCATGTTGTGTTGTAAATCTTGCTCAGGAAACAAGTATTATAATAAAATTCATGCACAATTTTTCACTTTATTTGCTGATTTTTTTCATTGAATTTCTGTTCTGTAGCTGATAGAATAATTATCTTTTATCCTTTGAATTAAAGAAGAAATCTTATCCCTTCTTGTTAAATTAAAAGTTTTGCTGAGATGGCGAATCATAGACTGTCATTGATAGAAAGTCATATGCTACTTAGTTCCTCCCTTTCTGTTAAGGACGTACTCATTTCAAGATGAGACTGGTATGACTTGCTGTGCCTCTGATGTGCTCATATAAGAATTTAGCCTCTACTTTTGCAAAGTTCTAATCCCGTATGTGAGAACTTAGAAATGTTTTAAGGAGTTAACTTGCAATTAGCAGTCAGTGAATGCCCTTTCAAGATTTCAGTTCCTTACAGTTAAAAGAATAGGGCAAGTTTATTTCTTCCAGTTGGATTTGAAAGGGGAGTAGTGAACAGAGCATTTTTATTAGCACATTTTCCTTGATCTTGATTCCTGGTCTTTGTATACCTATAGAGGAAGCACAGAAAGGCATCCATTGGAATGTCTTTCTTGTTCGGACTGCAGAGGGTATTCCGGGTCTATATATCAATGTGTTGTAATGTCAGTTTTATTCCAGAGCAAAAATGCATGTTTTGGTAATGTTCTTGTCCCTGAGGCAGCAGTATGATACACCAGTACAGAGTGCCAGGACATCTGTACTCCAGTCTCTACTGAGAAAAACCATTTGAAAGATTTCTCTTCCTGTTCTCGGATCTGTGGGCAGTGAACTGGCAGGGCTGGAGAGGCTGGAGACATGGGACAGTGTTTTTCCTGTGAGAACAGCTGGGCAAGGCCAGGGCCCAAGGACGTGGTGCCATCTCCCTCCCTGGAGGGTTTCCAGCCCCCACAGGGTAATGGCCTGAGCCCTGGTCTGACCCCGTGGCTGAGCCTGCTCTGGGCAGGGGTTGGACTGGAGACAGTGCTGCAGTCCAGCAGGTAGGCTGCAGTCACCGGTGCTAAGAACCAGAGAAGACCTGAGGTGGGCAGTGACCTCAGGAGGATGGTGGGTCCAACCCCCTGATTGGACCAGGCTGGCTTCCACTGTCATTCCTGATGACATCGTCTGGTCAGTTCAATGGCACAGATAAAAGCAGGAGCTGAACAACCTCCACTGTGAGAGCACAGGTGTGCAAGAGCATAAGGGAGGCCCTGGATTCACCAGTGAAACTGTGGGCATGCTAACATACAAATCCCAGAAAGAAAAGTTTAGGTGGCAGGAATATGTATCTATAGGGACTAGCACGTGTTAAAATTAATGGCAGCATATCCTTTACTTGAAACGTGAGGGACAATAAGGACTTCTTGTAGAAACATCTATCTGTAGCAAGGAAGCAAGGACTTTTAAGAGCAAGGAACATAGACATACAAGCAATGGTAATTAGGTAAAATTACTTAAGATATTTTTTGCTCAGTGGCTGAGTTAAAGCTTGATGCTGTGAAGCAGTGATATCTGAGATAAGGCAAATGTCTGAAGCTTCATCTATAACCTGTATCTAACAACAGTAAGCCAAAATGTTTGAAAACGTACAAGAACCAAAAGCCACTTTCTGAAACTTTAAGTTCCATGACAGCTTCTCTTCCATTTAGAAAATTCTCTTTTTATGGTACAGTAGTGTCTTTTCCAGCTTCAGTGAAATATGACTAACAGTTGCCAGACATTTGGTTTTCAGTAGAAGCAGCAGCATAAGAAATTACAGGTCAGGGAATACTGAAATTTAGTACTGCAGCCTATACATACAGTAATTCGGTATTTCTGCCAAAATATTCAGTGGTGTAGCTGACTGATGAAACTGCAGTTTCAACCTTCCGCATTCAGCCATAGAGATGCAAAGCAGTTGTCCTTGCTGAGGTTTCTGTCTGTCTCAGGCTGCCTCTTCACTGCGGATTAATCCTGTGTCACTTTGTCTCCTGCTGGCATCCCCTTCCCCGTCTCTATGACAGCAGTATTTAGAAATAATTTCTGATAACCTAGATTCTGGAGGAAGGACCTTCTGGCATTTGGGATTTTTTTTAGTAGCCAAGGGCAGCTGCACAGACAAACCACACAGAATACAAAGAACCTGGAAAATACGTAATGACCAATTAACTTCATACCAGTTTTTGGCAGAGAATTGGACACTGGCAGGCTGAGGAACATTTGGGTTCAGTCTGCTTTTAGTGTTATTACTGCCAAGGTCTGATACTTCCCCTTCAGGTTGGAGCCTGGAGAGGTCGCTGATGCAAACTGATTAACTTGTTTGTTGATTAATGATCACACTAGAAGGAAATGGGTAGGACATCAGAATTTTCAGTGACCTAGGTAATCAGATATACCAGCCTGTAATTAAATAACAATGTAGGGTACTAGGCTTGACTATGAAACTGTTAATTATAGGTCTGAAGTCCAGTTAAACACATAGACACGTAATCACAATCAAATTACAATTCTGTTAGTGTGGAGCTGCAAGTCGATTTCTTCCCATGCCAAATCTGATGGACATAGGCCTGATGGTGGATTGTCCAAGGAGGGTCCCTCTGGCACCCCAGTGGGCTGGGGCACACAGGTCAGCATCACTGCTGTCTGCAGGCATCCATGCCTCTACTGCTGGAGGGTCTGCTTTCCTTTTTTCTCTGACCGATTTCAAACCTTACTTCCTCCGTATTTTTTATTTTAAGCCGACTTTTTTACCATCCTTGCACCTTCCTTCCCCCACTGAGCTCCTCTCAGCACTCCACACCTGATTGCTTTTCCTAGTTTCTGCACCCAAACTGTGACTTGGGCAATATTGGCCATATGCAGCTTTACCACTACCAGTGCTTGGTGTTGGTGGTTTTGCACCCCAAAGTTCACCTACCGTTGCTCACTTCAGCCTGGTTGGACTTACCCAATTCCTAGGCATAATTACTTTATTTTAGCCTCCATTCCCCTGCCTGGCTTCTATTAAGCACAAGCAGGTCCTTGCTCTATGCTGTTTACATACCAAGGCAGCAGAGTTCGTTGTTTTTCACACTTCTGCTGCAGGCTGTCACAGGTTCCCCATGGGACTTTGGCTGCTGTGGGGCTGCATACCCCACTGGACCTCCAGTACACCAAGGCCAAGGTGGTTGTGAACTCCAGAATGTGCAGGAAGTTGACTGGATGAAGCTGTGAGGCACCTTTTGGTGCCAGGACCTCCAGGATGGGGAAACAGAGAGGCTCCTTAGAGGAGCGCGGGGCAGTGGCAGAGCACCTCACAGAACAAGGTAATGGTTATGGTTCGGGGATCCACAACACTAGTATGTCTTGATGGCAGTGCACTCATGGATGTTTGTTTTCCTGTTACTCCATCCAGTGAAGTTGCTCTTTGATGCCAGCTGGTTGTTGCCATGGTGGCCCTGTAAAATGTGAATTGTACTTCGGACCCTTTCACTGTCCCTCAAGTACTCTACAAAAAAACAGCTATATTTCTGAACGTTTTTTAGGATAGTTGCAGCCCTCATGACTGTAGCATCTGGCTGAGCTGTATTTACAGCTATCTGTATTTCAGGCAAAATTTTCACATAGATACAAAACAAATAAAATGTGAACTATGAAGATGTGACAAAAGTATAATGAAGCATTCCAGTCACCTTTCTGATAATGCATTTAAGAAAAGAAATGAACATAAAAAATAAAAAAGGTAGCTAATAGACTCCATTAACTTTCAGAATGTGTCTTTTCAAACTAATCACCCAGTTTTCATTCCCATCTTCGCATATTTCAGTAGATTTCTTTGTCCATTTGTGAACAAACCTACCACTCTGCCACATGTGAAAAGAAATGTCTGTTTGACTGGTCTTATGGAAGTGGTGGCAACGTGATGTCTTTAATTCGTTCCAGAAAAGTGCCAGCTTGTAAATATGCTTATTACAGGGGACAAAAAAAAAAAAAAAAGCGAAATCTTTAGGACTGGCTTTACACATTAGTGTCAAAGCATATCTAGTTTTTTAATTATGGGGCTTTGTTAATCAGGAGTGTGTACACATCAAAAATTGTGCAGTGCTTGAGTGGATGGTTGTGTTGGTGGAGGCTGCATTCAATGTCCCAGCATTTTATGTGGTTTTGTTATGCTTTCTCTGATGGTAATTTTATTTGAGAGTGCAGTTTCAGAAACTGAACACCAGAGGTGCCTTTCATTTTGCTCAAAATTGTTTCTGTTAAATTTCTGATGCTTAGTAGCGTATTACACATATTACAAAACCAGTGCACTGGGATAGATGCCAAACGGTATGTGTGTTGGATTAAGCATGACCCTTCTACGAAGGATAAGATTTGGAAGTTGCAGCAATTTTTGCAGATAGCCTTGGGCAGCCAAGAGCTACCAGAGTGATGCTGAAGCCACAGCAATCAGAGAGAAACTGATAGCAGCTCCAGCCCTGTTTCTGAAAGCAGCAGGCGGGTCCCCGTCTGTGCGAGGGGGCAGTCGGTCCTGCTGGTCTAAGCTGTCTGTTGAGCTTCCCACACCTGCTCCTGGTTCCAGGCAAGACTATGAAATGAGCTCAAAACAAAACCAACCAACCAAACAAAAAAAGATGCTGGAGCCTGGCACAGAGGAAGAGAGATGAAGTTATTTTGCAGGAGACTGAAGAAAGATTCCAGGAGGCAACAGTTTGGTGCTCTGAGCCCCAGCCCGAATGCAGCTTATCTGAGGAAAAGGAGCAGGACGGGAATTCAGATCATCTCCCCCCAGCCCCTGTTATTCAAATTCTGCTTTTTTGCTCTACAGCTCACTGAGGGACAGGGAGATTTTCTTATGAAGAGGGAAATCTCCCCATGGCCTTGCAATAGTTTAAATGGGAAGAATTAAGTATTTTTCGCTTGAGGCTATTTGTGTGAACTCCGAAGAGCCTGATTGTGCAGAGACTGAAAACATTTTTGCTTTTTAAATCCAAACAGGGCTACTTCTTTCCTGACAACACAAGCCAGTGTTATTCTGCTGTCCAATGAAAGATCAATTCTTCATGCTGTGAAAAGGAGTCTTTTAGATAACTTGGGTGCCAGGGGTCACAACGCCGTCCTCTGCCCCACTCAGTGCACAGAGACCTCCTGTCTATTCGCAGGCAGCTGCTGGAAACAGCTTCACTACAGTCGGTGGAGCCTGTGACCGAACCAATCCAGGAGCAGCCGGTGGGATTTCAAATGCTCTCTGTTTGCAAAGAGAATTCACAGAGTATTTTGAGGAAGAAGCTGGGAAGAGCAGCGCAATGACACAGCAAAAGCGAAGTGCGTGGTTATGGCTGCGCTGAAAGGGCTTCATTTACTCCAGCACAAACAAAGGATTTGGGTGGAAGGAGGAGGACTTGGAGTGGTTAGGCATGAAATTCTTTCTAAGTGGGAAGGTAAAAAAAAAAAGGGATCTATCTATGGAGGTCAGGGGAACTGAGCCAAAGCCTTCTTGGAGGGGGAGGACCAAGGACGAAAGGATGCTGGGGATGCAGAGCAGCGAGAGACCATCAGTGGTGTGCTGGGGAGCCCAGTGGTCAAAAGTTGCAAAGGGAGGCTAAGAATGTCAAAGCTGTGTGTGATAATCATAATACTGAGATGAAAACCAGCAGATACCTTCACAGGACACAGAACAACCTTAGTGGGTGTGTGGTTACTCAAATGCAAGCCTGTTTTTTTGTTAGCACTTGATGAAATGCTGTGGGAGGTTGTTTCACAGAGCAAAATAATTGGTGTTGAGGACCTGAAGTCCACACTGTACGTGTTTCAGCAGTTTCACTTCAGACAAGCTTTAGTTTCATCCCATATACTGACTGCCCACTAGCTGTTGGAGTGTCTCTTCCCATCCAGTCTAATAGGAATCCATTAAAATGCAATCCATTTTATGCAATCCATTAGGTAAGCCAAATCATGGTGAGGAGGGGTGGATGATCAGGTGAATGATTTTAGCTGATTATTCCTGGTGTGAACTAAACACTGCTGTAGACCGTACCCTCTGACCAGCAGCTGATCACAAGTAATGGGTACGAGGGTGCAAATGAAACTACAAGGGAAAAAGGATAACAGAAAGGAGAAAATGGGAAAGGAAAAGGGGGAAAAGGAAAGGGTAAATTATCCAGGAAGCTCCAAAAGGAGAAAGGAATACCAACAGGCCTTTATGTTCAAAGGTAGCATGGCATGGGGCAGAAATTAATCTGTTTTGAGATCTGTGCCTTGGTTAGAAAAATGGTTTTATCATAAATGCATTTAAATTTTCAGCATTTAAAATTTTTTGACTGGTAGAAACAAAATAGATATTAGAATGATCACATTAATGTGCCTGTAGTTTTTTTCCTCACATCTGGTTTGGATTACTCTACTTTTCTTTCTAGTGGTAGAAGAGTGTTGAAATGCATTTATCCGATTCCTTCCTCCTTTCTCCCCCCTCCCAGCTAATCACTGAATGCAGGCAACATTTTTATTTCTGGCAGAAAATTGATGCAGCATGCATCAAAAAAAAGCAGGCAGAAACATGCCTCAGCAAATATTTCTGCATGTGCTTTATAATGAGAAGAATTGTTAAAACTCTTGTAATATATGTCTAAATGCTTGTAAAGACAAATGGCTTGATCAGATGCTACTGAAGTGGACTGAGAACATCTATTGATATCAGCCATGGGATGAAGTCGTGGAAAAACTTAGTATGTTTAAGTTTTTCACAATTTGTTTGAAACAGTCTACAAAAAGGAATTCATTACTGTGTTCATTGCTGTAGGTTTCTGCATTCCAATGCAGCCTGATTTAATTCTACTTCCACTTAGTTTTACAGGGTTCCTCTCTAAGGGCTTTGTGTGCTTCAGCATCTCCAGTTTTCACAAGGTTGTCTTCTCATTAGAAAACCTCTACAGTACAGAGAAGTAAGGCATCTTGGAGCAATCTCACACTTGCTTGTGGGCAGGAATTGTGGAATGCTGACTATTCTGCATGTCAGCTCTTGCCAATGGCTGGAGAAAAATAAAGCCACTTTTAAAAACAGCATTGTTATTTTTTTCCAACAAAAGCAAGAACCATCTGGTTCTTACAGTGTTCAAGACCATGTCTATAAGGTTAAGCAGTGCAGACTTTGCTGATTTAATGACAGACTTCAGAACAATGATATTTTTAGTGTTTCATGTTCAAAATCTACTTGGCTCAGGGCACGGGAGAGGCTGTGAGTGAGGGGAGAAAAGAGAACCAAGGTCAAGATCTACATTTTTCCATGATTCCTGAGGCAGGAAAGAGCTAAATGCCATCCACCACAAGATGGAAGGACTTTGCTTACATCGTGGCATCACCTCAGGATTTCAGCTTGGTATGCTGAGCATATCTGAAAAAACAGCTCTGGTGACTGTACAGTCACTGGATAGTATGGGATTTAGCTTTTTGATGCTCTGGGTTGTTAGTTTTACTTTTCTTGTTAAGAGACTGCTCTGATGAGTACAAATGACTCTGCAGTGAGGCAGCTGCAGAGATAAAAGGTGATGAGGTTTATACCTCATTTATCAGTGCTAAGTGATTGTGGTAAGCCACTTGAAGATGGTCCAGAACAAGAATTATTCAAGGTCTGCTATGTTTTAATACTGGTTTTAATAAGTGATGTCTCTGAAGGAGACTTTTCATTTGCTGTCAAGTTTTCTTGGGAGTGTATGGTAACAGCTCCTAAAAGTGTTCTGGGATAAAGGGTATGGGTGGCAGAGCACTGGAACAGGCTGCCCAGGGAGGTGATGGAGTCTCGTTCTCTGGAGACATTCAAAACCCGCCTGGACACATTCCTGTGCAACCTGCTCTAGGCGGACCTGCTTTGGCAGGGGGGTTGGACTAGATGATCTCCAGAGGTCCCTTCCAACCCCATGTGATTCTGTGGTAGCAGAAAAGCTCCCGAAAGAAGAAAATTTCAGTTAACAAAACAGCTGGGTTTTGTTCCAAGTACGGACTTGTCCCAAAGTCAGTTTGAGCCAAGTCATGGCTTGTCTGTAAGAAACCTAGGCTTTGCCTTAGAAGGCAAATCTACAGAACACTGTTTCATAGCCTTGATGATGCAAACATGTCCTTAGTGATCAGCTAATGACGGGATTGCTCATTTGGACACCAAAACCAGCAATGAAAACCTGTGGTGTTTCCATAATGCTGGTACCATATTGTTCAGTTAGTGGGGGCAAAAAGACCAGCCTAAGTTCTCCCCTCCCCTTGCAGATAAGCCCCTCTGTTAAGCCCAGAGCCTTGCTGGCTGCTCAGCAAAAGCGCTCACACAGTCACTCTTGAATCTTTCTGGTGTGAGGTGCAAAGTATATTTGTGATAACCAGCTACTCTGCTCCCTGTTTTGGCCACAGTGGTTTTCTGGAGGAAGGGAAGGGAAAAAAAAAAAGAAAATCAGTATGTGACCAAAAAGAAAACAAATACAACTGACTTGTGATATTTTTTTTCTGATTCAGTTGCCTGTATATGCAACTAGAGAAAACCATAGAAATAATTCTTTGTAAAAGCTGTTTCAGTTGAGATTACTTGGTTTGTCCTTCATTGTCTATATAGCAAGCGCTGAACTGTGAAAGCTGTAATGGAAGTAACTTCTCTTAAGCTTTTTACTCTTTCATTTCAAAGTATGTAAGGACATTTTTGACACCGTGTTACTTGTTCTTTACAAGGAGTGTTATGGCCTGTAGAAGTGGCAGTCTCACTTGGTGAAGAGCCAAACTCACAAACCACAATTTCTCTGCTCTTTAATCTCAGGCATTCCGAATCCTTGCATGTTTCTGCATGCAGTTTACTATACACTTGGATCCAGATACAGTGATCGCAGAATTAGTGCAGTTCTGATGGACCAGTCTTGACTGAACCATCTCCCACTTCAAGTAATACATGAAAGTTATTTAGTGAATATAAAAACAGAAGCACCCCAGAAAAACATACACCTGGAAAAATATACCAAGAAAATTTTGTTTCTGATCATAGGATCATAGAATGGTTAAAGTTGGAAGGGACCTTAAAATCACATAGTTCCAAACCCCCTGCCATGGGCAGGGACACCTCCCACTAGACCAGGTTAATCAAAGCCCCATCCAGCCTGGTCATGAACACCTCCAGGGATGGGGCATCCACAGCTTCTCTGGGCAACCTGTTCCAGTGTCTCACCACCCACAAGCTAAAGAATTTCTCCTGATATTTAATCTAAATTTTTCCTCTTTCAGTTTAAAACCATTACCCCTCATCCTATCACTACACTCCCTGGTAAAGAGTCCCTCCCCATCTCTCCTGTAGGCCCCCTTAAAGTACTGGGAGGCCACTATAAGGTCTCCTCAGAGCCTTCTCTTCTCCAGGCTGAACAACCCCAACTCTCTCAGCCTGTCTTCATAGGAGAGGTGCTCCAGCCCTCTGATCATCTTTGTGGCCCTCCTCTGGACCTGCTCCAACACATCCTTCTTACGTTGGGGAGCCCCAGAGCTGGAGGCAGTACTCCAGATGGGGTCTCACCAGAGTGGAGTAGAGGGAGAAAATCACCTCCCTTGACCTGCTGGCCATGCTTCTTTTGATGCAGCCCAGGACATGGTTGGCTTTCTGGGCTGCCAGTGCACATTGCTGGGTCATGTTGAGCTTATCATCAACCAACACCCCCAAGTGTTTCTCCTCAGGGCTGCTCTCAATCCATTCTCCACCCAGCCTGTATTTGTACTTGGGATTGCCTCAACCCATGTGCACTTGGCCTGGGTGAACTTTTTGAGTTTTGCACAGGGCCACCTCTCAAGCCTGTTCAGGTCCACCTGGATGGCATCCCTCCCCTCCAGCATGTTGACCATGCCACACAGCTTGGTGTCATCAGCAAACTTGCTGAGGGTGCACTCAATCCCACTGTCACCAACAAAGATATTAAACAGTGCCAGTGACATTACTGACTCCTGAGGAACAGCACTTGTCACTGGTCTCCACTTAGACATCAAGCTGTTGACCATAACTCTTTGAGTGCAACCATCCAGCCAATTCCTTATCCACTGACTGGTCCTTCCATTAAATCCCTGTCTCTCCAATTTAGAGACAAGGATGTCACGTAGGACAGTGTAAAATGCTTTGCATAAGTCCGGGTAGATGACATCAGTTGCTCTTCCCTTATCCACCAACACTGTAATGGCATCATAGGAGGCCACCAAATGAGTCAGGCACAATTTACCTTTCATGAAGCCATACTGGCTGTCACCAATCACTTCCTTATTTTCTATGTGCCTTAGCATAGTTTCCAGGAGGACCTGCTCCATGATTTTACCAGGCACAGAGGTGAGACTCCGGTCATAGAAGCCATTCCTACCATGTCTCCATGATGTCAATGAGAGCGTAACCCTGGAGGCGTGTGCATGTCTCTAACACCTCTTATTTATTCCCTGTGCTATGTGCATTTGCATAGAGGCATTTAAGTTGGGCCCCCAGTGAAGCTGACTTACTGGCTGGAGTGGCTGGTATTCTTTTGGCACTGCACTCCAGGTGCTCTCCTACTGATCTGTGATACTTCTCTAGGCTCTGGGCCTAGAGATACTATTACTGATATTACTATTACTATATTGGCATTACTAATATTGGCATCCAACTGGTAGGAGTGGGATGGACTGAAGTTTCCCTCCCCTGACAACTTTAGTTTAAAGCACTCTTCACCAGCTCAGCAAGCCTCTGACCGAAGATACTCTTCCCCTTCTCTGACAAGGGACCCCAACAGCCCCCCTGTAGACCCAATTTCTCAAAGTGACTCCCACGGTCCAAGTAGCCAAACCTCTGGCTGTGGCATCAGTCCTGTAGCCATTTGTTGATTTGCTATATTCAACTGGCACTATCAGCTCCCTTCCCTTTGACCAGGACGATTGATCAAAAAACTATGATGTAATACAAGAATGAATTCCAATATTTTCAGACTAGGATTCAGCTCTTCCTTTAGTTCCTCTTTCTCTGTAGGAGGTGGAGTTGGGATTTCACAATCTGGATCCTGCTTTGTGAATGGACATAACTTTCAGGGTGTATCAGGTGCCTCTTCTGTTGCTTTACTTTGGAGGTACCTGTAAAAAATACTTTGTCATGAGCTAGCTCACCTCAAGATCTTCACTAGACAATGAAGAACTCACTGAATTCATGATTTGATTGGATTTAAAAGACACATCTCTCTGGACCAAATAGATTCAGAAAGGCTCAGGGGACCATGCATGAATCTGAAAATCAACTTGGTGAGCAAAAACAGTTGTCCCATACTGACTTCCTAGGAACTAAAACTGAGACTGTAATCTCTGTTGACAGGAACATCTTGCAGCAGTTTAGGAAAGAATGGCAATACAAGTATGTGTAATTAAAAATGCAGATGGAATTTATATATAAGGAGACGTTGGGGCTGACACTGATGTTTTTTCTCTTCAGTTTCAAATCTTTTTTCTAGAATATGAGGTCTCTGACTCACAGGCCACTGGGTGTTTCCTGTACCAGAAAGGACTGCCTTTTTTGTGCCATGACCCTATGGATGGAAGGGAATTAAAACATTACCACATTCTCTACCTTACTGTGCATGTACTGCATGGTCAGCAGAGACAGAGTAGTGTGGATGGAGCTTTCTCAGTTAAGGTACAAAAAGGCACTGAGAACTGCAGTTTGGGTTTTGTTCTTCACTTCCCTTTTATCTTCAGTGTGATTTGAAGCCCTTCCCATTAGACTGATGTAAAAGGTTGCTTGGCCATCTGGACATGGATAACCAGTCATCTGTTTATGTAGTCGGGGAATGCATTTACACAAACTTGGGTAATTTAGTCACCCTGAAACCAAATTAAATTGTCTGGACAGGGCTTCACGCCCAGGTCTGTAGAGTACTGCTGGAGTTAGTTACACCAGGAAGATTTCTGCATGCAGGCAGGACCCATTTATGCACACTTTATTTAATTTATTCAAACCCCTCTGCTTTTCTTTAGAAAATTATATTTCCTAGGCAAATTGTACCACTGCAGATAATTCACAGGGATGTCTAGACTCGTTCTGTATTTTGAAATGCATTCCCCACTCCCTTCCATTAGTCCTTTTCACCAGCTGGAATGCACAGTCTTACCTTGTGATGGATTAGCACACATTTCCATATCTCAGGGAGATGAAGAGGAGTGCTGCTACCTGCTTTTTAATGAATAAGTACATCATATTTTACCTTTGGTCATGAAATTGGTGCTCTGAGAGATGGGACTACTATTAAAGCTAGTAACTTAATTAAAAAAAGGAAGTCATGTGATGTAAGATGAGATTTTAGACTATGAATACTGCCTCTGTTATCAAGTGATTCCTGAAGGAGACAGCCACCTTGGAAAATGTAAGCCTTGAAGCCTTGTGGTTTAACTGTGTTTTGGAGCTCTATTTTCCTGTTCCTTTAGTTAATGAAGGAGTACCTTGAGTAGTTTTGAAGGCAGTACTGGACCTCTCCCTTTTCTTAAACTGCTGTGATAGGAATAACTTTGCAAAATGTGTAGGACTCAGGTGATATTACTGTATGTGCAACGAAGAGTTATTGTACTCTTCTGGATGTTCCTATAGATCCACTCAGCGAAACAGTGCAGACAGCAAAAAATGACTCTGCCCTGATTGCCAGTGCCTGCAAGTTTAGCCAAAAGATCCCTGTGGAAAGCTGAATGAACTGAGGCTGCAGGGTGAAAGAGAGAACCAGGCGACAGAATGAACATTAACACTTTCTGCTCCCATTGAGGTATGCGTGGGTCTGAGCCCTTCTTGGGGGCATCGGCCCACTCATCTTGGTGCCTGCTGTTCCAGCAAGTGCATCTCTTTCACTGAAATGGCACTTTGTCCATGCTTTGGCCTGTAAGGCAACCTTCCTTGTGTGGAAGATGGTACTGTTATCTTTAGATAGAAGAGTGAATTAAGGGTATAGTAACTTAATTTTTTATAAAGGGAAGCACATGACCGTGTGCTCCATGGTCTGTTTTAGCATAAAAGTCTGAATTCAAATTTAAACTATTTGGTGTTCTGGATTTGTTGGGCCTCCACAGAATAACTTCCAAGAGTATATTTTACTTAGGTGTGTTTTACAAGACATAAACACCAGAAATGTCTTTCCAAGGACTGATTGGTCTTCATAATTTATAGTATATCATTCTGTGATTCTGTGATTTCATCATCTATTCTACCAGCTGATGCTACTGCACTCAGCACCTAAACTAATTATACGGTGCAAAGAGCTTCTCCTAACCTTCCCTCTCCCAGTTGTCAGACTGGAAAATAGGCTTTAATAACACATGTGGGAGTTCAATTTAGGGAGAAACAGACC
Source organism: Numenius phaeopus (assembly GCA_030770645.1). Classification (NCBI taxonomy): domain Eukaryota; kingdom Metazoa; phylum Chordata; class Aves; order Charadriiformes; family Scolopacidae; genus Numenius; species Numenius phaeopus. The sequence continues at coordinate 102,299 of JARKVS010015473.1, read as the reverse complement.
TGAATATCCAAGTGCCCTTGCCACCCACTTCTCTTTTATATCAAGGCTTCTCAAAGTTGAGTGCCTCTTCTGCTGATAAAATAACCCAGATCCAAAACAATTAGAGCCTTGAAAGCTTTGAGTTTTCCCCAAAGACTTCCAGGCAGCCAGTGCAGCTGTCTGAGCAGCAGTGTAATGCTCTCCTGTTGTAAAGTCCCACTTAATAAGTGGGCTGCCAGGTGCCAAATTAGCTTTGGCGTCCGAATGGTGTCATTAAATAGAAGGAGATATTAGGGCTAGACAGGGAATAGGCTAGGCTGAATCTGAAACAAAATTAATTCCCAGCTTTTCCAGTTGCATATACATCTTTCTGGAAAGTGCTAAAGTGCTATGTCAACACTCAACGGGTAAGATTAAGCTCCAAGGAAAAATATTTATCATTTGTGTATGTGAGTATTTTACCCAGACTGTTCTAATGTGTCATTTATCAAACATGGTATCCAAGGGATACCATGAACTTTTCTGTACCTCATTTATGTTTTCCAACGTTTAGCGACAAAGCACGGCAGACATTGGTTCACAGTGGGCCTCCCTTCAAAATGTGGTTGAAATATTTAAAGGGTAGTGAAATTCTGCACAATTTCATTTTTCCCCCTCTTTTCTAAGCAATTTGCCCCATAATGGCAGGCCAAGCTAATACAGCATGGACTTACTGGGTTTTGCATGAAACGTAACTTAAAGTTTGTTCAAAAAGGAGTATAACTTCTGTACTAAATACTGGGATCACTGGGAACTTGGGCAAAGAAGGCAGTTTGCCAGACTTTGCATATAGTCCTTTGATGATCTAAGCTCTAAGCATAGGTGGAGGAAGGATCATGGTAGCTTTAAGCAGGAGCTGAGAAGTTCCATGGGGAACCTCTAAGAGCGGAGGGAAATAGATAAGAAGAAAACTTAGAGACAGATCTAGTAGCAGCCATGCTTAGGCTTGGCTACTTAATTTTAAGTAGCTCTTGTACACCAGGAAGGAGGCAGGCTGGATTCTGAGTATGCGTGGTGCTCCTCTTGCCTCTTTCCATAGCATTGTAGCTATATCTTCCTTTCATCTCTGTGTGTCCTAGGGCAAACAGAACATTTCTCTATCTCATTTCCTACTGTAGCATATGCTGGTGGGTAGGTTGGGCCTAGGTGGGAATATAAGCTTTCTGATGGTTGATGTTACCTGGAGATCTCCTTGCTCCCTCTCCTCAAAAGGTTGTTGTTAATTGCATCCTCTCACAAAACACTGCCAGTAAGGGCTGAAAAAGAGGGCTCCACTTTCCAGGGCGTGGGTCATTAGTTAGCTGACCTCCTCAGATTAACCAGCATCCAGCCAGTCCTGGCTGGTGCTTTAAAGGCTGTAATGGTTTTCACCTGTCGGAGAAATCACACTTCCATCCTTCAGCTATATGGGAACATTAGGGAAAGTCGGTTTGGGCCTTGCCTTTTCTGTAATGTGACTTGAGTGGTTGGAAATAAAATCCTCAATCAAAGAGCTCTTAATGGAGCTGGAAACTGAACCAATGTGTGCTTTGTGGACTTGACAGAGTGCCTTCATGTTATGTTAATGTTATAGCAATCCAGGAAGAGATATAGTCTTGCCACTAGTTCCAGGAAAGCAATGTTTCTGCTGTTTATCCTCAAGCAATCTTAGCCGTTTAGGTGGTCATGTTGGCTGAAAAGCCTTTGCACTTGAAGGCTAACTTTTGTGTCTTCTGTCAGCTTCTGGTACAAATAGCAATTTGCTATTTTAATCCTCAAATGAAATTATAAATGCTTTGTTGGAGGGGAAGGGGAAAGGAAGCACAGATTCAAAAAAAAAAGTAAAAGGAAGGGACTTCTGTTTTGTCAAAATGCAGTGAGATTATAGCGCTTTCTGATCCACACATTTTTGGCAAATAAATCCTAAAGAGATGTCACCGTTATAAGAGCAGGATTAAGTTCAGAGAGCAGCCTGAATACAACCATTGTCCTGAGAGAAGCCTTGAGCAGTGTTTGAGTTAAAGGAAATGGTAATTGGATTTTGCTGTTTACTTTTTGCTGGATAGGAATGGCAAACAATACTCTAATCTCAAAGGGACAAAGGGCACTGAGCTCCAGTCTTGGTCACCTTCATATAAATGTATAATCTCTTCACTGCTAGGAGTGGAAGATTTTCTTGGTTTATGCTGCAAAGATCGGACAAAACTTGTTTCCATGGACTTCAAGATAAAATCTAGAAGGCATTACCTAATGGCAGCAGAGGGGTTATATTTTGCACTGGAGAGTTCTAGAAAAGCTTTCTTAATGCAGATGCAAGGATAAAAATGTGGTCACATGCTGCCTTTTCCCTTTAGGTACTGTGTTTCCTCCTTAATTTTAGCATCACACACTGCTTAGCGAACACTAAAGAGATTGTGTTACTGTAGAAACACACAAGTCCCTGCCTTTCGCAGCAGCTGTCAGCCATAGAAAACCTGTAAGATTATCCCACAGGTAAGCAGAAACAGGCAGGCAGCAGAGGTAACCAAGATGATTCATGCAGGTCTCTTGACCTCAGCAGTGTTTCTGTTTCACACTTGAAACCACCAGCAAATTTAGTCCACTGGTGTTTAGCTGCTCTCCAAATGAAACAGGATTCTTTCTGCGAGACAGTGCCATGGCTTTTGACAGCAATAACTGTATCTGAGTAGCCTACGCACAGGTTACTGCCGCTGTCAGACCTCAGTTAAATATGGGTTCTTTTCTTGTCTCCCCCTCACCAATTTTTCAGTCCAGACACCATGGTCTTGAGGCAGTTTTGACAGACCTGGAAATAATGAAATAGTGCGTATGCACCAAAACATGCTCAGGCCTCAGGCATCCTAACGAGGCCACCAAATGTTCTTGCTGAAGCCATTCAGCTGCTGGAAATGAATTGTTCTATGGGCAACTATAATTATCAGGACAATCAGCAGAGGGAATAGCTGTCTTTCTGAATCAATGAACCAGAAAATAGGCTTTTGACAAGATCATCATAATCTCTGGCCAATAACAACAAAAAAAAGATTTCCAAGCCTAATAAAGCTGCCATGGGGCAATCCAATGGCTTTATTCAGAGTTCTTGTACCTTCCCTTCTCGAGTCCTACCTCTCACCAGGTCTGGGAACGGTGAGCTCTGGTTTTGAGTAGTAGCCATTATGCAGGAACTGGTTGTGGATGCTCTGCGAGCCACCCATAAAAATGGCAAAGCTGGTCTTACAGTGGTTTTTATATCACTATATTCACTTCTGCTGCTTGCCACCACACTGCATATACTGGAACACCTCCAAATTGCAGAAAGCCATCTTAAGTTAAAAAAAAATATAATTTAAAATAAGTCAATGTATGAAAAAGCTGATTCTGTGTCCACTCATGATAACAAGGACAATCTTTGTAATCCCCCCTGCCAAACCATGTTCTTTTACTAGGTGCATCATTTACTAGGGAGATTTCTAGGATGTGATGCCTTGGAGTAAGTGAAAAATCAGGCCTGGTGGCACAGCTCCGAAATATCACAGACAGAAGATTTAGTAGTGTAATATTTCTGTTCAATGCCAACAACTTCACTGTATGTTCACTAAATTTAAAAAAAACCCCACAGTAATATGTGAGTCTAGGGACTTTAGAGTAGTGCACTTAGACTTTCTCTTAAGAATATTTACTGCATCTGGAAGCATATTAGGTTATATTAGCATATAACATAATATGCTGTATTAAAAAAAAAAAATAATTTCTACATCTCGTTTTTTATGAGAAAGAAACAGTATCTTTCTATTTGTAACCACAGGTGCAAGTGTATGGTGGGAGGGTAAATTGTCTACCTGTCCCACATGGGAGTGCAGTGGAGACTACACTTTTGGGTCTGAGTTGTTCTGGCTATGTAAAGCAGGTGGGTAGGCAGTAGAAATAAAGCTAGGAATGAAGGCATGGAAAGGATGCATTTGTTTGTAGCAGCAGGTGCAAGCCATACAGTGTTGGTACCTCCTCTCCAGAGAGCAGGTCTGGCCCTGCTGTACTTCAGACCCTCACTCAGCAGCATCAGCACCCACATCAGCTCGCCTCCAACACTGGCATAGACTTCTCTGCAGTGCAGCCACAGTCCAAGCCACTGCAGGCCAACCTACTGTCTTTTGTGGCCTTGCCTAGGTTGGTGAATACTCCTTATGTTGCCAGAACTATCTGAGAAGCAACTATGCTAGGTATGTGCCATACACAGGGAACTCAAGGTGATAGTGTGGTGTGAAAGAGGACTCCTGTGTTGAATTTCTCCTTATGGCAGCAGGCCTTTACTGTGTAGTAATTTGGAGTTAAGTCAAGTCAGAACTTAATGCTGTGTAGAGCATGGTTATGCTGTGAACAATGAAGAGCTGTTAAAAACATGAGTCAGCCATGATGGATACTGACATGAAGTACCCTATGGGCTACCAATTGAAAGGAGTGCAGGGATATGTAATCCTATAAGAAAGCACAGTTAATTTTGCATGCATTGTGGATTTAACCTATTCGGAGTTTCATTGATTGATTCTCTGAATGTGTTCATTTTTTTTCTTTGTCTGTTTTCAGATTTGTTGCTATTTCATTTTTCTGTAGAAGGCTCAGGGGAGCTGAGTCATGCTGGTGATTAAAAAAGAGGAAAGCTCACTTAAAGGTGACCATAGAGGGAGATATCCTCTACAGATATGAAGGGTACATAGTGTTATCTTCCTTCTTTCAAGCTATTCTGCTGCATAAACACATCCAAGTCAGTGAGCCAAAAATGGTAAAAAGGTAAGCATATTCTATTATGCTACTTTGTTGTAATCTCTCCTTCTTCCTTCCTTACATCACAAGGCACCCTTTGTACCCTAGGCATTACTTTTAATAGCTGGAAAAAAAAAGTATTTTATTTAACTTGTAAGAGAACTTTCAAACACAATACGTCTGATAGTAGCTTAGTTACATGTTATTTGGTATATGCTCAGAGGGTGTAGCATGACGTAGTCCTGTGGTTTCAGTAAAGCTCTATAACTTATAGTCAGTAATAAGGCCAGTCCTAATATATAAAGAATTGGGTGCTGGTAAACACAAAGACATACTTACTTCAAAACCAGATTGAGTTGTTTAAGTTACATTTCCAAGGTGTTTTTTTAGTCACACTATTTTGGAGCTTCACATGCCTACAGCCTGACACGAGAGTCTGCTATAACCCACTTCAGTGCAAAATCAGCTGGTCTGAACTGCCATTGACAGTGGCTGAGCTAAAGGAAGGTGCTTTATTTTCTACTAAAGCGGACTCAGCTATGGGGGTGTTCATCACCAAATAAGGTGCTGCAAACAATAACTTCTTAAATGCCTGTCCTGGTTTGAGGTAAAACAGAACCAATTTTCTGTGCAGTAATTTTACTTTTTAGCTAAGCCTCTTCTAACTCTCTGAAATGAACAGCATATTGTGCAGAAACTGTTCACTCTCAGAGTGGTAAAATCTGATTATGGCAAGGAATGGTATGCAGAGAGGCCCTTGCTTATACTTACTGCTGTAACAACCAAGGTCAGCTAATTTCATTATTTGCCCCGTTGGAGCATCGGAAATGGAAAAGTGTAGAGAACCCACCTGCAGGGAAATGCAGACAGGACAGGTGACCCAAACCTGACCAACAGAGTATTCCATCCCATCTGCATCATGCTCAGTATAAAAGCTGAGGGATCAAAGGGTCAGCCTCTTTCCACAATGGCCCACGTCCGAGAAGGACCCTGTCTGTTTGTCTGCCTTTGATCCTGATCCATGCGTTCCTGACTCCAGAGCTGGAATCCAGTTCCCGTCCATTGCTGAGTCCAGTCTGGGACTTCCCCAGTGCCTGCCAGTGACATCATCCCGGGAGCTTGATACGGGTTTGTATATATTGTATCTATTTCATTATTTCTTCTTTATTTTATTATTATTATTTTCATTAAAGTAGTTTAGTTCCTTCTAAACTCATAAATCTCTATTTTTTCTTCCTTCTGTCCTTGGAGAGAGGTGGGGAAGAGCATTATTGGCAATCCGGCCCAAACCATGACAATGCCCCAGTTGATTCCACCAGCCAGTATTTAGCAACGGCCTCCTTTGGCTTAATTCAAGCTAATTCAGGGCCTTGACATAAAACTAAATCAGTAAGTTCAATGCAGAATGGAGTAAAAATCATCTCCAAATTTAAATTTGGTTTAACAAAGCCACAGCAATTTCTCGCAAACTCAAATCAAAACCATAAGCTGGCCACTTGAAAGAGGATGAAGCAAGCTCTAATTTTATCATTCTCCTTTCCCAAGAAAACGGAGTTTATCATAGCATCTTGTTTACATACATGTTTTGTTCTTCCCACTGTCCCCAAACTAGTTTTGATTTCCAGTTTTGTAAAATTGATTAACAGATACAAATCTCAAAGATCGTATGTTCCAGCAACTCCTATGCAAATTTATGTCAGGGCAGACAAAGAGATGTACACAAACACTGTGATCTACCAAGGTGACAGTATGAATTTAGTCATATCAGGCACAAAGTCCCAAAACAAAATAAAAAGCAGACAGAAAAGAGCCATAAGAAAAGAACTCTTGTAAGCTCCACTTGCAAGATCTTGGTTCTTTCAGAGCATCCAAGCACATTTAGCACCAAACAGAGCAACATCACAACAGGTTGCTCCTGCTAGTTTAAATTCTTTGTACCACTGTAATCTGCCCTGTCTGTGTCCTCCTCCATTCTGGATTCCCAATAGCGGAAGACACTCAGCAGTCCTCAACCATTTGATGCTGAATTAAACTGCATTTCAGTTCACTTATATTGACAAAAATTAATCTGAAGACCTGCTCATTTTTATTTTATTTTCTTGAGATGTGTATTTTGTGTGGTAGCAAGAGGAAAGACCCTTGACTTCAGCATCTTTGCTGTACATGTTTAGAATAATAGAGCATACATGACTGAATCGATTCCTGGTTAAATTCTACTGAAGTAAGTTGACTGATTGGGTTCTGGCTTCTCTCCCAACAGCAAAGGAGCAATTTACATCGAGTGTGCTGGTGAACATGGCTGTGACAACGATCCAGTGTACAACACGACCACAGAACAGGGAGGTGCAGGCATCTGCCTGATCAAAAAGTCAGCTGTCGTTGATGTGCTTTTAAGCACTTTGCCCCTTTCACCTCTTGCTCCTGCTACATACGCTAACACCTCTAGCAATTTGTGATAGTTAGAAAAGAAAAAAAGGACTCATGGATTGAAGTTCCAGAAAAGAATTGTGTCTGTAGCTTGTCCTTTCTGGGCTCTAGTTTGTCACCAAAAATAAATTCTTCCTAGGCAGAGCTGGCAGGCTCGTGATATACTTTAATGATCATGAATTACAGAAAAGAGTGCTGTCCTCAAGACACTGTCTATCCTTGTTTAAGTATATATAACAAAGTAGATGTTGTCAACCACACCTCCTGCATTTTAAAACATCTTTCCAAGTAGCATTTAGAGGGACACAAACTTTAAACTTTTGGGGATACTGGGACAATAGGAAGACTATAATTTGTGTAGGTCGTTCAGTCATTTTTAATAGGGAACTTGTCTGAAAATTGTTTTACTCTGACCTGGTATTGTCTCAATATTATGTGTAAGTCTTTCCAAATACTTCAGGAAATTTTGAGTGTGGTGTTTTCTCTTTTTTTACCTACTACTCCTTAGGGGTTTGCTCCCACAAACTCCCTGTACACATATTTTGCTGTCTTCAGTTTCCTACATAGGGATATGGGATACAGCAATGACAAAGTCAAACCAGGCTGCAGCTCAGGAAAAAGAAAGGACTGACTAACTGCCTGAAAGCAAGGAATTGTTAATGAGATAAAAAGCAGTTCTATCAGTGACTTTAACTGGCTCATTCTGTTATCAGAAAGAAAATTATTTCTACTGCTATTTGTTCAGATACCTCTGTGAGAAACACCTAATGGCTGCCACACTAAAACTAAAATGTCGTTTGAAAAAGGGTCACTTATCAGGCTGTTCTTGCTGTGTTTGTGAAGGTACAAGGGTTGCTTCCACTATCTTTGTTTGCAGATGTTTGGAAAGAGCAGTTAATCAGTCGCAATATGGTATTTCCTCCAAGCAACTCAGTCTCCCCCCCAGTCACAAACTGCTGGCAGCTTCTTAGCTACCCATTCACCTTTTCTTCTCTGGTTTGGTAACCAATAGTTCCTAAGCCAAGCACTCACCTAACAAGCCACAGATTCAGCCTTTCCCTCAGGCCAGTTGAGGCTTTGCCTCTGCCACATGGGACCTACTGCCCCAGCCCATCTCCTGTTGGCAGAGACAGAAGTTGGGCACTTTTGTGGTGGTATACTTGGGGTCTACAGTGGGGGAAAAAGAGGCCACCTTCCTTTGCCTTTCACAGTGGGAAAGGAGCCAACGCCAGTCTTCAACAAACATTGTTGATTTGTTGCAATCTTCTGCAAACCTGTGAAGTGGGCAGCCCTCTCCCCCATGCCTTCTGAGATACGATTTCTCCAGAGGAGAGACTGACCAGTCCCCAGGGACATTTGTCAACCCTCGCATGCCATTCTTGTTCTCAGAAGAATGCCTTCAATTTTGCATGGTATTTTGTCTTGCATCTTCATTAGGCTGTATGGTTCCTCATGGTTTTTCTGCTACTTGAAAAGAGGGGGATTTGGTTTTTGTTCACTCAGTCTTAGGAAAACAGGGTTTCCAAAATTCAGTCAGCATTGCTGTTAGGTTTGAAATTTTTCCGCTTAAGAATAAAGAGTTTGGCACACAGCTATTTTATTTTGCGTTGGGTGGCACAGAAATGGGTCTTTGCTGTTACTAACTCTCCCCCCCCCCTTATTTTTTTTCTTTTTCTTTTCTTTTTCCTTTTTTTTTCTCTTTTTTTTTTCTTTTTCTCATCTTTTTTTCCAGTGGAAAAGATGGGTCAGATGGGAAGGTATGCATGCTAAGTGCATGCTAAGTCTTTGCCAGCAAGCAAAAGAAAGAGCTTTTTGTCCAAACTGTGTATATATATATATATATACTCAGCTGGTAGAATGTGTTGTGTTGTGGTTTTTTTCCTACTGAGACAATCAAATCAGTGTAATTGCAAAGGTGAATTTAGCTATACAAATGGCTGTGCATCAGCTTACTCCCACGAATGCCATGGATTAAATAAACCAAAAATCCCTTTAGCTGATAAAACAGTGACACGAATATGATTATCTTACCCTCCACCCCTGAGGGAAGGGAGCGTGGTCTTTGGTCTGAGCAGATGCGGTAAAGCAATACGGTTGTGGAGGGCAAACTCCTCCAGAGCCTGGTGTCTACGAGAAGCCCTGTCAAAGACGGTGGTGGGGGTTGAGATTTCCCTGCTGCTTGTTATAGGCTGCACGACAGGTCAAAGTACGGCATTTGTTGCCTAAACTGAGGTAAGTTTTCCACTAAGATGTGCTAAGTAGGGTGT
>JARKVS010015473.1:0-92450 GCA_030770645.1 Numenius phaeopus | reverse complement strand
CCCGCCCACCCGGGGCCTCCTCCTTCGGGGTGGAGGTGGAAAACTCGCCTGCTGTCCCGGCCGCAGCGGCAGGTGGGTGCCGTACGAGAGGACGGGACAGGCCCTGTGGGGGTCGCTTGGCTCCTCGGTCACTGGCGCTGCGTAGGTACAGCAGCCGACTGGCCCGTGGAAAGGTGCATTTTCCTGAGGGCTTCGGGTGTTTTTCTCTCCCCCCGCCTTGTCGCTGTCAGGTAGGTCGCTGCGTGCTTTCCTCCGGAGCTCCAGGGGTGCGCTCGGCCTTGCTCCGTGAGCTGCTGGCTTTGCCGACCTGTTGCCTGGCTGCAGGCTGGCGGGATGAAGCCACAGCTGGGCAGGGCGGGGGGCGCTCCCGCAGCCCGCCGTGTCTGGCATCGGGCTGGCGAGGGTGCACGCTGATAAAAAAGAGAAAGGAGGAGGCAAGTAGATGTAAGGCTTGGGTTGTCTTTCCCCCTCCACCCTATTTATTTAAACCCACCATGGTGTCCCCCTCCCAGCCCACTCGCCCTGCTGCCTTTCTGCACCGTACTCTGATGTGGGGAGGTGAGATCCAGAGCCCTGCTTGCTGGTCCTGTTGTATCCGTGTTGAGCAAATGGATGGAAGCCTCAGCACCACAGGCTGGGAGTTTTGTCTTCTGGCATGGCAAACGCTAAGGCACAGCCTGTTAAAAACAGCAACTTTGCTGCAGTTCTTTTAGTGTTGGGGATGAAGTTATTGTTTTGAGAAACCTGCCATACAGGTGATCTACCAGGTCTTTTAGTTGTGGAGAGGCAGGCTCAGGGTGACAGATTTTGCTTTTAGTTTGCAAGGTTGCTCAATGAAAAATGGTTTGTGTTAAATTCCTTGTTCGCTAGTGGAACACAGAGTTTGAAAAAGTCTTTGCAGCATCATGACGTGACGTGACAACCTGGTAGCTGATCTCTCAGAGGCTGACCCAGGGCTTGCTATGGAGAAGTGAGTAATTGCTTGTGCGAGGACCAGCAAACCCTAGAGGTACTCAGTGTTGGCTTTAGAGAGAACAGCTGCAGTGCAAACACAAAGCGGTCCTGGTTGGCCGGGGCTTCTGGGGAGTCCTGCTTGCAGCTAACTGACCCTGCAGATCATCTTTCTTCTGTCAAGACTGCTGCCAGCTGGCATTTGAAGAGGTAGAGGCCTTCTTGCTCCCACTTGATGGTCAGATCAACCTGTTCTGGGACTGGTTGTGGGCAGCTTTCATAAACAAAATGTTCTGACTGTTGCAGGGGTGTGTCCTAAACCAAGTTAGAGTAAGAACAGGTTACCTGTATGATTATCAGGCAGATATAGGGTGGTTGCGGATCCTTCCCATCCCTGCTTAGATTGCAGTGATTTCTTATATAGACAGCAGGATTGTTTCTGCTCTCCAAGCCATTTAATTGTGATTTTACACACAGATATAATTTGTATATAATGAGCGGTACTCATGAGAAAATCTTCCAGTCATTCTTCTCAGACTGGAGAGTTTATGGGCCAGATGATCTGCAGCAGGTAGATGGAGAGCCTGTTTCCCTCTCTTATACCATAGCAAAGCATGTTATACTAAGATTTGCAGACTCTTCTGAGTGGACCAACATTTGTAACAGTTTTGCTTCTCCACTCTGTGTGGTAGAGAAAATAGCATTCCTGGCACACAAAAAAAAGGAGGAAACAGTTATTTTGTAACAGAGGCACATAACAAAGAGGGGGGTAGGGCAGAAAGAAGAGGGACACAGGCAGGGTACAGTTAAGCAGTCTTAAGTTTAAGAAGCAATCTTAAGTTCCAGAAAGTTCTAAAGAGCAAAAGGAGATAGATGCAGAATAGTGTCATGTTGTTTGGCATCAAGCAGCCTGGAATGATGATTTAATGCTGTTTGCTGCAGTGTTGGTGTAGTAGATAGTGCTGCTTAGATCCCATTAGTGAGTGATGTGAAACTTGGGACTGGACCAAATCACTTCAGCTCCTTTGCTGATATTTCTCTCACGATAAATGTTTCTTTATCAGCTGCCAGCAAAGTGCTCAGCATCGTATAAGAGCCCTCAGGAAGGTACTTGTATTCTAGAACAGAAACTGGGAGAAGCAGAGAGGGCCAAGTGCCCTGGGAACACAGATCACAGAGTTATTTGGAATAGCAGGCATTTAAAAAGGTTACAGAAAAAAACATGGTATTGTTCTTTGTTTAATATGCGGTCTTTATCATGGGTCAGGTAAACTAAGATTTCAGATGGAATAGTTTATAGACAAAACTTGTTATTTTCTTTTCTCTGCTTTAGGATATTGCCTCAGGATTAGATGCTTCACTAGATGCATCATTAGATGCTTTGACAGATATAAGTCTTGTGAGCGTTTTCTGAGCCAGGGACATAAGTCTGTGCAGGTAAGATGGAGATAGCTGAAATGAGTAAGATATAGCTGGAATTTTAATACTAACTACTGTACGATTAAATTTGCTTCAAGAGAAATTACCAGTTTACTACTGTGCTAAGCTGCTTTGATAAAGGGTAATGAGCACATTAGTATATTAAAGGAAAAAAGCTTATGAATGAACTGTGGGTTTGGCTGAAGATCTAGTAGTCAGTTATACACAGAGTAACTGAGAGGCTCTTCTAAAGGAGTTTGAACCAGATAACAACAGAAGAAGAGGTTTTGCTCACTGTTCTCCTGTGGTTGTTAAGTAGTCTTGCTGCCACACTCCCCTTTGTCTTTTCTGCTGGTTCTCAAATGCAGTAGATGTTCTTCCCTGCTTTAGTTTAAATCTTTACCTTGGAACAAAAGAATGTATTTTGTTTGTTGGTTTTGTTTGGGAAGTTTCCTGTTGGTCTGGTGAGCTCAGGAAAAGGTTCAACAAGTATTACAGCAGGAGAATAATGTGGGATTGAAAAGTGGGAAACGGAGGAAGAGAGGGTGTGTAATTGGGTCATCTTGTCTTCTGAACCATAACTTTAGTTTGATTTACCCCAAAAAGATAAAAAGTGACTTAGGCTAATCAAATAGTTTCATGGGAACACATTTTTTAAGAGCAGAGTGCTCTTCAGTCAAGACTTTCCAAGATCTGTTTGATCTTGGAAATCTGTGCTCAGATTTAATTTAAAATATCTGCCACTTTTACTGTTGAGGGCATTTCCTTACAATACAATCAGAAATAAAGGATTTTCAGTTTTTGTGTGAAGATTGAACATACCCTCATGCTATTAAAAGATGCAGGTTTTTAATCCAGAAAAAATGTAGCAAATTCTGTGGCTAGTAACATGCAGTATATCCAGGTACTTGGTAATAGAGAATCTCCCCTTCTTAAAAACAGTCTTTCCCCACTGTAGTGAGCATTGGTTTTGGATGTTTCTTGTTGGAATTTTACTCTTACTACCATTTGGGGGTATAAAAAAAAAATATATATATATTTATGATAATTATGCAGCTCTGAAGTTTTAAAGCAAATGCTAACAGATAAATGAGTGCAGTTTCTAAATCAGGGACTGGAGGGAGTGCTGAACAGGCATTTTAAACAGCTTGGAGAGGCTTGACACCAGCTCATGACTGAGTGGTACTCTCAGCATGCTGAAACCTAAGGAGTGTGGCTGAGGACTATACGAAATGAAGTTCCATTTTATTTCTCATCCTTTGGTCCTGCATTCCTTACTCCAGCTCTGAATCTTGTGAGAACTGAGACTTGCCTTTTCCATCTCACAACTGGCTGTATTTCAAAGTGGTCCAACCTTTCACTGGTCAGTACAACATGGCACAAATGCTAACAGTGAACATCGCAGATGGTGCTTCCCTGAAAAATATGGAATTCCACTTCTTCGTCTTTTACCCAGGAAAATAGTCAAGAAACTGTCTAGATAGAGGATCTTGAAATCTTTTCTTAAAATAAATTTTAAGTTACTTTGAATCTCTGTACTAATTCTAAGAGTCTTAGAAAACCATTTTTACTTTCCCATTTTAGTGTATTTTTTTTCCCCTTGTTCTTGTATGGAAGTACACACTGGCATGGTAATAGAATACTTGTTAAGGTAGACATTCATAGTCATGTGTATCCACAGTGGTATCAAAACCAACAAAAATATTTGAGCAAATACACCTTTTTGTTTCCTTGGGTCTCCAGTTACAGTAATCATAAAAAGTTGTTACAAAAGTTTAATTCTAAAAGTTACATGTAACAACAGTAGTTTAGAATATTTCCTGGAAGGGAAAAGGTCAATATTTATAGTTATTCAAATAGTAGAAGAGGATTTTCAGTCTCAGGCAGTGCAACTCTTCGCAGGAATGGAAAGTTACATATGTATCCTCATTGAGGGTTAACACTGAATTCCAGAAGGGAAATGCGATAATAGTATTGTCTACAATAACTTCTTTTCTTTCTTCTATAAGATATAATTAACTTTAACTTGTAAAAGCAAAGATTTTTTTTGCAGAAAGCTAGCATAGCCAGCTCTTAAACACCTATTCCCTATAAATGCTTAGCCAACATCAGCCAATTAAGTTTACCTGGATACCCCAAATTATCCCCTAATGAGGGAGCTCACCAGGATACTTCCTAATATCCCCTAATGGCTTTACAATTTTTATTCTATTTACAATATCTATTTCTGCTTTTCAAAAAAAAAAAACAACAAACCAACCCCAAAAAAAAACCCCACGAAAACAAAACCCACAAAAACACTGCATCTTGAAATGTGAGTCACAGTTGACAATAAAGCATGCATGAGTTAATAGGCACATCTTGTTTAGATTCATGAAAGTACCTCCCCAGAAGAGCAGATGAAGGACAGCAAACATTTCCACACTGTCCAGGGATGGACTTTTGCTCATGGTGCTGTCGTTACCTAACCAAAATATGCTGTGATCACATGAGGAATTGATGGAATATAGTAGGATGTGTAAGGTTGTGTCCAATCATATCTGCTAAAGTCTGTGCTGACTCTTGGCTTTTCCAAGACTGAAATCCAAGTACAGATTTGAGCAAAGAGAAGTATGTCCAGCATAAATATAGGTACATAGACACAACTTGACGTCAACTTGCATGATGCATTATGCATAGGGAAACCTGAAGTTCATGGGCTTGAGTTCAGCAACTCAACCTTAAGCTGGTTATCCAAAATTGAGCTATATTAATTCCCCATAGTAACCATATATTAAAAGCAGCAAATTAAAAAAAAAAAAAAAAAAAGAGAATTAAATGTGCTTGAACATATTTTGCTGCCATAAAACCTGACTACGGTGTCAACATAGTTGAAAGTGTTTAAATTAACAAAACAGAGATTCCAGAGATTGATTAATGAGGTTGTTGGGGAATTTAACATGAACTATGTGCCACACTCATTTATGCTGCCTCTACAACCAGTTAAAGAACTGAGCTCTTACATTGGTGATTGAAAGTAGACTTATATTTAGGAGTCTGAAACCCATTCTCCTCTCCCTTTGGTTCTGTAAAACAGGAGCACATGAGAGTAAAGTAGGTGGGCCTAATCTTCTTAGCTCAATATCTAATTTAGATGCATAAAATTAGGCAGTTGTAAGTATCCTCTGTTGTTGCACTCCTGTGATCAAGAATAATAGTACCATTCCATTAAGATCGCTACATCCAAATTAGTTTGGTTTTTTTTTATTTCTATTTTTTTGTTTCCCCCCAAAGTGGGAAGGGATTTCGATATATATTCCATTTAAATAAAGGAACAACATGGGACTAAAGTTGCTGTCCACCCCAAGGACTTCTCAGGCAAAATACTGAGATTCTATCCTCAAGTAATGGTAACAGCACATTGAACTTTTTCTCTTCAGAATATCCCCTTTTTCTTCCTCAGTCCCATATAGTCACAGAAATACCTTAACTCTTTTTTGTTACATTTCAATTCAACACATTCCATTTATGATAAACATAGTTTAGGAATCAGATATGCTTAGAAATCTGAGGTGGGAAAAAATCCATGTCAGAACTCATCTGGTCTTCTAATATATAGGGAGTGGTGCTGAGACTCAGGTATTAAAGGTCTCTTGAGTTAAACTGATGAAGATGATGACTTGAAGTACTGCTTGGTTCTGCCTGTATGCGGGAAAGAAAAGTGGGAGAAGACTGGAAGAAATTTGTTTGTATCTGTGTCCATATAGTAAATATTTTCAGATTAATCTTGTTTGCTTATGAATTCAAAGCAGATAGATACATATTTTCTATGGTGTCATGAACCAACGTATCCTAAAAATGCATGCTGTAGTTATTGAATATGTGGTATAGAAAGATGGGGTTTATATCCTTATAGGATATAGAGATGAGTCTAATTGCAAAATAAAGGTCAAAGCTGGGAATTTACTTTTCTAGCTCAGAAGGTCTACCCATCATCATTTTTGAGCTTAAAGATTACATTCTCATCTGTAAATCAAGATCTTTGTAGCATGCAGGACTCAAGGAAGGTCTGTCTTCCTTATGCACGTCTGCATCTTGTACTTTTGTCTGCCTTAGTGAAGTAATGAAAAAATAAAATCTATGCAGCATCCAAATGCAAGTTTCAGGTTGTAAAACAATTGGCAAATTCTGTGGGAAGACCACAAAATGTTTTTCTAGTGCAAAGAGAATACAGAGGAGAAATATCCACTTGTTTTTCACTTGTTTTTTACAGAGCTTATCTTTGACAGAAGTGGTTATACCAAATGCCCCTTGACTTGAGTACTCTACATGTTTAACTTAGGGCACTGAATGCTTTTTGAAAACGAGCCCCAGTTATCAATTGGAAAATGATTAAAATGTGGAAGTTAGATACCTATCAAAAGGGGAAAATTATCAGATTCCTACAAAGAATTAAAACATAAAATATTTTACCTCTTTATGACATGTGGTTTTTCATAAGCGTGTCAAAAATTATAAGACATGTTCTCAATTCCATTCGGACTGCTTCCCAGGAACAGTGACTGTATTGCTTATCTTTTAGGAAACCGGTGATTCTTTGGAAGTACTTTTTCATGCTGAATGTAGTGCTTTTTAGGATCCATGTTTGAAAGCTGTTTCTTGATTTTGATTGCTCTTCTGACAAACATATCTCTAATTCTTCAATTTGATGAGAAATTCCATTTTGGAATTTCTCAATCTGGCTTGTATTCCAAGCACCAAGAGGAAGATTTTTGCTAAACAGTTGGAAGATCTGTTGGAGGAACTCATAGATGATAATTGTGACATTCTTCTGTGTGACACTGGTAATCTCCATGGGGAATCTGAAATCCTCTGTTTTGCTGAGACAGTACTGAGAAAAATAACCACCCATTTTGCGCAGAAGGTTCATGTTGTGGTAGTTCACTTTGACTCCTTGGAAGAGGCAAACTGCATCTGAGATTCTAATGTACAATGCCAACGTAATGCAAACTTGCAGTACACTCCTGTGAACTAAGACAGTCATGGTGATGAAGTAGTCAGCACTATTTTCCTTGTCTTATTGCAGATCCGTGAGCTTGCAGTTTCTTGGTTGTCTTGTCTGTGCTCACATGCTTCTCCTTCACGTCTCTGAATTTATTTCCTCTGTATGACATGTTGGACATTACTCATTTTGTAGGAATTGCGTTTTTATCAACTGTGATCCTGCCAAGGTTTACTGTTGATTTCATTTTCAAACAGTTGCAAAGTTTTGCTATTTCTGCCTTGACTGTACTTAATTGAAAAAAAGAATTAGTGAATCAATCTGGCCAGTCAGAGGACATGAACAGATTAGCAGGTTAGAATCTGGCAAGGGCATTTCATCTTCTCATATTCCTACTAGAACCGGCAGTCTTGCTTTATGCTGAGGAATTTTACTTTTATGCTTAAGTTGGCAAGAACCTAGACAAAGAATCACATCCCCAGCTAACAGATATGCAGATAAGCACTTTAAGCAAGATGTAATTTTATTGATTTAAAAACAAATGTCTTCTTTGGTAGGACAAATTGTTTTGTTTGGGGAGTGGCTTAAATTTTATTAGCAAAATAACCCTATTGTTGACACAAGCATTGACTCACTAGCGGCATATGTTGCTATCACTATGTTGGCAAAAAAAAAAAGTATATACAACTCTTAAGACAGATGCATTTTTTTTCCAAAATCTAATAGTTCACAGCTCAGGGAACCTTTCTTCTACTTCATCACCTGATGAATAAGCCTAAATTTTAGACACATAAAGAAAACTATGCTTTTGTGTAAAGAAGAGGGATTCCTTACATATCAGAGTAAGAAAACTTCTGTTCTAAAGCCTTCTCCTCTGAAGACAAACTCTCAAGGAGACTGAATTTACTTGCGTTGGTAGCAAAATGTTCTATCTTCAGGATCACCCTGGCCAGTATAAAGCTGGAACGTGTCTCCCAATGTCTGGCCAGTGTACTTCTCCGAATATCAAGTCTTTGTGCCATGTTGTAGTAGGACTGCAGTTAGCCATCAGCATGTTAATTGTAATTGCCCAAAAAGTCTCAGACTTTTGTGATGAGAGTTTTGAGCTAGTGTTACGGGAAGCACCGAGGCCTGGTTGGTTCCTGAAAATGCACTAGCAAGGTGCCATGTTTCTGCTGGCTTTCTCTAGTGTGGTGCTAGCCCTTTTAACTGTTTTCTGTAATCACAATATGAGAACTCACTGTTGATTAAAAAGGAAGACTGGGTTGAATATTAAGATAAGCAAAAGCTACAAGGCATTTAGCAGGCAGATTTGCTTATCTTCTTGTGGGAATCTCTAAGGATTGCTAAATCTGTATGTGAACAAAAGTGACTTGGTTACTGAAGTATACAGAGTTTAGGAAGCTAGGGGACATGCCCTTATGTAATTCAGCCTGTAAAATTGCAGGGATATTTGAAAAAGAATATGGAAAATGTTGAGGTTCAAAAATGTTACATGTAAGCAACAAAGGAACTCCTGCATGCTTTAGAGATTATGAAGTATTTTGTTTTAAAAAAAAAAAAAAAGATCCTATTGATGCTGGGAGAACCTATTATGATGTGACAGACTGAAAGATTGCTATGGATAAGCAGTTTCTTTAGCAAGGCACAGGATGGCTTCAGCAGTTATACAATAGGACCCTGCTAATATATTAATGTTCCTGTGTTTATTATTCTTGTTTTGCCACAGCTGATACTAATGCTGTAGTAATGTTGTGGTATTGTTATAACTTATCTAGGCCCAGAGATCTTCAGAGAAGTTAATTTATGAATAAATTGTAGGGAGGATGTTTTTGTGTTTGAAAGATTGGACAGAGAATCAAGAAGGCTATGGTAGTTTTGATGCATGGATTTGCTACAGACATCTTTCGGTGAGACATTGAATTAGCACCTTTAAGATATGTATGACTTCACTGTGTAAGGGATCTAGACTTCATTGGAGGCATTGCCTTTGTTAAATATTTTAAAATGTTTTTTTAGGTCTGTTCACATATCAAAATTATTTAGGCTAAACGGTAATTAGCATGTAGTGTTAGGAAAATCATAATATCTAACTGAAATTTAGTGAAATAAAAGTTACCGAAGCTTGTACTAGAAGGATAACTTTGAGTTCTCCTGAAATTAGACCTATCGTGACAGATCCTAGGACACAGAATGCATTTACTACTCGTTACACACAGTCTAAAGCAGCAGCAAATATGTTTGTCTGACTTTTTTTATGCTGACACGAAGTTAATGTTAAAAAAGACAGTAAAGCATTTCTGTTCTAACTGCTGAGTTAAAGCCAGAAAATTCTGGCTTTAATAGACTTGACTGAGTAGAACAAAAATAAGTAGTGGGCTGAATCAGATCTTGATGCGTGGCTGGAAGCATATAGTGAGAGATTAGTTATATATGCTGAGCTGAAATGGGTTCGTTCAAGGCATCATATGAGAATAAATCACATCAGATCCATGTCTAGGTTAGAGCTAGAGGAATCGCATTAAGAATGGCTGTACAGTAATGCCAGAGAGACCAGTCTGATCCAAAAGCTTTATAATCATGAATATGATTTTAATGTCTGGCCATGGTTTTGATAGTTAAGTTCAGAATTAAATGCTAATTCATCTCGCCTTTAATTTGGCTCACTCTTTGCAGTAAAAATCTCAGGACAAAATTTCAATTTGGCGTGCATATGGATAGCTCTGTTGCACTAAATGGAACATTGATTTAAATCAGTCCTTTCATCTAAAGCAACACAAAAAACAGCTCAGTGTTGCATGGCAAAGTTAAATCAAATTCACTGTTAAAAAAGTTTTCTTCTGTTTACACACTGGAGAGCAGAGTCACATCCTCAATCATCCCTCGTTTTCTTTCCATTGTGATTTCATAGGTGATCCGTGAGCTATTAGGATGTTGTGAAATAATACTAAAATTTCAAGGGGACATTTAGCAATAATTAACAATCTTTTAGATGTTATTGGAGAAACTGAAGAAAGTTTCTTTTCTCAAAAAAAAAAAAAAGGCAACAAGAGAAAACCTGTTCACAGTTGCTTCTGGATGAGCTGATTTAAGTGGTGAAGGAGAGAATATATTCATTGTGGAAGAACCTTTTGGCTATGGTTAGGGGTCAGAGACCTGTTGGCTTTGTGAGTCTTATCTAGGGACAAGTAAGGTTGATTGCTTCACAGGGAAGCTGAGTTGTATCTACACAATACTGTGTGTAACTCCCCTGCTTTAAGGACATCTGTTTTAACCAGATGAAGATTACCATCTTCTAAATTAAAACTCTCCTTCCCTGAAAACAGAGAGGAAGAAGAGATATACACATTCCACTTTGTAGTGCAAATCATCCATCCTGAGACCAGTCCCCTCACGCTGACTTTTAATCCATTGCTGGCTGTTCCTGAAAACATGGAAATACTTTTTCTGTGAGAATAAGAATGGCTTGAACAAGCAATTCAGGAGCTATGAATCTATGCTATTGTTTCTACTTGAGGTTTTTCTAAGCTTCACATCACGTTCTTTCCTCTTAAACAGCGCTCTGGAGTTTGGTCAAGGGACCCAGAATTGTTGGGAAAACTATTTTTACTCTAGTGAGACAGAATATGTTTGTTGGGTTGGCTTTTTTGTTCATTTGTTTTGTTTTGTTTTGTTTTTTTATTAATAATAATAAATAGAAAAATTACTCCATTACAGATTTTGTATATCTGTAACAAATGTAACAAATAACTTGTCCTCACATGCTTCAGTGAAGGCTAAAGAACTTTTCTTGGACTGTGGATCCCATTTTGTGCCAAAGCAGCCAAGGACATGAAAATTCTGTGGCTCAAGTGGGAGCTGAAAACAAAATTCAGAAGTTAAAGCTGAGACAAAGGTCTAGTACAAAGGACTAGGAGTCAACTGAATGTAACTGAGATCTCAGATCTGAATTCACCTAGATGATGCCTGGGTTGGAGTGTCTTTTAGTTTTCCTGTATTTTAACTGCATCATTACAAGATAGATCTACATAGTTACTACATGCCTTGGGAGTGTTAAACAGCTTTACCTAGGCTCTATGTCAAGGTTGTCTAGTTGGAAGTGTTGTGAGAAATGCTGAAGGGAAAAAAAATGGCTGAGGCCTAAAAAATGCAAATCAATTTTGAATCTGGATGACCCTAGTTTCTGACAGAGAGGCTACTTTAATTGTTGGATTTTCTTTGTTTCATTTAATATTGCCCTGTTTGCTTGCTGAAGAAGTAATGGTGATCAGCTGTTAGTTCACATGATAAAAACTTGCCATCAGCCCAACAAAAGCCTATCTCTACAAACCCAGGGAAGCACAGGGGCACAGTGGCAGGCAGGACCCCAAACTGGAGGACTTCGAGGAAGGGCCCCTTCCAGGATTGTCCTGGGAGAACCCCACACCCATGGCCTGGGAGAGAAACCCATCAAGATGAGGTAATGAGAGGCACCTCTCTCAAAGGGGGAAAGAGGTTCTTGTGCAGGAGGTTACGGGGTTGATTGACAGGGCTTTAAACTAGATGTGAGGGGGGAGGGGGTTAAAAATATCAGACTTGACTGTAGCAAGCTGAGAGATAACACATCAGATTAGGGGGACAGGGTTCTAGTAAGGACCTTCAGTCTGGCTCCCTGAGCCGAGCTGATGACAGTGCATTGCAGTCAAAGTCTTATGGTGAAGAGCCAGCAGCTCCTGAGGTAGCTGAAGTAAACAGTGAAACCCCCTGTGAGGGGGGCACCTCAAGGTGCGTTCCCTTCAAAAGGCAACACAGCCAACAGCCCAGCTGAAGTGCCCCTACACAAATGCACGGAGCATGGGCAACAAGCAGAAGGAGGTGGAAGCTACCATGCTGCTGGAAAGATATGCTATAGTGGCCACCACTGAAACCTGGTGGGATGAATCCTATGACTGGATTGTGGCTGTTGAAGGCTACAAGCTGTTCAGAAGGGACAGGCGAGGAAGGAGGAGTGGAGGTGTTGCCCTCTATGTTAAGGAATGGATAGAGTGTGAAGAGATGTCCCGAAAGCCCTCCCTGGGGTCAGATGAAGAGATAGTTGAGAGCTTGTGGGTGAGGATTAAGGGGTGGGCCAATATGAGGGACACTGTAGAGGGTGTTTATTACAGGCCACCTGATCAGGATGGGGAAGTTGATGAAGCCTTTTACAGTCAGCTCAAAGTAGCCTCGCAATCGCAGGCTTTGGTTCTCGTGGGGGGCTTCAACCACCCCGATATCTGCTGGAAAGGCTACACAGCCAAGCATCTACAGGCCAGGATGTTCTTCCAGTGTATTGATAACTTCTTAACTCAGCTGGTGGAGGAACCAATGAGGAGAGAAGCATTACTGGACCTAGGGCTGACAAACAAAGAGGGACTGGTGGAGGACATTAAGGTTGGGGGCAACCTTGGTTGCAGCGACCATGGAAAGATAGAGTTCAGGATCGTGGGCAGTATGCCCAAACCAATACATAGGACTGAAACCTTGGATTTCAGGAGGGCTAACTTTGACCTTTTCAAGAAACTGCTAGGAGAAATCCCATGGGATAAGGCTCTGGAACATAGGGGGGCTCATGAGAGCTGGTGGATATTCGAACATCGCTTTCTCCAAGTTCAGGATCAGTGCATCCCTAAGAGCAAGAAAACAGGCAAGGGAAGCAGAAGACCTGTGTGGCTGAGCAGAGAGCTTCTGAAAAAAGTCAAGTGGAAGAAGGAGGTTTACACTGAGTGGAAGAAGGGACTGACCGCTTGGGAAGATTATAAGAATGCCATTAGATTATGCAGGAATGAAATGAGGAAAGCCAGGGCCTCCTTGGAATTGAAATTGGCAAGGGATATCAAAGTTAACAAGAAGGGTTTTTTCAACTATATTCGAGGCAAAAGGACAACTAGAGAAAATGTAGGCCCACTGTTGAATGAGACCAGTGCCATGGTGACGGAGGATGCAGAGAAGGCAGAGTTGCTAAATGCTTTCTTTGCTTCAGTCTTTACTGCTCAGGCCAGCCCTCAGGAGCCACAGAATTTGGAAGAATCAGAGAAAGTCTGGACAAAGGAAGCCTTTCCCTTGGTGGAGGAAGACCAAGTTAAGGAGCAGTTAAGTGAACTGGATACCCACGAGTCCATGGGTCCTGATGGAATGCACCCGCGAGTGCTGAGGGAGCTGGCAGAAGTCATTGCTGAGCCACTCTCCATCATCTTCGAAAGGTCCTGGAGAACAGACGAGGTGCCTGAAGACTAAAGGGAAGCCAATGTCATCCCAGTCTTCAAAAAGGGCAAGAAGGGGGACCTGGGAAACTACAGGCTGGTCAGCCTCACCTCCATCCCTGGAAAGATGATGGATCGATTCGTTCTGGGCGTCATCTCAGAGTATATGGAGGAAAAGAAAGCTATCAGAAATAGTCAACACAGATTCACCAAGGGGAAGTCATGTCTGACTAACCTGATAGCCTTCCATGATGACATGACTGGTTGGATAGATGAGGGGAGGGCAGTGGGTGTTGTCTACCTTGACTTCAGTAAGGCTTTTGACACAGTCTCCCACAGCAGCCTCATAGGTTAGCTTAGGAAGTGTGGATTAGAGGAATGGACAGTGAGATAGATTGAAAACTGGCTGAAAGACAGAGCTCAGAGGGTTGTTATTAGGGGCACAGAATCTAGTTGGAGGTCTATAACAAGTGGAGTCCCCTGGGGGTCAGTACTGGGTCCAGTCCTCTTCAATATATTCATCAATGACCTGGATGAGGGGACAGAGTGTACCCTCAGCAAGTTTGCTGACGATACAAAACTGGGAGGGGTCATTGACACGCTGGAGGGCTGTGCTGCCATGCAGTGAGACCTGGACAGGCAGGAGAGTTAGGCAGAGAGGAGCCTGATGTACTTCAATAAAGGCAAGTGTAGGGTGCTGCACCTGGGGAGGAATAACACCCTGCACCAGTACAGGTTGGGGGTGACTTGCTGGAGAGCACCTCCGAGGAGAAAGACCTTGGAGTCCTGGTGGACAACAGGATGACCATGAGCCAGCAATCTGCCCCTGTGGCCATGAAGGCCACTGGTATCCTGGGGCGCATCTGAAAGAATGCGACCAGCAGGTCGAGGGGTGTTATCCTGCCCTCTACTCTGCCCTGCTGAGGTCCCGCCTGGAGGACTGTGTCCAGTTCTGGGCTCCCCAGTTCAAGAAGGACAGGGAACTGCTGGAGAGGGTACAGCAGAGGACCACAAAGAGGATTAGGGGCCTGGAGCATCTCCCTTATGAAGAAAGGCTGAGGGACTTGGGTCTTTTTAGTCTAGGGAAGAGAAGATTGAGGGGGGATCTGATCAATGCTTATAAATACTTAAAGGGAGGGTGTCAAGAGGGCGGGGCCAGTCTTTTTTCAGTGGTGCCCAGGGATAGGACAAGGGAAAATGGGCATGAACTTGAATATAAGAAGTTCCACCTAAACATGAGGAGGAACTTCTTCACTTTGAGGGTGGCAGAGCACTGGAATAGGCTGCCCAGGGAGGTAGTGGAGTCTCCTTCTCTGGAGACATTCAAAACCTACCCGGACAAGTTCCTGTGCAGCCTGCTCTAGGTGGACCTGCTTTGGCAGGGGGGTTGGACTAGATGATCTCCGGAGGTCCCTTCCAACCCCATGTGATTCTGTGATTTTGTAATGCTGGAGCACCTTATGGACTTCCTGGAGGTTGCCGTGTGTAGGGGGCACATTATGCAATGCAGAGGAAGAGCATTTCAGGATTACACAGGACGTATTATGGGATGTTTATGGGAGGAACCCAATGGTAGGAAAAGGGATGGATCTGGGTGTTTTGGGGAGGAACAAGCATGTGAAAACAGAAGGATGAAGGGATAAAAAGGAGTGGTGATGTGTAGACAGCAGCTGGTCAATACATTTCTCTGGTTGTGCTCAGCACCTGAACGGCACTATGTCCTCTCCTCCTAATAAACTCTGTTTCTAAGTATTTTCCTGGGTGAGGAACTGTATTCTGTAATTGTATGTGAGTATGGGGTAAGTACCAGTACCCAGAGTCAGACCAGGGGCCATGTCAGAGGGCCCATGTGTCACTGGTACCAGCTACTAGAGAGACCCTAATGAGTGGACTTGAGTACCAGCAGCTGGACTGGGACCAGGGCAAGTGATGTGTCTGAGCCCACCTGCTGGAGGGATTCACTTTGTACATATGTGTATACATATATGTCCCCACTAGCAGACCTCCATTCTGCTTAGCAAGAGAGAGGAGCAGGAAGAAGTTGTGTGTCTGCCTATGTTGATCTCATCATGTGTATGTGTATATATGTGCTGCGCATGAGTTTGTGTGTGAGTGTGCCTCCTGGGAATGCACATTCAACCTCATTAGTGGTTGGACCTGGTGGCATGGAGCTGCAGCAGCCTCGCTTCTGTTGGGCTGCTGGGTTCTGCCCACCCTAACGAATTACGGTTGCTTTCTCTCAGCTAGGAACCAGCAATTCCAGTAGGAAAACAACAGTCTCATGTAAGCACTTATGAAGTACCCATCTCACCTCATTCATGTTATCGAGGGCTGTAGGAGTGAAGGAACACTTGTAGGGATAAGAAGAAAAGATTGATCTTTACTGGAATATCTGCCATGGGGAAAATGTAGCGGTCATAGCCTACCAGAAAAACAGACGTGAAATACTCCACAATACTGTTTGGCTTTCCAAGGGAATTTCCATCTGGCTGCACTGTCAGACTCTTTGTGTTAGATTTTTGTGATTCTAGTGTTCTCATCTGCTTGTAATTAATTGTAATAAGCAGTTATACCAGCATTATTGTTCATCCAACTGTAAAAGGGTCATCTTGGCAGCCAATAAAATAGTAGTCATGAAAGCATCTCCACATTGATAGGAGGGAGATCTAAGGTTCCTAATGCATTCTCATTTGTACTAGTCAGTACTGGTCTTGTTAAAATTGTGTGTTTGTGTGGTAAAATAAGAAACCAAAATCCCAGATTAGATTCCAGGAGGGAGACTCACTTGGTTTTCCTGCTGAGCAGCATTTCTTTCTTTCTGGGAAGAGAGCAAACATCACCATATTTCTTCTCTCAGATCTGAAAAACCCTTAGGCCTGAATCACAGAATCCAGTAAGCATGATAGGAAAAGCTCCACCCAGCCAGCTTGTTTACCCCCAACTGCAGAGGAAATCTTTCATGCTGCATGTGTTTTTAGAGATCTTTGTCAGTCAAATTACTCTTGGGAGCAAGCTTCTAATAGGGCACAGATGATGTTAAGCTTAGGCTGAAGTTTTACCACACACAGCTAAATTGATCAAATAGTTAGCTCTTACCCAAAGAGCTGGTCCTGTTTCTCTCCTGTTGGGCCTTACAACTGTTTCAGCTTGGGAGACTAATGTGACTGAGAAGCCAATCCCCTTCCCTTTCTCTGAGAGAGGTGATAGGGGGGGAAAGGACAATTTTTAGCCTGCTTTTATATCTTGAACTGGTTAATCAGAGTAGAGCTGGTGCTGGCACATAGGTACTAGCGAAGAACGTGGCTATTAGCACAGGAGCAGGACCTGCTTTCATCAGCGGGCAGCCTTCAGATCACCTGACATGATATGTTTAGGCTTGGATGATCTGATTTTGCAGATTTCCCATGGTAAGGCCTCTGAGGAGAAAAAAAATAAATTCTTAGTTTTCAGAGTCATGCTGCCAATTTACTTTCAGACCTTTCTGAAAGGAGATGTAAAACTAAGAGTCTAGAAACCTGGTATTCTGAATTTAGGAGCCTGTGCTGTGTAGAAAGCAACTTAAAGGAATCATGTGATCTTGTCTCATTGTGACATCCACAAGTCCCATTTTGTGGGAGAGGGAAGCATTAGATATATTGCAAAGTGTCTCAGCTCCTGATTTCTATTACTTGGTCCTGAGCCTGGCTGCAGAATGTAGAACATTTAAAACCAAACTAATAAAAAGCTAAGAACCTTACCAAATTTAACCTGAGATTTCTGACTGTTGTGTGTGTGCTACAGCTCTATCTTGCAGAGATGATGTCAGATACAAATCAGTCTGTGTTGTATCTTCGCCTGTATTAGAGGCTACAAGTGTGTAATAGTACTATTCCCCTTTACTATATATATACACAGTGATTCTGTAGGCTATCCTGTATCAATGTCATAATACCAAATAACAGACTATTTCTGGCAACTTACATTAGTTGGAGGGTAACTACTGTTCTGATGTAATGAAAACTTCTTTGTGTTGCTGACATCCTTTTTATTTCAGCATGGCAGTTTGCTTGTGAGAAATGTCTTGAACAATGAGGCATGACTGTAGGAAGACTGCTAACTGAGTAGTGATGCAGAATTACCCAGACATGGTGAGGTGAAAACTTAATTATATGTCCTAGGTGTGGTTATTATTTTAAAAATTTTATTTCATGAGCTAATGGAGCCTGACCTCTTGTCCTGGATTGAGGGACATAGAACACTATGAGAAGAGAGCTGCACTTTCAGAAGACACTAGTGTCTGAATTCGAGAAAATATTTATTTTATAGCCAGCTATGTTATGTGGGATTCAAGATCTCAGTGTTTTTGAGCCTTGCCAGGGGCAGGGATGAGGAAGAGCAAGACCTAAGCTGGCCAACAGGATTATTTCATAGCATGAACATCACATTCAGCATAAATTACATGCGTAGTTTGCTCTTTCACTTGATGGCGGAGATCCAGAGAACTTCTTGCCCCGCTGCCAGAACCCTGAGCTCTTCCCTTCCTCCTGAAGCCCTAGTGCCCTCAGTGTCCCACATTTGCTGTCCAGCACTGGGAGTGCACAGCTTCTACTGATACAATTGGCTGACTATAACCCTTGTGTATTTTATGTTGGTATTGGGATCAATACTGGTTCTTTAGTATGTTAATTATTTAGTCTTATACTATTGAATCTATTTATATTTCAACCCTCGTTTTCTTGGTTTTTCCCCATTCCCTTTCCCGGGTAAAGAGGGGTCATTGGCTGATAGAATAATTGTCTAAATGGCAATAAACTGTTGTGGGTTTCTCAAACTGTAACACCTCTTTTCACTCAATTATTTAACTCTTCTGTTTGTGTTCTCTCCAAGCTTTGCATAGGTAAGACAGAGGACATACTGTAACTAATTTTCAAATCCACAAGTGCTGAGTGATTAGGTTTTTCCTCAGTGAGGTCAGTGGGCCTGTTTCCATCCCTGTCCAGCTGCTAACTTTGTGAACTCTCAAGGACAGTATTTATTTTGAGGTTTGAACTGCTCTCTAAACATCATTGAAGCTGGATGATGGTTCAGAAAGTTATTGTGGGAAGCAAGACAGACAGTTGGACTGTGTAGTGTCTTATTTCTAGGAATAGAGATATAATTACATATTTTCCCTTAAAAAGTTATTTAAAGTTAATAACACAGATAGATGTTATGTCTTTGGAACTAAGTATTATTGTCTCCCAATGAATCCAGTGACATTCAATTCATTTGCTGTGTAGATTGTGACTCCAGAGTGAAGAACTATTTGTGCTGTGTATTTTGCTAATTAGGATTTTGCAGATGTCTGTCTGTGAAAGAGCTAGGTGGGTTTCCTAAGCCCTTTGTTAGTCTTTGCTCAATAAGAAATTGTTTGGACTGTATGGGAGGTGATTGCTTCTGGAATTAGTAAATTGGTACATGTGAAGTGCAGTCAGTAGGTGATCTAGGCTTTTGGGGCCAATGCTTATTTTGAAATTGCTGAGCACACATCTGGCACTGAGGGAGGCTAGTGCCTGATAGATCAGTGGTTTGGACAGCATCTGAACACAGGAACTTTTGATGTGCCGAAACCGTGAACCAATTCACCATAAAGCTTATTTCAAAGTCTATAGGAATGACAACTTTAAAACCTTCGACAGACTAAAGAGTATAGGTTGCCAGGTTTCTGTCTGGACACTTGCATGTTAGGCAATGAGAGGCACTATGGCAAACTGCCACAACAGACTGCAGTGCTATAAAACCTACTCATCCCAGTTCCACAGTGATTGACACTGACCAAACAGCTATACCCTCACTCCAGAGGCCTAGCAGTCACATTCTGTGAACGTGATTCACGTTAGCTGTATGGATGTCTATCAGCACTGTGGTTGGAGTGAACGCTGAATGTTGCAAGAAAAAAGCAGCTGTGGAACCCAAACCTTCACCTATTTCTAATGGTGAGGTTAACAAGTTTCTGGAGAGACCGATGATTTCCTGGAAATACCAGAAGTGGGCTCAGTGAATGAGTCCCCTTTTAGTCCAGTGCTCATATTGACTGAAAAATAACTTGACCTGGAGACACTGAGAGCTGCAAACTTTCCTGTATTTAATTTCTTAAATTGCACTACTGCTTTTGTAGAGATTTATTGCAGAATCTTAGCACTAATGAGGAGAGGAATTCAAACCAGTATCAGTATTTTATTGTCAGATGTAAAACACACACACCTACCATGTAACAACATACTGGAGTTTTTTATTGTAAGTACGACCTTGAGGTGCTGTTTATGCAGCAGAATTCATCTGCTGTGCAACTGTCATGGTTTAACCCAAGCCAGCAACTATGCACAACACAGCTGTTCGCTCACTCCCTTTTCCTGGTAGGATAAGGGAGAGTCAGAAGAGTAAAAATGAGAAAACTTGTGGGTTGAGGTAAAGACATTTTAATAACTAAAGCAAAATCTGTGAGTGCAAGCAAAGTAAAACAAGGAAATTATTCACTACTTCCCATGGGCAGGCAGGTGCTTAGCCATCTCCAGGAAAGCAGCACTCCATCAACGAGTAACAGTTACTTGGGAAGACAAATGCTGTAACTCCGAACTTTTCCCCCTTCCTTCTTCTTCCTCTGTCTTTGTATACTGAGCATGATGCCATATGGTATGGAATATTCCTTTGATCAGTTGGTGTCAGCTGTCCCGACTGTGTCCCCTCCCAACACATTGTGTACCCCCAGCCTGCTCGCTGGTGGGGTGGTGTGAGGAGCAGAAAAGGCCTTGACTCTGTGTAAGCGCTGCTCAGCAAGAAGTAAAACATCCCTTTATTATCAATGCTATTTTCAGCACAAATACAAAACGTAGCCCCATGCTGGCTACTGTGAAGAAAATTAACTCTCTCCCAGCCAACCACAGCAACACCTCTATATTGAAAAGAACTGAAATTTCTCTTGCAGGTCCCAAACCACAGGGTGTTACAAAGTGAACCCCTGAGATGCACCACTGTTGTGGTAGATGTGTCAGTTTTCATAGTATGTGATGCTACATCAAGTTAAAATAATAAACTAGAAATGTTCTGTAGGAAAAACTCTTGCAGCAGTGGCGTCATTGTTTATACCATGCTAGTCTAAGGACAAGGGAAGAGAATTACTTTCATTCAGTAGATATAGTTGAGAAAGTAACAAATAGGCTTTCCGGTGAAGAGCAGGAGTCCACACTACACCCCTTGCTTGTTATGTCATTGCTTAAAATGTAAAAATCATTCTGGTTGTCCTAAATTTTTTAACTGAAACAGGTACCTATTTTTCACAATCTGAAAGCCTCTATTTGAAAAAAAAAAAAAGTCTTGTCTGCTACTGTGCAGTTAGTATCACAGTTATTTTTCTGTTCACAATTCAGGTATTAGAAGAAGAGGTGAAATAGGATGTAACTAATTTTACGAAATAGAAATTTTAACCTCTTCTATACCTGTCTGAGCTCAGAACAGGCTTCAGTTTAACCTAGGACTGTATGTGGTATTCTTCAAGACTGCTGACATATTTTTATAACAAAAATGAAGTATGATCTTTTTTTCAGACTGGGTTGACCCTAGCGTAAACAGAGCAGGGTTCTGGTTTGAACTGAAGATGGGTCATTTGGTAGGATAGCATTTGCGTAGGTCTAGAATTCTCCCACAGTACAAAGTCTTCTTCACTAACTCTTAGTAGAGAAACTGAATAGGACCAGTTTTTAAAAGATAGTTCCCACTTAGACCGTGCTATTCTGTCAGTGATGATAGGCAAGAGGACAGCCCAGCAAGTATGCCATCAGAGAGAGATGAGAAGAGAGAGCAGAATTGGTAGTTACCTCTCTTCTCCTTTATTTATTTCTTCCTCTGCTGTGACTGCTAGAAAGATGCCTTTATTTTTTACCAGCATTTATGTCCCAGGCAACCAGGACAGCTGTATGCTGGACTGATTGGTTTGGGAACTGCTGTTAAGAAATCCTTGACTTGTCAGCTGGGCCCTCCACACTCCGTGTCAAAGGAATACAGGTATTTGCATGAGTCTGGTTACTAGCACCACATTTTCTGTGTCTTGGCAAGGTGATGAAGAGAAGTAACTTCTAGATAACCTGCATCAAATTTCTGTGGTGTTAAAAGGGTAAGGTTTTCCTTACATTATTTCCTTTTTTTTTTTTTTTTAAAAAATTAAAGAGTGTTTTGCTAAGTGGAAGGCAAGTGCTCTTCTGACTTTGTGGCTTTTTCTACCCATCTTGTTTCCTTGTTTTGGGCCACCTTTGCT
Source organism: Numenius phaeopus (assembly GCA_030770645.1). Taxonomy (NCBI): domain Eukaryota; kingdom Metazoa; phylum Chordata; class Aves; order Charadriiformes; family Scolopacidae; genus Numenius; species Numenius phaeopus. The sequence continues at coordinate 70,612 of JARKVS010015473.1, read as the reverse complement.
TTGTAGAGATGTTATTTCATCCACAAAGAGAGTCCATTTGTTAACTTGGTGAGTGGTTTGTGGGTTTTGGTTTGGTTTTTTTATTTTTTTTATTTCCTGTACCTTATGCAGCAGCTTAATTTAAAATGCTCCGCAAGAAGGGTGTTGGCAACAGCTGTTGCCTACCAAGCAACCAATAATTATATGATGCACCTATTCTCTCCCAACAATGGGATAAGAAGGAAGGGGAACTCCCAACACAGTGTGCTTAGCATTGACATTCTTCTTTTATGGACAGATTTGGGTTGAAGGGTTAAGTCTTTGTATCTCTCTAAAGAGAGCTGGGATGGGATACTCACATAGACCTTTGGATCTTGTGCAGAGGAGATTAGTAATAAGCTGTTTCCAAGAGTTGAATTTCTTACAAGGAATGTCCTTATAAGTAGTATATGCCCTTATAAGTAATTTCTTTATAAATATAACGTGTTATTTTTAATGGGGTCTTGACCAAAGTAATTTCCTAAATTAAAATATTTTTTCCTTAATTTTGTGGTGGTTGTCACCACCAGAAGTGTTATTAGCAAATGGAGGCCCAATATCTTCCTTCAGTGGGATAGTGATAATTCAGCCTGAAGGAGATGTGTTTTGTTCCCCTGATCCAAAGAACTTGGTGCTAGAAAACCATTCACTGTGATAATAGAGTCTGAACCTACACACAAGTTGGAGGTGTATGGAAATCACTTGAAGAAGTTCAAGAATACTCCTTTACACTAGGTGCCCAAAACAGTGCCTTTACTCTTGGTGCCCCAAGGTGAATGAGTAACGGATCTCTGTTAATCACGGATTGATGGACAGATCTGCTGTGTTTGAAAGAGGCACAGGAATGTTAGAGAAGATGTTGAGCCTTGGAACCTCATGAGCTTTTGCTTTTTCTTCCATCAACTAGGTTTGCCTCTTGATACCATTTTTCTTTTTCTTCCTCAGAACTTAGTGTTTTCAGACGGCGACCTTAAGCAACACCTTGTAAATCTCCTCAGTGTAAAACAATGCTATTCCTTTGGAAAGTGGTACAGTTTCCAGAGCTAAGAAGCAAAGCAGTGAAGAAGAGGTGACTATCAGGCAGTTAGAAGAAGGACTAGAGTACATGCAGGAGACAAAGGTGAAGTCATAAAGTAAATCAAATTCATCCTCTGCTCTTTCATCTGTCCCAGAAAATATAATGAGTCATGTCCATGATTTTTCCAATAACTTGAGCTGGCGCCTCCCGCTTCTATTATTTTCTGCTCTGGTTACAGGTTGAATATGCTAGTTTAATAATTATTACCATGCCTATTCTAATTTAATGACATTGAGACTTTAACAGCAGTGCAATTTCCTAGCAGGTCAGAGAAAAAACTTCTTGAGGGAGAAGATGATGTCAAGTTTGAGCTACTCATTTTTTCACGTCTTGAAGTCCAGACTTTCATTTCCAGTGGAACTTAGGACAGAAGACTCCATTTTCCAGTGGAAATTAGGACATATTTTTTTGCATAGAGCAAGTTCAAGCTGAGTTAAAGAGAGGTGCCAAAGTCTGCTTCAAGAATGTTTGGAGTCTAGCTTAATGAACAGATGGTAACTCCGAATGAGGCAACTGTGGTTTTATTCCTTGGTCTGCTATTGGCCTGGTGTGTGACCTTGGACAAATGACTTGCTGTTATGTTTCTTGCTTTTGTCTGCTGTTCTCAAAACGCTTCAGGAGATGGATATTTTACACAAGAGACAGTGGGATTGGGTTTGATAAGAATTTTGTGTTGTATCTTAGAGCAGCGAGAGGGACCATTTGAAAACCAGGTCTTTCACTATTATAATGAAGTAGCTTTTATAATCAGATTTCTTTTTGGTTTTGTTGTACTGATATAGACACCTAACACAACTTGATTGCATTAATAACCTTTAAAGAATTTTAAAGAAGGAAAATTACTTTTGGATTGTACAGCTTATTGTACATGCTTGCAGGTATAGGCTTTTTACCTCCTAGCTTTTTCTATTGCTTGTGCTAGCAATTTACTGGTTTCTGCAATGTCACCAAATGTCACTGATTGCAGGGGCAGTGTGCTTCCATTAGGTCTGTAGGGGACAAAATGTAATGTAAAGCATGTAAACACTGATTGCATTCCACTGTAATCCCAGAGCAAAATCTTGATTTGACGCTACCTTTAAGAAACCTTGACTTGCAACAAAAAGTCTTAGGTTGAAAAACCTCTGCTGAAGCATCTTCTGTCCCTGGTGATGCAAAAAAAAAAATAGAATGAGCTGCTAAAAAATATGGCTGATTTCTGTAGTGCACAGCATAGAGGATGCATGGTTTCACTCCTTTAGCATCCTGAGAGCAGAGGAATTAGAAAAAGTAACTTTTTACCTGCAAAATCCTTGGGAATTTTGCATTCCTTCCTGACTGCATATCTAGACAGCTTTTTTCTCTTTTATGATAGATTTGGAGGAGGCAGATCTGCTTTTTGCTTTAGAAAATTTTGAGTCATTCTGTGTGCTACTTTACAAAATACAATGACCCAAATGCAAGTGCCAGATCACTTCTTTAGGCAGATTTGCAAATGATGTTATTAATGATGATCTCTTACCAGTAATACTGGAGCATAAGCTGGGAGAAGCCTGTGTAACTCAGCCCTCTCACCCAAACAGATAGGTTTGCTGTAGAGCCAGTCTTCAAAATTCTCAAGGCTGACTGCTTTCCATCGAGACAGGCTGCAGAATCCACATGGGATGATGGATGAGTCTGCTGTGATGACCTCAGGATATTAACTGATATCTTCTCTTCCAGGTACTTTCTTCTGCTTCATACTTTAAACTAAATTGGTAACAAAACAGAACTTATCACATAAATAAAGGCCTGGAAACACAGCTGTTCCTGTCATCACCAAGAGAAGCCACCAGCTTCTATTTTCCAAAGTCTGGCATAACGCTGTTGTCATATAGAAACTAGTTAGGATTAAAAGATGGTCATAGCTTGAGGTCTTCTAAGAGAAAGTAAGGTAAATATAAGGGGTTCATTTATGCTGTAGTTGAGGGCTTCACACAATAATAGGGAGTGCGTATGATTTATTAGATAAAGGATTTAGCCTTGAGAGTCTGAATTCAACTGGTTACAGCCTTTTAATGTAATGCCTAGTGCGTTATGACAACCTATTCAATACAATGCAAATAAAGGAAGGTGACAGGAAGGAGATTGTATTTGTAAGGGCATGCATTCAGGCCATGTAAATTTGAATTTAGCACTTTGCCTTGGATAGGTAAGAACAAAAATAGCTTTCAAGGAGGAGCAAGAAAGATATGTTAGTGTCCAGTGTTTTTCAGCAGGGCCAAATTGTTCAATAGATTTCTAACAGTGTTCCTTAAAAATTGTTACCGAGTTCTCACCAGCATATTCATACTCAGTGGTTTTTCAGGTGTTACTCACCTTTGCAAGTAAAGTTACTTTAATGAAGACCAAGAGGGATTTCTCTCTGCCATGGTAGTGGCTAATCTGTTTACATTTCTGAACTTTTTGTTATATTTTATATCTGTGTTTATTGAGTCAATGAAATTGCTGTGTGTTTAAGAGGAATAAGTCTGGAAAGAGTAACTTTGACATTTCAGTGGAGTATGTGTGAGGACACCAGCAGCTGCATTAAAACCATAAGGCCTCCAATGGGATTAGATAGAAAGTGTCAGGAATAAGGGTTGGTGTTTTTTTGGGTTTTTGTTGATTGTCCTGTAGATTTTAAGTTGTGTGTGTATGAGAATCTTAGGTTTTATAATCTGTTGCAGTTATATCATATGCTATTAAAAGTACTTCTACGTTGCTGTGTTAAAATCCCATAGAGAACATTACTCATTGTCATGAAGGCCCAATACAATATTTACATACTAATCATTCATTTCTAAAAGTATCTTGCATCAGAGAATCACACAATGTTTTCCTTGGATGTATTAATGAAACCTTGTTTTACTTATAAGCATTACTGTGCTTCTGTTTAGACAGTAGAAGAAAAATGGGCAAAGGAGCATGCCCGTAATCTAATGATGTGCTAGTGATGAGGGCATGAAGGGATGTTATGGATGGGAACTGCGGCTTCCAGTTTACACTGTGAGACTTGCATGTCTGGGCTCATTACCTTAGGCTACCTTTATTGTTAGAGGAGACAGATGAGCATTTTTAAGTTTGATGCACCTGAATGTACTTTACATGTCTAGGATGAGATGAATTGTGTCGTAGAAATGGCTTTCTCTTCATTAATGATGATGGGAGTCCAGACAAGAACCAAATGTGTCAAAATCTACAATAGAAGTACCTTCATTTGAACAGATGATTCCCTTCCCAAAGGTTCTAACTGTAATTCCTCTGTATCTTACCACTACCCTACAGTTCATCCCAGAAGAAATAAATTCCCTGGGTTAATGTACTTTGCTATGATAATAACCCACACTACTTACCTGAAAGCTTTAACTTTTGCCATGTTCTCAGTCATGGCAGTGGCAGCTGCACCTGCTCCTGCTGGACTACTGTATTTATCTGTGCCAGAGCCACCAGCATTCTGCATTAGGGGGGCATTGATTAGTCTGAGCATACTGCTGGACCAGCGTGCTCCAAAGGGCCAGAAGGCCTCCCTGGTTTTTGTGCTCTGAGGAACATAATGTAGCGACACTATGAGGACTGGACTGGGCTGGTAACCACAAAGCCAACATGTTTCTCCGTCCTGGGTACGATGAAGCATCAGTGCTGGCTAGGTCAGGTGGCCTAGGTGATCAGGCTGTGCTCAGTATGAAATTGTCTCCCTGGCTGGAATTATGTTGTCCCTGTAAATCGTAGAGTCAAAATTTGTTCAGTCCTAAGCCCCTTCAGAATTTAGACCGTTCTAGACAATGTCAGTCCAGAGGCATAGTTGCCTTACTCTCCCTTCTCCAAGTTTCCCACCCAGTAAGCTACTGATAGATAACTGGAGTTGTTTGTTAGGAACTTTGTTCATGCACTTATTTGATTTAATAGGTTGTCCTGGTTTGAGGTAGAACAGAACCAACTTTCTGTTCAGTAGTTTTACTTTGTAGCTAAGCCTCTTCTAACTCTCTGAAATAAACACCATATTGTGCAGAAAACTGTTCTCAGACTGATAAGACCTGTGTTTTCAGTTGATGCCAAGGAACGGAATGTAGAGAGGCTCTTCTTTATACTTAGTACTGTAACAACCAAGGTCAGCTCACTTGTTATTTGCCCTGCTGGAGGGTCGGATGTGGAAAAGCGTAGAGGGGTCCCACCTGTGGGGAGGAGTGGACAGGACAGGCGACCCAAACCTGACCAATGAGGGTATTCCATCCCATCTGCCCCATGCTCAGTATAAAAGCTGAGGGATCAAAGGGGTCAACCTCTTTCTTCAGTGGTCAGTGACCGAGGAGGACCCTGTCTGCCTCTGTTCCCGATCTGTGCGTTCCAGATCCATAACCCAGTTCCTGTCTGTCACTGAGTCCAGTCTGGGACTTCCCCAGCACCTGCCAGTGACGTTATCCTGGGAGCTTGATACAGTTTTGTATATATTGTATCTATTTCATTATTTCCTTTTTATTATTAATATTTCATTAAAGTAGTTTAGTTCCTTCTAAACTCGTAGATCTCTTTATCTCTCTCCTTCCTCTCCTTGGAGCAAGAGGTGGGGGAGAGCATCTATAGCCTCATTATGGGCCAAGGCGGCCTAAACCACAACATTTGTGTGATTGTTTATAGCCCATATAAACTGACATTTGGTCCAGAAAGGTGGAGTTGCTGAGCTATTACTTGTAATTATTAGATTTCTAAGCCCATATTAAAAGCAATTAGTTGCTTTTAATATGGGCTTGTGCTCAGCAATGCAGTAAATTAAGCTGATAGATGTTACGTTATTGTGTTGTTCATATTGCCCTGTCACTTGTAAATTGTGCGGTTTAATTATGTCCTGACCAATGTGTTTATATTGCTGCAGTAACACTATCAGGCATTAGTATTAAATTCAGCACAATCTGTACTGGTTTTAACGATCAAAATTAAGCTCCTTAGGTCAGACTTGTTTTATTAGTTAAACTAAAGGAAGGAACATACAATGGTCCAGTATATTTCATCTATGTGAAAGCTATTTTTGAAACATGTCTAGGACTCTTAAATTCCAAGATATATTTTCAAAAGCACTTGATGGGAATCACACAAAAAAATCAGATGCACTAAAAGTACTGGACAGCTGCCTGGCAGAAAAGGACCTGGGGATGTTGGTCGACTGTTGGCTGAACATGAGCCAGCAGTATGCCCAGGTGGCCAAGAAGGCCAACAGCATCCTGGGTTGTGTCAGGAACACCATGGTGAGTAGGACTCAGGAGGTGATTGTCCCCATGTACTCGGCAGTGGTGAGGCCCCACCTCAAGTACTGTGTCCAGTTTTGGGCCCCTTACCACAAAAAAGACATTGAGGTGCTGGAGCAGGTCCAGAGAAGGGCAACAAAGCTGGTGAGGGTTCTGAAGCACAAGTCTTATGAGGAGAGGCTGAGGGAGCTGGGGTTGTTCAGTCTGGAGAAAAAGAGCCTGAGGGGAGACCTCATTGCTCTCTACAACTACCTGAAAGGAGGTTGTAGAGAGGCGGGGGTCGGTCTCCTCTCCCAAGTCATATGTAATAGGACAAGAGGAGATGGCCTCAACTTGCACCAGGGGAGGTTTAGGATGGATATTAGGAAAAATTTTTACACTGAAAGGGTTATTAAGTGTTGGAATGCGCTTCCCAGGGAAGTGGTTGAGGCACCACCCCTGGGGGTATTTAAAAGACGGCTTGACATAGTGCTTAGTGACATGGTTTAGTGATGGATTTTTATCAGAGTTAGGTTGATGGTTGGACTAAATGATCTTAAAGGTCCCTTCCAACCTGGACAACTCTATGATTCTATGATTCTGTATTTTTGCGATGATTTTTCATGTTGAAAAACCAAATCTTTGTTGGCCCTCCAGACTACTCTTTTACCACTTATGATAGGTGAAAAGGAGACAGAATTAGCATTAGTGGGCTGGTTTAGTACAATATTATAGAAAGGAGCAATTGTGAGTGTATTTTCTGAAATGTTAAATCCTCGTGAAGCATTGGGTCTTAAAGTTTCATAGTTAGAAGGTCCTTAACATCACATTTCATTTCATAATTTATAGGTATAGCATTTCCAGAGGTGGTTTCTTTCCTTAACAAAAACAATTAAGGAACTATTACTATTTTTCTTTCACAGGGTCATCACCATAGTTTTACTCTGGAACTAAGGTACTGCACTAGTAGCAGATATTTGTTTCAAATCTGTAAACCTGAATGAATGTCTATGGGTACAATAGCAGAGAGGGACTGATACTCAGTCTGCAAAAAATGACATGGAAATTGGAGTTAAAATTTCAACTTAAGTGGGAACATATTTACCCACAACAAGATTGCTGCTTTACTTTAAGAAGGTGTTAATTTGGTCATGGAGTAAATTTAAATCTTTACAGGGTAGTTTTGTGCTATTCTCTGCTCCTTTTTACCTCTGTCTTGGAGAAGAAAAGCATGCCTCAGTTCTCACTCTCTGCTTAGAGAAAGTATAGATTAAATGAGGATTCTTCTTTATACTGAAAGTTTATTCCTGAAGATCTTTCTGTATGCATGCTAGTGTTTCAACTCAAAGCAGACAGTAGGATAACAGTAGGAGTTGTTTTAGTTTCCAGGGATTTTGATGCCTGAAACAAGAAGTTGATTCCTTGTATTCCCCATAGATGTCCTCTTTCCTCAGTCCATTTCATTGTACCTTCACACAAATAAAATAAAAGTAGTGCAGCTGAACTAATTCACTTGTTTGGGTTTCTGCCTGCACTCTTGGAATCTGCTCCAGCAAAGTCTCATCTTTTAATACTCACGTGAGCAGTAGTACAGCCGTGCACCATCTGCATCCTAGACTAATTGTATTCATCTGATAATGTCTTAGAAACCAAAACATTATGAAGTCTTAAGCAGACAAGATGAAGTCTTAAGCAGACAAGAAGCGTAATGCTTGACATAATGTTTCCTGCACTTTTTTCAGTGAAGCTGTTTTGTAACATCTGCCTGATACTGGAATAAACCATGCAATTAATCTAACAGTCCTAATGACAAAAGGATGTGACAGATCAGAAGCAAGCATATAAGGTTACCCCTTACCCTTTAGCAACCGTATGCTGAAATCTCTTTTGTGCAAGGCACAGTTGGTGCAAGACACATATGGAGTATGCAGTTTCACAGTCTGGATACGGTATCTCTGCCACACAGATGAAATATGAGCCAGTATATCCAAAGACCTCTGTCAGCAAGCAAAAGTTTTATGTGTCTAGCCTGCCATAGATGACTGTTTACTGGAGTTTTGGAGGGTATTATGTCATTTGGCTGAAGGGGTGTTGGATGCGTACCTTTGTATTAGAAATTGTTACATTGTGCCTCTACTAGTGTGTCTATCTAAAAACTGGAGGGAACATCAAATGTACAAGCTTTGAAGGAAATCTACCGCTGTAGGCCAGAACAGCTACATATCACATCAGTGTCATAGATGTAATGTGCTTCACTAAATTACGTTAGACTTTGAATAGTACAGTTTGCGTGGGGCCTACACAATTCCAGAAGCACCCTTAGATTTTTAGTAAGTTGTCAAGACTTATCATTATGTTTATAATAAAGTAAATTTCAGGCCTCTAGAGAGGTCTGGGTAGACTTCTGAAAGTTATCTGTTATCTTGTGTTGAAATATATCAGCATGAGCATTTTACCACTGTGACCTTAATTTAACTCCTGTTCAATCCAGTGGTCAAAATGTATTTGAATCCAAATGTATGTTTGCATTGCAAGCAGGTGATAATTTTTCCATATTCAGAACATTTCAGTTTTGCCTGTTGTTTTTTCTCTTTTTTTTTTTTTTCTTTTAGTAAGTAGTGGAAAATGTAGTGCCAATGTTCATGTTTCTTTTAATATAACGAAGTTGGAGCTGAAAGAAACAGAAGAGTGGTGATGCTTAGCAGAATTTGGAAAATCCTGATTTCCTGGCAGTAATAGGTTATTCCATTGCAATTATAACTGGTGTAGTCAGTATTTGAAGTTTTCTCCTATATTTATCATGTTCCTTTATAATGATCAGGTTCTCTAAATTTATATATTGCTTATACCACACTTTTCATGCCAGCTTAAGCAGGTATATTAAAGAATGAATCACAGAGTAGTGGATTTTATCTTGAACTCCCAGATGCCCCTCATCAGTCTGGCTCTGACCTAAATGGAGCTAATCTTGTTTTATTTTATATAACTTGTAGTATGTTGTCCTGTTCTTAAAACAGGAAGTGTGCAAGAAGAATATTTCTATAATTGCATGTACTCCCACACACATATAATAATTTAATAATTGAACCTGTCTGCACATGATGATATAAAAAGCAGCAAATGTAGGTGGTTTACACTGTCTTTGTATATTTGCCTGATTGTTTTCCATAGTTGAACCTAGGGTTAGAAACTCAATAGAGACAAAATGGGATGTAGCCAGCAGCCTTTGCTTTGCTGTGTGCTGTCAGGCCCCTGAATTGCTGTTTAGTTGGCACTTAAACCAAAGCCTGCTGCAATTCCTGGATGTGACTGTGAGAAACTCTAAGAAGAAGACTGAAGAAAGTGAGAAAGAAAAAAAGCACAAGGAAAATGAGTCCTCTTTTGGAACAAAGAGAGGACTAGGAGGGATAAAAATTCCTTATAGAGAAAAAACAATAGGGGAAGCATTTCCAAATCTTTGTCTTATCTTACAGCATTGCTGAGATGTGTGTTTTCAGCATGTGAAGCAGTATGGGAGAAGCTGTCTATTAACTACCATCCAGTTTGCTATAATCGTGGCATCTGCAAATACGTATCCAGTGATTTGTAGCTTGGTACTCCTTGGGTATTACTGGTGGTTCCTAAAGAAATATCTATAGTCGAAGTTTCAAGTCTTGCTGAAGCCAGAGTAGTGGTCTGCAAGACAATAACTCCCTCAAAAAACTGCTTGCTTAGAAACTTGTTTTTGTGGTTTGCCATCCTGGGTTCTTATGCATTTCTTTAAAGAAAACATAGTCTTCTGTTCCTGCTGTGTTAGGATAGGGATTCAGTCTTCTCAGTCACCTGTGTGGCAGTTTTTTCAGAGAGCCTATGTATTATTATTTGGGAGTGCTCTTGGGATCTGTGGTGATTGCTGCTTCAAAAGTTATGATGGCATCTCTCTAATAGGAGATATTGTGTGTGATACGGCTGGGTTTACTCAAATAATTTGGGGCTGGATTAAAACCATAACGTATGGAATGCACGGGTGGCAAAAGATGTGATTGAAATGCGATAAAGAATAGCAAGGTAGCAATGCAATTTCCTAACCATGTATTTATGTAGTAACCAGAATGATGAAAGCATCCTAAAGGGGAGTAGGTCTAAGGCTGTTTTGGCTTAATACCAATTTAGGGCTAAGTTAAGTGCTAAAATTTGTGTCAACATTACTAGCATTCTCAGTATTGTTAAAGATTCTGTAAAACTCTAATGGATAAATTAAAACGTTAAAATAAATATAATAAAGTAATGTAGAAGTTCTAAATGTATGGTGAAAAAAAATCTCAATGCCATTATTTTCTGGGTGTTGCAGGATGTGTGCTTCTGGTAGGAAGTAGGAAAAGGAAAGAGATACAGAACCTGGGCATGGAGACATTCAACAATATAACAGATACTCTTGTTTCTACTATGATGTGAGCCAGGGTGTATGGTATCTAGTCCATGGTCTGGATAAATGGGTGAAAAGTGTCTTCCATTTGAAAGACTGTATAGAAGTGAGGGGAGGGTTGGGGCAGGGTAGAAACTTCAGGTGCTAATCACCTTCTAAGACCAAGCAATAAGTGAAATTTTGGGAGGATATTCTTTGGTGTTGCTTTTCTTCAGCTAAATACAATTAACATGAATGTAAAAATTATGATTTATGTTAGGTTCTCCAAATTATTTGCAAAAGCTGTATCTTGTAGCCCTTCTGGGAATACTTTTAAGTCAGTTTTCCAGCAGCAGAATATGAATGGATAATGAGGTGCCATATATTCAGATTCCCAAATTGGGAGTGAGCTGTTAAAAGAATAAGATCGAAGACTCAGAGTCTGCGTGCAGGTAGCACAGATACTTCAGGGCTGTTTATCCCAATGACTTCTCCGAGCATTTTGTTGGCTTTCCTCCTTCTGGTCTCACAAAGCCTGTTTTTTCTCTTCAGTGATCTTCTGGATTGTTGGTGGGTTTGGTTTTTTTTGCTGTAATTACTCTGAAACAACCTCTGCTTCTGACGTCGTAAGGGTAATGTGAGTGTGTGAGCCTTATGAAATCTTATTTTGAGGGAGTAAGTATCGTACTGGTCTATGGTTTACACACATTTGTCAAGTGATAATACTGGAGGTGCTGTGAATTCCTCCACTGCTGTAACCACTGTAAGCACCTGTTGGTTTGGATGTGTCTTTGATACAGCAGCCTCTCCTGCAAAATACGTTCCCCGACATCTACAGTCTCTTAGTGAAAAGTACCAGGACTTAGCTGCCTTTTAGCAGTTCCCTTTAAAGCTCTTCTGTCCAGCTCTACCTTAGATTTGAGGCCATGGGATGAGGTATGGTGGAAAGTGACCTTAAAGTTTCAAGGCTTCATTAAGAAACATCACCACAGGACCTCCCTCCTGACATTTTAGTTATATTAGCAAAAAAAAGTTTGTAATGGTGTTGCTCTGTTCAGAGACTAAGAGACCTTCCTTTTGAGTCAAAGGATGTGCTACACACAAGTGTACAAGTAAAAACAGGATGCTACCAGGTTTTCTTTTTTCTTGGTCAGAAATTGTTAGGGAGTTACTGAAATCATGGTGTGGGAAACATGCTGCATAAACTAGTTCTGTTGGAGGAAGCTTAGCCACCCTGACAACTCCCAGCTTCAAACTGTGCCAGCTTCACAGTCAATTTTTGATTAAAATCAGCAATTGGCTTTTAGTTAGAGCTATACTGAGCAGTGCCAGGCTGTGGGGAACCACTCTAGTTCAAAGCAGAGTCCTTCAAATGGTGCTCTCCAGAGATTGTCAGCTGTGCTTTCCCTGTTTGCTGGCAGCTATGGCTGCACAGACCAGAAGGAGTACTCAGTTATTTTGCTTCAGAGTAAACTGCTTGCTATAATGGTCAGGAAAGAACTCATCTTAACCCTCCCTGATGGTAATTTTTGCATGTTGTATGAATAATGATTTTTTTGTTCTCTTCTTTCTGTAGTATTGGGTATTTACTGGCCACAGCTGTGGGCAACTTGGTTTGAAAAGCCAGTTCCTTAGCTTGCAGTGAAGAAAGTTTTCCTTTTTTTATACCTGTTAAGAGCTTGGTCTTATAGTTCTGTCACAGTAAATTGTTTGGCTATGGTTAGAAGCAGAGTAATGCATAATGCAGAATGGTTTAGGGGAACACAAAAACCTGATCTCAGAGGTAGTGCTGGGTGAGAGCTGCTGTGACCACAAACCGTAAAGAGTTATCAAATACTGCACTTCTGCTTATAAAGTGCTTACTGCAGGGACTAATTAAAAAACTACCCAAACACACCTTCCAGGTCAGTTTGTGAATAGGTTTTGTTTGCTGTGTTAAATGCCTTTTGTTTCTTAGAGCATATTGCTAGTGCATTGCTCCTCTAGTGGTGGTGTGTTATGGTCTGTGCGGGGCTAGCCAGTCAGTATGGTCCTGGCTACTTACTATCTGCTAAAATGCATTAAAGGACAGCACATTTTTTCTGTCCTGTATTCTCCCCAGGTGAGCAATCCTTGTTACAGCAACAGTTGTATCATGAGTTCTGTTGGGTTCTCCCAGTTACAGAGTAGGCTGGCTGTCCTCAGAGGTGATAGTTACTGTCCTCAGCGTTCTTTCCAATATTAAGTTTTTGATATATCATGTCTCTGACTTCATTTAATTGGTTTTGTTGTATTTCAGGTATCACAGATGGCAAAGAAAACACTGTTTTTTTTCTCCAAGTCTCTGCCAGACTGCTGATTTAGAGTTCTGGATTGTGGATCATTACGTCACTCTAGGTATTGTTTCTGGCTTGGTGGGGGAGATGCGGGGCATACATGTATCTAGCAGATAGTCTGTTTTTCCCCCTACGCATAATAATAGGTCATTTTAACCAAATTATAAGGTTGAACATGATAAAGTTGCAGGGTGGAGATCAGAATGGTTCTCTGGAAAAAAGTCTCTTCAGCCATCAAATCAGATTAATCCTGCAAATTAAGAACCAACGTATAAATCAATGTGGTGGATAATTTATTTCTCTGAGTTTTGAAAGCACAGATCACACAAAAAGACACTTCTGACCCCACCACCAACCGCATAGGCTATGCCTTGTGCCTGCATCCTGCTGGAGCGCAGTATGACTTGCGAAGTCAGAGGCTACTGGTACACCAGACCCTTGACCTACAAAATCATCATCACCCTCACATCTGTGGACTCTTTTGTATTCTTCAAAAGACACAAATACCTTGACTTTCTGTTTCCTTGGTTTGAGTTTGAAAACGTCCATAATGAGCTGCAGTTGCTGCTGCTCTCCCTACCGGCCATATTGAGCGCTTTGATGCAAACCATGGGAAACAAAGATTTCTTACATTTCATACACTTAGGTTTTCTGATGACCATGCAGAGCTGTGGTTAAAGTCAATGGATTGGGTCCAACAGCTGCTGGAGCTCCATTTCAGAACAAGGTTTTAGATTTATGGTTTAAATAATTAGAAGATATTTGCTATTAAATTATTGAGCTTTTTTCCATATCCTTACATTTGTAAAGAACCATGCATTTTATCCTGCCTTGATCAGCTCTGCTTTAAAAAGACAAATAAATCCTGTCTCCCCTTTACTAATACTGAAGCTGATCTCCTACTGGAGCGTTTAGCGTATCCCGCTCAGTTTTGAGTTACTGGCAGTCAGTTTGAGGAGCTGCATAGGTCAGGGTTGACCTCAATAACTGACTCCCACACGATTTTAGGCAAATTTTGTCCCTCAGTAACATGGAGTTAAGACTAATTTTTTGTAACTGAAAATCAGCATGCCCATGTTGAGAATTATCAGTGTTTGTTAAATAGAGTGCAGCACTCCAATTGAAGATGCTTCTTTGCAGACCGTTGCTTTGGAAAACATCTCTGAGCTTCTTAGGACAGTTGCTGAGGCACTGTGTCACCAACCTTGCCTCTCCCCTGTGCATCATCCCCACATTAACTTGAACTTTGGTGGGAGAAGACAAAGGCTAAAGGGATGTCAGCTGACCTTCTTATGTCTGGTTTTCAGTATCTACTCTTGCAGGAACTCCCGTTTTCTGCATGGACTGGTAGTTAATTGTCTCTGCCAGCATAGTGTACTAACATGGCTTTACCTTTGTATCTCTGTTTCTTTGCATGCTTTCCCTAGACAAGAAAACAAGTGGTTTTAATTGAAATGTCACTGAGATGGAATATATGGGTTAGTTTTTTTTTTTTTTCCTTGAAGCAGAACACATACATGGTTTTCTAAAGCTAAGATTTAGACCAAAAATAAAACTCAGTGCGGCGACTTCATGCAGAGTAGGGCCCTTGAAATTCTAGGGGATAAACTGTTGCCTTCTAGCAGATAAGCCATTGTATTGCCTTGTACAGAAAGACGTGCCCTCTGATCACAGAATCATAGAACGGTTTGTGTTGGCAGGGACCTTAGAGATCATCTTGTTCCAACCCCCCTGCCACGGGCCAGGACACCAGCCGCTAGACCAGGTCTTTACACAAAGGAGAAAAGTAAAGCCCTGACATGAGGTCTGAGACCACATTTGTGTGTGTGTGTGTTTTGCTGTTCTCTATCATTCACATAGCCTGATTGGCATTTTTTTCAACAGACTTCAGTGGACTTAGTTTTAAGCTTTTGTATGGGAATTACGTGAATATCCTGAGAGTGCAGGAGTGAGCAAGAAATCGTATTTTAGCTCTCTTGCTGTCTATTTAATTGTGCCAGTGCTTTTAAAAGCCAGAATGAAGATTTAAGAGTGAATTAAGCTGAAGAAAGAGATTTGTGAAGTTGAACCATAGTTTAATAAGCAGCTCTTACTGTCTTGGAAAAGGGGAGTGTTCAGAGTGTAAAAGTAAAATTTTATCTCTGTTGAAGTCAGTATCAGAGCTCCCACTGACCTCAGCATAGTCAAATTTTCACCTTCAGAAATAGGTTGTAGTCAGAAATGAAACACACTGGAGCAGACAAATGTGTATTATCATAGGGAACGACCATGTAATTTAGTTTGTATCTCCTCTTCAAGGCCATTACAATTTTCTAACTCCTTTCACCAGTCCTCTGTGTATTTTTTTTATAAAGGAATGAAGGATAACAGTTCTCTGTTGCAGCAAGTGCTGCAATAAGCATGCTACAATTGTAACAGCCATACATTGTTGTGGTGAGGACTCCACAGAGACTGAAAGATTTTGAAAGAAGCAGGGTTAGTGAGGTGGTTTTATTGCTACTCCTACGGCAGTAAGTAAGCTGAACCACAGTATGGTAACTGTTTACAAGAGTGATGATTCTAACAGCAGCTGGCCAAACAAGGCACATGCGTTCATAAAGGCTTTGTTTTATTAGTGGTGGAAGGACACAGCAGGTCACAAGGGCTTGATAAATGAAGGCAAAGGCTGTTTGTGTTCTTACAGAGAATGTGGTTTAGTGACTGTGCTTGCACATGTGCTAGCCACAGCTCAGACCAGTAAAAGCCTGTGGACCAGGAAAAGAACCGGAAGAACAAGGGTGTGTAACAAAAACAGCATTCAAAGGGACTGTCAGAACTGCATGCTTCACTGTGATCTGTCACTGTCAAACTTCAGCCTCAGTAGTTGCTTGAGCTAAAGGGAGTTCCCCACCTGCTTTAAAGGTTTGAGAGGTCCAAAATGATCATGGCAAACACTGTGATTCACTAAAGTGGCCGTGGCTGAAAAAACACTCCCACAGGTTTCCTATTCCATCTGTCTCATCCTCTGCCTTCCACACAGGCCTTTCCTTATGCTGGCCTCTTCCCTGTGCTGTGTGGCCAAGCAGGGGATGGAAGAAATTGATTAGGATGAAAAATGGGTGGTTTCTTTAATTATTGCCATTTATGTCTTAGTCGCATACAGCTCCCTGCAAGGGAATATATAAACACCTGGGCCAGGTATCATAGGGGAGATGACAAGAAGGCAGGAACATGAAAGAGGAGGAGGTGAGACAGGGTTGACTTTTCAGAAAAATATTGTAGCTGTACCTACCCCTGTACAACTGTCAGTCTGTAGAAGGTCAAGACCTTAAATTCCTGAATGAGAGAGGAACAGAGGCTGAACTTCAGTGTAATCTAAACCATGCATTTTTTGCAGTTTCTTTTCTGTAGTTCTCAGAGATAATTATTTCAGTTTCTTAAACTGTGTGCTACAGTAAGACTATGTTCCTGACTGGATTGCCACAGATGCTGTTACAATATAAACTTGCAGTGAACAGAAGTGTGTGCCAGGGTATGCTTAGTATCTTACAGTGATCAATGTATATTTCCATAACTTCAGATGAGGTGTAATTACATTTAACACTTGTAAAAGGCACTAGAATGATACTGGTTGAGAGGCGAGTCCTCTGTTAAAACACAAAAGTTTATCTGCATGGTGAAAAGCATGCTTCATTTGTGTTACCAAACAGCACTTATTACCTAAGATTTGAGCAGTCGTATCTGATTCTACTGCTGTCAAACAGCTGATCTACTTCATTGTAGAAATGACTGTGATTCAAGTCAACTTCTAATTGTTTTGTTGTTCTAGTTTTCCTAGGGAAAGCAGGACTTCTCCTTTTTGTATAGAAGGGAAATTTGTTGAAAATGGAGTTAAGTGGTTGTAAGTAAAGTGTTGGGATACTAAAATGCAATAGTTCTACCTAACATCACCTCTGTAATATGCTTATGACAAATCTGATAATATCATTAATGGTATTTGTATAAAGAGGCCTGCAAACATAATTTTTTATCCCTTGACACCCACCCAAGCCATTGCTACTTATTCACAACAAAGGGACTGACCCTATTCTTTAGCCTTTATTATTTTTTCAGTTTTATCCCTATGAAAATCTCTGTATTTTGGCAGAATCATATAGCTTCATTTTATTCCCTTTGTCAAATGTTGCTGTAATATTAACATAACAGAAGCTGATCAAATATAGTTATTGTTTGTCACGTTATGTAACTATGTTCGTTTTTAAGGTACCCAGTTTTGTAGACAGTTATCCATTGTATTTTACTTCCCCTTTCCAATCTTTTACCTTAGAAATGGGGTGGAGTTGTTGTTAGTCAAAACAAGAAAATAATCAAAGGTCATTTATATTTACTCCATTAAGCCTTGACACTTTGATTATGAAAATACTATTTATGCTGCTTTCTGTGATCTTTTACAATTGTGGCTTTTATGAGTCTTGTGAAACCACTTGCTTTTTTTTTTTTTTTTCCCCCCATGCACAGTCAAAACAAAGGCTAGTTATTGCATGTCCAATGAATGGATGTTGCTATATGTGAAAACTGTTTCTGACTATGGGAAGGCTTCTTTCCAGTCAGTGCTTTCCACCTGAGTACTTTGAGGCTGCAGTGTTGTTATTGTGGTTATTGCATAGGCATTAGTGTAAGGTAATCCTAGTAGCTTCAGGGGAAAGGGAAGAACTTGGAGAAGCCCCAGGAATCCTTTCTTGGGGAGGATGTTAAGACAAATTCTGATTTTTTTTTTTTTTTCCTAAGGTTTCTGGGACTTCTACCACAATAAATAAAAGCATATTCCTGTCCTGAAGCATCAGTAATCTTCCTTTCACTGGATGCTACCATTTACTATTGTTACTTTGTCTATTAATTGACATGCTCTAGGTTTCCTGTAAACAACACAGAAACCATGGACAAAGGCTGCAGCAGGATATTGTTGTCCATAATAGTGATGTTTCTACCTGAAAACTGTCACTGTAGAAGCCATGGAGAAGGTATTCAAGCCAGCACCTGGGAAACTGAGACATTGTTTACACATATCTGTGTATACTTAAGTCTTACAATAATAATCAGACACCGTTAATTCTGGGAGCTTAGCCTTTATGGAATTTGCAAGGTTGTTGAGGATAGGATGGAATGTACAAAAACATAACACTGACCCTGGTTCCTGTGTTTGTGTATGCTGCTTTTGAGAGACATTTTCTCAGAAACATAAATTTGGTTTTGTCCTTTTTGCTTTCCCTTTCAACTCCGGCAAATCTTAATCTTTTTGTGTACAAGGGAGGGGAGGGGTTTTTGCCCCTTCTCATATCACGAAGTTTTCACTATAAATACAAATAATTGCACGACTTTTTTTTTTTTTTTTTTTCCCCCTTGTGATTTCAGGTAAAATTTTGCTGAAGTGCACAAATTTCAGTACAAGAACAAAATTTCAATTTCAAATTTCAGCACAAATAGATACAAGAAATATTATTGTTGCTACTCGGCTGATTTTTACTTTGTAAATAGGAAAAGTGCTTTCAGATTACAGGACAGGCCTTTCCTTACTGACTCATTCTTTGTACATCAATGTGTTAAATGGAAAACCTGTTCATTTTATAGTATAATACTGGCTCTCAAACATGAGCTTGGAAGTAGAAAGAGTGTACATTTGCTCAATCAGAATGGAGCACGGTATGTGTATGTGCCTCCATATAAAGTATTTGCTGTAGTAAAATGGCCCTTGTATGGACAACCTTCATACAAGTTTGGCTTGTATGAAGCCAAACATGAGAAGTCTACAAAGTGTTGGACCTTAATGAGATTTGGAACAAATGTGTGCTTTCCTGCAAGCTTCAGCTGGCTTTGGATCAGACTGTGCTAGTGCTCAAAATGGAGACATATTTTGTAAAGAAAAATGTAAAAATCATCTGCTGCAGACTTGGTTTTCAGACAGCGTCTATGTGTTTGGTGCTGGAGAAGTATCCTCACTGTCTTGGTTAATAAAATTGGAATTATACCAGCTACCTTCACAGCAGCCCTCAAAAGCTTGCGTAATGCTCACTAGAGTGCTTTGATGAAAGGTCTGTGTTTACGAACAATGTGTCATTTAACATCCTTATTACCTGTGATTTTAATAGAAAGTATATGACAAAATTATATAGTGTATTTGTAACTTAGCAGTGACTCAGACATGATGGTGATTGTGGTGTGTGGTTTGTTGTGGGTGGTTTTTTTTAGTGGTATCTGCATGAGTAGGACTGGTTTATTAGTTACATATGTTGACTTGGTGTTGTGGTTTTGGCCAAATTGACTAATCGGAATGACAGTGCCCCCTCACCTCGGCCCTGCCAAAGAGGAGAGGAAGAGATAAAGAGATTTATGAGTTCAGAAAAAACTAAACTACTTGAATGAAAATATTAATAAATACTGAAAATAATAATAATAAAAAATTAAAAACTTTATACAATATATACAAAACCATATCAAGCTCCCAGGATGACAATCAAGTCACCAGCAGGCACAGGGAAGAGTCCCAGACTGGACTCAGTGATGGACAGGAGCTGGATTCCGGATCTGGAGTCAGGAATGCTCAGATTAGGATCAAAGGCAGATGGACAGGATCCTTCTCAGATGTAGGCCATTAAAGAAAGATAGTTGTTCCTTTGATCTCTCAGCTTTTATACTGAGCATGGGGCAGATGGGATGGAATACCCTGTTGGTCAGGTTTGGGTCACCTGTCCTGTCCACTCCTCCCCACAGGTGTGACCTCTCTATGCTTTTCCGTTTCTGACCCTACAATGGGGCAAATAATGAAATTAGCTGACCTTGGTTGTTATAGTAATGAGCATAAGCAACAGCCTCTCTGCATACTGTTCCTTGGCATAATCAGATCTTACCACTCCGAGAGTGAACATATATGCTGTTATTTTCAGAATTTATTTAGTTAGAAGAGGCCCAGCTAAAAAGTACAATTACTGCACAGAAAATTGGTTCTGTTTTACCTCAAACCAGGACACTTGGTATACCTGATATTGGGCTGAGTTGCTGTCTCTATATGTGCATGTTTCTGCATAAGGCTGGGGGCAGCATTGGTTGCTGTGGTGCTGATGCCATGGATGAAGCTTGTGAGGGTCTGGTTCTTTGTTCTGAGATCATGTCCAAATCTGTGGTTACCATCCTTAGTCATGGCTCTGCCTGCAAGGGAATTCACCAAACTGCATTGTTCATGCCATGGAATAGTTCCTCAGGAAAAGCTGTTGGTGACTGTTGCGCATCTTCAGAAATACATTGGTCTGAAAAGAAAGAAGAGAACCTGAAGTGTTCGGAGGAGTTATGTGAGCTTCCCATGTCAGGACAGACATATATTAAGCATCTAGTGCAGAAAAGCATCCAGAACATTGTCTTTGTATACCATCAAACCAAACACCATAGCCACAACACCATTCTTTATGCCCCATTATATAGTTAGGATCTGTCGTAAAAGATCAGAAGCCAGTTTCTATCGCCTTTGACGCAGGTGTAAGTCAGGAGGTGTTCTGCTAGCATTACTGTGATATGAGAGGAGATTGCAAAATATCTGTTAGCAACAGTCAAATTTAATTTTACGTGGAAGGAGGGTGGGTGCTACTGTACCACTGATGTTATGAGAGTTGTGATCCAATCTAACCAATGCCACAATGTTGTTCACAGTGTTTCATATCTGAAGTAACTCTCCCAGGACCAAGTGAGATAATGAAACTGGGAGTGTTTCTCATTCTTGTCAGATTGAAAATTGTCATGGAAGTGAAAGTGGTGGTTGGTAAGCCAAGTTACAG
Organism: Numenius phaeopus; assembly: GCA_030770645.1. Lineage (NCBI taxonomy): Eukaryota > Metazoa > Chordata > Aves > Charadriiformes > Scolopacidae > Numenius > Numenius phaeopus. Next base: position 49,796 of record JARKVS010015473.1, on the reverse strand, counting down.
TCCCAGTATTTAAATATAATAGAATGGTTTGGGTTGGAAGGGACTGTAAAGATCATTGAGCTGCAAGCCCCCTGCCCTGGGCAGGGACACCTTCTACTAGACCAGGTTGCTCAAAGCCCGATCCAGCCTGGCCTTGAACACTTCCAGGGATGAGGCATCCACAACTTCCCTGGGAAACCTGTTCCAGTGTCTCACCACCCTCACAGTAAAGAATTTTTTCCTACTATCTTGTCTAAATCTTCCCTCTTTAAGTTTAAAACCATTACTCCTGATACACTGATCACAGGAAGTGATACCACACTCCCTGATCAAGAGTACCTCCCCAGCTTTCCTGTAGGCCCCGTTTGAGTACTGGAAGGCTCCTATAAGTAGTGTCCCTGGAGCCTTCTCATCTCCAGGCTGAACAACCCCAACTCTCTCAGCCTGTCTTCATAGGAGAGGTGCTCCAGCCCTCTTGATCGTCTTTGTGGCCCTTCTCTGGAGTCGCTCCAACACGTCCTTCTTACATTGGGGAGCCCCAGAGCTGGAGGCAGTACTCCAGGTGGGGTCTTACCAGAGTGGAGTAGAGGGAGAGAATCACCTCCCTCGACCTGCTGTCCATGCTTCTTTTGATGCAGCCCAGGATACAGTTGGCTTTCTGGGCTGCCAGTGCATGTTGCCGGCTCTTGTTGAGCTTCTCAACCAAGATCCCTAAGTTCTTTTCCTCAAGGCTGCTCTCATTCTGTTCTCTGCCCAGTCAAGAGGTTTTGCTCACCATTTGTTGTTGACGTTACCTGATGAGTTTTCCTTTCGCTAATGTTATGTGATTTTGAAGCAATATCTTTGCTTTGTAAGTCCGACACTATAAAGTTTTAATTGGCAGTATGTGATCTAGGATGGAATAACAAACCTCTCATCACTGACTGTTGATTCAAACACAGTGCAGCAGCATGTTGGAAGTCTAATGGTGAATGAATTCCTGCGATGGCTTAGTGATTCAGTCTAAAGCAGAGGAGTGGCCATCTCACCATTAACTTCCGCCACTTTATTGCCTAAGCAGTAAAGACACTTTTAAAGCCCAAAGACTCTGGCTAGAGCTTTGACATCAGCTTCAGCCTCTGAAGGATCCAAACCTAAAATGTCTGTGTTTAATCTCCACTGAAAATCAGGTGAGGCTGTTTTTTTCTGTCTCTTATGAGTAGAGTGAAAGTTTCATTATTCCAGGGAAGTAATGCTGGTAATGCTGTCTGTAACTGTGTAGAAAAGCCTAACTGAGCTGGTTGCTTGTATGGGGTGAGTAAGGGCAGCTATGTAACCTTCAGGAAAGCAGTCTGTTTCAGAAGTGAGGGGGCGAGTCTCAAAATTCTTGTTAATTTCTTCATTCATTTCTGTTAGCTTTTGAGTGAAGACAAGGGTTAATTAGATAGCAAATACCCTCAGGAAGCAGAATGCAAAAGATATTTCAGAGGGCTGATTCACTGCAGTATTTCTGTGAAATTCAGGTCATACACTTCTGTTTTGTATTTTTGTTTGTGAAAATGCATGAGAAAACAAGTCTATCCATCCCCTCGCTTTGCACAGCCTTCAGTCACGTTTTAAGAGAAAGAAAAAAAAAATCAGCTCTTAGAGCTAAGTCTCTAAGAGAAGTTAAGCGGTAAGTTTAACTTCTACAGTCCAGCCTTGCAAAGATAGTGTGTAGTTTTGTATTGTGTAAAGTGATAGAAAGATGAAAGAGGAAGAGCCTTACCCTTCATTGCAAGATGCTGAACAGCAAGCTCTCCAGATGGGAAATGTCTAGGAAATTCTTGTTTGTTCTGATTCTGCCTTGGTGGTTCATCTGGTTGCATAGCAGAATACTCTTTTGGATTAGCCTTTCAGTTGAATTTGACCATGGTATATATGTACTTCTTCAGACAATTTCAACATGTGACTCCTGGTACACAGAGGACTTGAGATAATGAGTTGATAATGAGCTGAATGTTTGGTTGCTTTTTTTCTGCATTAACTGGTTTTACACAGACTTACTGAATGTATGGAGAGGAGTGGGAAAGAGTACGTATTTGATATGATTAATTATGTTTGCACATTCAGTAGAAAATAGCTTATAAAATATGGTGTCTTCTGTTTTTCTTGGAAGAGGTTTAACAGCTGTGAGTACTGTGCTTCAAAATGTGACTTTTGAAGATGGGTTTTATTTGGTGCTCAGCTTGTTGTTTTAAATAAAAACTCCTTGAATGTTCTAGTGAATATTTACAGGTGAGGAAGAGAGTCAAAGTAGCCACATAAGAGCGCCAGGTATATTAAAGTGGGAAAAAATTAGTTACTTGAGCTGTAGAACTCTGGAGCTAACATCCTTATTATTGCAAACTGGGACATTGGCTCCATGCCACCTCGAAGTGTGTCAGTCACAAGCTTGGTCTGTGCAGTAGTACTCACCTATCCTTTGAAAGGCTTTTAAATAAACAGCTGACTGCCACGGAACCTTTGAGAGCTGGAGGTTATGGGTCTTGGTAACAAACAACAGACTGTAGGGCAAAGTTGTTTCTTTAAAGTGCTTTCATTTCCTGCCAAGAACACTTAACTAAATTGTTCCCAGTCTAGTTTTGTTTAAAGTCTTCTTTCCCTGACCTTTGTCAGGTTTCAGGATCTTGGGATTTGAACATTCAAGATCTCTGTTTTTGAATGTTACTCCAAGGGGCATGTCAGATATGACAATAGAGTCCTTGGAGTTCATGTAATGAACTCTTTGTATTTTGCTGGCACAGAAAAAATAACTGTCTATAAACTCATGATTGGAGCATCCCTCCATTATGCCATTAGCAAAAGGAAAAACAGACACTTCTCTGCTGGTTTTGTTTAGCTGCTGTTTGCTGGCAAATTGGCTGGATGCTGATCTTTCAGCTATTTGGGAGAGGATTTTTTATGGCACTTAAATTCTGTTGCGTGGAGACGGGGTCTAGCACACCAAATTTCTCTTTGCTTTGGTATATGTTGCTTTCTTGTGGTGCTTAAGAAAAAAGAAGCACCTTTTTCCTCTTCCTTTCTGCCTCTCAGCAAAGCTTTGGGCAACTGTCTTCAGAAGAATGTAGCGCTTTCCACACATAGCCTAGTAAAATTTTCATGGACTTGATTTCTTTTAAGGGAAACAGTGGAGCATACGTAATCTCATGATGAGAATTCATCAGCCACAGATAGGGTAGGATTTTTGTAGTGCTGTGCAAATTTAAAATATATTGCATTATTTAATTTAAATAATACACAGCATGAAATGTTTACTTTCTGTCTTTAATCTCTGTCCTTAAACCTTTGGTACTAAAACAAAGATATAATTGAGGTTGCCCCACATACCCTATCACCTACTAGTTGCCAGCCTTTACTGATGATAATACTCTTCTGCATGTATAAGCACAAACAAGGTTCTAATGCAGTATTTATTTTTTCAGTCAGATTGGCTGTCAAAGCCACTCTTTGTTGCCAGAGTAGGTTAGATGGAACAACACAGTCTATGCTCTTCCTTTTGTAAGAATGACAAGGCCAAATATTCCTCTCTAGAGAAGATGAATAGAGCTGTAAGGAAAGTGGCAGCTTCACCGTTGCTTTCTACTTATCCTACACAGTCCGACACAAAATTAAGACCACTATTGAATTCCTGAAGATGAGTCAAGAAAAATAACAACCTCTATATATTTCTATGGGAAACATGAATTATTGCAGTGCAATACTGTAAATCACACTCTAACTAGGTTCTGTAAGGTTTGCATTAAGTTTTGCGTTATTTGCATATTTGCAAATAAGAAATTAATTAGAAATAGAGAACAAATATGGAAAAGTCTTGCTTAGAAATTTTTTCTCTACAGAGAAGAGTGCTGAAGCTATGGTGAATGCTTAGAGGCACCATCAGTCACTTTAGGAGCAGTTAGGTAAGACTTCTAAATTGTCACATAGTATTTTGTCTACTAAGTTTATACATGCATTAGGTATTACACAAGATTTATTGAATTTCCATCTTTATGATAATTTAAGAGCCTCTCTCTGGGTAAATATTTAAAGAGGACACAAGTTAATTCCTTAACACTTTAAAAAAGTAGGCTGTTTTGTTTTAAATGTTCATCAGGTTAGGGGTTTGACAGTTTTTGAGGCTAGCTTGTTATATATTTGCTTTTCAGCTCATAATTACTAGAAAATGATGGTAAAACAGTAACAAACTGACAGGGCCATACTTGAGCTCACCACTAATGTATATTGTTTCCATATCCTTAGGGACATGAGGCCTTTTGGGGAGTCTTTCGAGAGGAAGAGCTGGTAGACTGCTCTGAAGTTGATACGTGCTTCTCTGAGATAAAGAGCAGGGCCTGGACGACCTGTGATAGGGAGCAACTGTTCTCACATACCTGCGTTAAATCTCAGGTGTGATTTTCTGCGAACTGCTACAGAGCAGAAGATTAGCAGACATGTCCATAGCACTCAAGCAAGTCTTTAATAAAGATAAGACTTTCCGCCCAAAACGTAAGTTTGAACCTGGAACCCAGAGGTTTGAACTTCACAAACGAGCGCAGGCCTCTCTCAACTCAGGCGTGGACTTGAAAGCGGCTGTGCAGCTTCCCAGTGGAGAAGACCAAAATGACTGGGTGGCTGTCCATGTTGTTGACTTCTTCAATAGGATCAACCTCATTTATGGAACTATCTGTGAGTTCTGCACAGAGAGGACCTGCCCAGTGATGTCTGGAGGCCCTAAGTATGAGTACCGGTGGCAGGACGACATGAAGTACAAGAAGCCCACAGCATTGCCAGCACCCCAATATATGAATCTTCTCATGGACTGGATCGAGGTGCAAATCAACAATGAGGATATATTTCCTACAAGTGTAGGTAAGTGCAAGGAAGAAGTCCTAAAGCATAAACTGCCTGTTGTTCTGTGTACTACACATGTTCTCCTCCCACCTTCATCCTTGGGGATTGTGAAATTCAAGCCTTTAAACAGCAGACGAGGAGGAGGTGGGTGTCTTGCAAGAACAGTGTGAGATGTATGAGAAGTTAATTGTGTCTGATAGATATGGTGGGCTTTATTAGCCTAAAATGTTTTCATTCTAGCCATTTGCCCCTGGTAAGCCTCTCAAGTTTATTACTAGGGGCAGTCAGTATTGCACTATTAGTTTGTTGAAAGCTAATCAAGTTTGCATTGCTTTGCACTTTGCCTGGCTACTTAGGCCGATACGGAATGGATGGACAGCAACGCCTAATTAGAGTAATATCTTTCCTTCGAAATGTGTACAGGCAGTGGAGAGGCAGGAATGCAGTGAACTCTGCCCTCCCACCCTTTCTGACTTCCTATCCAAAACTGACAAATGGTGAATTATTCCCCAAATTACTGTTTCTAGGACTATATATAACTAACAAGCTCTCTGTAACTAACAGGCCAGGTGAGACAGCTGTTAAGAGCAGCACAATTTTCTGTTTATAATACTATAGTCAATTTTCCTGAAAAGTGGGTCAACTAGGTAGAAGTATCTTTGTTGGAATAGTTTTCTCTGGCTGAGGAGGACTTTGCAGAAGAGTGCATTGTGTAGTGTAGACAGCCTAAATCTTTAGCTGTGGCTGCAGGTAATAAAAAAAGACAGGATTCTATACCTTAGAGATGTCAGTGTACTTACGTTATTTTTAGCAGTTTTAGTTAGTGAGTCCTGATTCACTTCTTCCAAGTGGGAAAACTGGGAGCTTGCTGTAGGAAACGTGAGATGTTCTATATAAATACTTGGCCCAGATAAGTAACAAACAAGAATGCTCATTTGTTAAAATAAGTTCAGCCAAATATTTTGCAGTTTATATGCAGATAGGGCCTGCGGCTAACTGGTAGATGATACATCCAGAGGTTGCATCCATCAGTATTTCCTGACCTTTGAAATACGTTATTCTTGGCCTTGACAGTTATTTGTCTGGACAAACTTGTGGTTTGTTTCACAGTTCCTATCACCTCTCTTTTCTACACTAATAGGTAGAAAGAGGGCAGTAACTACCTTACTTTAACCTGGACTTTGCCAGCACAGCAAGAAGGAGGAGGATTTCAAAGGCAGCAGTATCATATACACAAAAGTGTAATCTAAAATGGGTTTGATTTCTCAAGCATTTGTTGTTTTATGATTCTTCAGGGTGAATGATTTTTGAAATTGAAGGTGGGTTGAAAGTGTGGTGAAGTATGTGATTTTGCTTTCATTGGTATTTCTGCAAGCTTTTTTTACATCACGTTTCCATCTTGGAGTATTGCGATGGCAGTCTGTGCTCTTGCAGTTTGCGTATGCAGAAAATGTTGTCTGTCTGCAACCATGGGGAGCAGGTAACACACTAGCATGCTGATGGGCTCTACTTAACCAGAAATAATCTATAACACACAAGTTTTCAGATCTAGGTGCTCTCCCACTATGTTTTTTGTAAGATACATCTGGAGGAACTTTTATCCTGAAGGCTTACCTATTGTAAACCTAAGAACGGAATCAGTAACTACCCTCAATCTACTGGTTTTCTTCTCCCAGCAGCTTCTGCTGTTGTAGATTAAATCAAATCTGAATAAACTGAGGAAGGGGAAAGACCTGTGGTCTCTAGAATAGGAGTGGACTCTGATACAAGTCAGAACAGGAATGCTTGATATCAATGAAAAATCTGCTTCTCACTCTGAATTGACCCAAAGGAAGACGAAGAGTCTGCTTGAGCCTTCGTGGAGTGGTGGACTGTGCCTTGGTTGTATTACAGACCGAGATGACTGGACAGTCCCATAAAGAGATTTTATAGATACCCTTTGGGGCATTACTCCATAGAGCAGCTCTTGCATCCACATTCCACCCTCCCCTCCTCTTGAGCCTTTGTTGCAGATACCATAGTGGTCACCTGCACAGTTCTCAGTATCTTTTTGATTTACTGATTTGTGGTGTGAAACCGTTGGTAAAATTGCTTGGGAGGATCTTAGATCTTACAATTCAGAAACAGATGTATGCTGCATTGAATTTTGCGTTCTGGGTACCTCTTCTCTCAGCAAATCCCTACTTAGGCACCCAGAACAGTCAAAGGGAAGTTTGTTCCTGGGGTCTGTTTAAATGGTCTGTTCCTGGGCAAGTTACTTTTCTTTCAAGGGAATCTTTCTGATTCATTTGCACATCAATCCCCTATCTGTAAAACGGTAATGATACTATCAACCAGTTTGTCTGAGTACTGCTGTTGAATGAAATACAGTCACTCACCATGTATATTTTTACATATTTTGCTTTTCACAGTTGGATCACAGAGAGAACCTTTGTTCCTGTGTTGGGTACTGCTCACTCCTACCTGTTCTGCAGCAGCCTTTGGTCAGATGTACCATGGGCTTAGTATTAATGCAATCCTCTATTTTCATTCAGAGAAATTAACAACGGTGAAAATGATGATTGTTCAGTCTTCAAAGCAGTTGAAATAGATCTTGAAAAATGATATACACAGATGTGAAAACACAACAGGCTTAAGTGTGTCCTTGCTAATAGTACAATAGTTTTGAAGCATTGAGTGGCTGTAACTTAAAAAGATTAATTTATTGCTTTGAATCTTTGTAGTATATGGTCTGCAGAGAATAGTTCTGGAAAAAAATTTATGTCCAGTGAATGGGATTTGGGCTGACATTTCGATTAGCAAATGAGTTTGGTGACGAGATCCAGAGTGGGACTGGACAGAGAAATGCGAACACATTTTTCTCAGCTTCATCCTATTAAACTTGTCCTCTTCCATGTGACATATCTCATGCAAACTATCTAAAAAGGAATTTTAAGAAGTGTGATTAAGTGCAGCTTTCATTGAGGAGCTACTTTCAAGGAAAATAATTTAAAGACAGGGATAGCCAGGCTTGGTCGGCTTTTTTTTAATGTGGTGGTGTTGTTTCTATGTGGTTTAAAAAAAGCAATGAACGCAGTTGAGTTATAAATTGTAATGAATGTTATATTTAACCCTCTCAGTGTTTACATTGGTATGATGACCTTGCTTACCAGTCTCTGAACTTCCTGTGGTCTGGTGCTATTTCCTCTTTATTTCCTGCTTTCTCCAGTGATTCTGTTCTACTAATTTGCTGGTAAAGAGCCTCTTCCTCCAGCCACTCTCCTACTGATACTGAACTGGCTGGCAGGAGAAAAGGGAGCCAATATGGGAACAGAAGAGCTGTCAACAATTGTGTGCAGGTGACAAAAACAGGTGTTGAACATGTATATAAAGGACTACTTTGTATAGCAAAGCTTTAAGGATTGTCTTAATAAAATGGCCTCACAGCCTGTAGATTTTAGACATGATAATTTCATTATTCTTATTTCCATTATTTTCAATTTCCTTTATCCATTTTAAGTGGATTTAAGGCATGTAAGAGGTCAACAGTTCTGGAAACAAGTTCTGAATATACCCTGACCTCTCTCAGCTTTCACTGAGTGGGAATGTAGGAGCAGAACAGAGGAGAGTTCGCTCAGTATGCCTGCTCAGGCCACTCTGGTGAAGCTATCCTTATCAGGCCCCAGCATGGATTTTTGTAGTGTGCTGGAGTTTTAGTTAGCTTTGGGGTACTTCAGTAAATACTGGTTGCTCTTGCTGGCATCTAGTAGTCTTACTATTTAAATACCTTTCAAGGGATACATTTCCCAGGCTCATATGGACAACTTAAATACTCCATAACTTCAAAAGTACCTTCACTCTCCCCACACCCTGTATTTTTTTATGTCTGTGCTAATCATTTGGAGCAGGAAGCAGCAGATCCGTGGGACAGCTGCAGTTTTTGGTGAACTGCAATTGTCACCTTTCACCATATGTGTTTGGGCAGTGTCAAAACAGGAGCTAAGAAAGCAAGCAGCTCTCTACTGCTGTGCTCCCTTCAGACCCTGATTCCCAAACAAGACCAATTCAGTTGCCTTAGGTTTTTTCTTCTCCTCATTGCAGCCTCAGACTGGGAGTAATTTTGGCTTGTTTGGATTTTCAGTGAATGTAATGTTTTTTTCTTTTGTAACACTCTCTGGGAAAGATACCCAGATATTTAAGGCCACGGTGGATTATTTAATTTATTCTAATCTGACCTTGAGCATAACACAGGCCAGAGAACCACCACATGATTTCTTCATCAGGTCCATAGTTTGAAATGAGAAGACAGAGTTCTGCTGAAATAAACAAGAACACAAACTTCTTTCCTGAGCTTGCATAATAAAAAACTTTTCCTGATGAGGACAATAAAGCAGTTGAGAGGAGGCCAAGAGAGGTTGTGCTGTCTTCATCCTTCAGATTTGTCAAGATCAGGCTGGATAAGGCCTGAGCAACCTGATCTGATGGCTATATGAAGCAGAAAGCTGGGATGCAGACCTCCCAAAATCTGAGCCAGCCTGAATTGTCCTGCTATTCTTAATTCAAATTTCAGCACTGACAGACTGCTTCTGGAACAAAAGCTAAATTGATTAGAAATTGATTAAGCAGTTTAAGAAGCTGCAATTTGGCATTTAATGGAAGTAGAAAATCCCTTTTAAGCTATAAGAGTTTTTGTAGAGGAGGATTTCAAAGGTTATTAAGTTACTGTAATTGAATAGCCTAGTTATGGCTGATCAAAATGAGAACATATTTCTAAAGTGTTTAAAGCCTAGGACTTCAGCTAAAAAATCAATGTATCTTTAGAAACACACTGCATGTTCCATGCTTAACTAGGAAACTTTGGTAGTGGCAGCTTCAGAGTTTTTGCACAAAGCATTTGTATGATGCTACTTCCAAAAGAGGAGGCCAATATGTCACTGCAATGCATTTACAAAAGCAGACCAAGACTCTGCAGGACTGTTGTGGATTTGATTCAAAACAATCACTAAATCAAGAACTAAAGTTTTTAGATTGTTTCTTACTGATATCGTGGTAGAATTTTTCAGGTTCTCTGGCCAGTAACAATAGTTACCACTTGGAGCATTCTTCTGCAGGGGCACGGGAGAAGCTGACTGGTGAGTGTGAACAGAGACTCCTCAACTGCTTTTACTGATCAAAGGCCTCTTGACCATACAGCCTGTAGAAATGTGTGGAGAGTGTTTGACATCACTGACTTTGTCTTACAACTGTCTGTGTCTTATTACTCTTCCAAAGTACGAGGAGGTGCCCGTGGTGTGGGCAAAGTGGCACTTGCTGACATTTGCTGCATATACTTTTTCTTCATTCTTTGCAGCCATTGCAATTGCATCATCTAGGAACTGCCATTGCTTCATGCACACCTGCTTTGCACTAAAAAATGTGCAATCTCCACAGCTGGTTTGTCTCCTTCATTTTAAGACAAAGCTTTGCCAGGGGCTGAAAGGAGGGGTCAGATTGCTGGCTGTTAACTGATCATTCAGTCAGGTGGATGCATATACATGTAGGCTACCAGCTGAAGACTGTTGTAAATTCCAAACAATCCTTTTTGCTTGATCTTTACACCTGTCACACCACTGCCAGATTTAGGCTAAAGAACAATTTTGTTTTATAAAGCTTATTTTTTCACTGTTGATTCCCTTTCTTGTCTCTCCTTCAGCATGGATATGCTTGCCAAGAGCTTTGAGTTAATCTCTTGTGCAAATTAAATAAAGAAAGTTCTGCAAGAAATAGACTATTGTATGGTTGTAGCTTTCCTCTAGTCACTAAACTTTGTGAATTGTGTGCATATATGTATGTTACAGCAAAGTTAGAGCTACAGCACAGCTATCACCTTAGTTTTGTGTCTTGAAGTGTATGTGCTTGGAAAATATCAGGTAAATATTTTACAACTAGATTATATGTCAGAGCTTCCTCTTTCTCTCACCTTTTTCCTGTTCCTGTGTTTCAGGATCTAGCAGATGCTTCAATGTAAACTAAGCTGGTTGAGAAATCAGTCCACAAACATAACAGGCTTGAAGAGTACCATTGAAGAAGATTGGTAAAATTTTGTGTTGGCCTCATCTGTATGGGAGTGATGCAGTTTACTAGATAGCTATCTATCTGGCCTTCTTAGCATTGCATTACTTTCTTGCTGACTGATTATACTTTGGAGCAATTTGATTCCCTGTTTTTGTCTGGTATCTAAAAGGGCTTGATTCATCTAGGCATTCTGCTTATACAAGAACAGGGACTGAAGCATAGGAGTAGTCTAGAGAATCCTCAAGCCCAGTCATTGTTGGCTGACAGGTGAATGCTCCCAAAGCTATCCCCTGCAGCCCTTGTCCCCCCAGTGTACCCTCCTGACCCGATGCTAGATGTGCCATCTGAGGAACATACAGGTCTGCTTTCAGCTCAGACATATAAATTAATCCATTCTTCAGTCTAGTTCTGATAATAATAGAAAATATGTGCAGTAGAAAGTAAGTGCAAATTCTTTAGCATAATTTCCTTTTCCATGAGAAGGATTTGGCACTGCTGGTACAAAGGAATGCTGCCTCATCTAGAGAATGCATATTAGAAGTCTGATGCCTCATATGCTAGGTTTTCTGTGTTAAGGCGATCATCAAAGGCTAAAAAGCACTTTTACTAACACATAGAAAAGCAGGTCTCAGCAGATCACTTACTCCATTCTCTAGGCTACAGAAACTTTAAAAAAAAAACAAACAACAAACTTAAGTGGTAGCATGAGTGGTGGAGGGAAAGGTCGTGAGGAGAGGGATGTGTTAGCTGGCTCTGCAAAGGCTGAAAGGTTTCAGGATCTCTGCTCACTCTGGTACTGCTTTAGGAGGAAGAAAGAGGTATAGAACACCTGCAAGAAGTGGTGTCCCACGTGGGAACTGGAGTGGTCTGTCCTGTAATTGGGGGGTCCCTTATTCTTAAGGAATTTAGCTCTCCAGAGCATTGTGATTACATACACTGTGGGACATTACTTGAATTAGTCTCTCAGAGGATCTGCTTCTTGACAACAACAACTTCTACTCTAATTGAACCTGTGACCTCTTCTCTTTAGTACCTTCACAGCACAGCTGATGATTATAGTGTGTTACTTCTATGGCATCCTGGGGCTGAGCTTGTGCCCAACTCAAAAGGGTGGGAAATGCGATACCTTGAACATGCTTTGCCTTGGAAAGTAGGTTTGTGTGAACTGAGTAGTCTGCATTCCACATTGTTGTGTGCATTCCTTTCCCTGATGAACAAAGAGAATAGCTCCTCATTGGAAACCTTATAAAACAGACTTTGTCTGATATACTGCAAAGCAGAATATGTGTAGGAGTAGCATTTACAGATCATAATGACTTTGCTGGTTAATTTTTTGGAACCCAGATGAAATAAGATTCTCAAGCATCAGCTTTCTTAGTGGCTAGTTTTGGCCTATGTTTAGTTTGCCAAATTTAAGTTGTTATTTAAGCTCAGAAATATTATAGACAATTCATGGTAGTCTCTACTCCCACAGAGTATTTTCATCCTTAAGGTCAATCTTTTGGGGATAATGCTGGTACTTCTAGGGCATGTTTTACACAGAGTCTAGCTAAGGAAAGAGGCATATGTCAGTGGGGACTTCATCTGCCCTGAGCATATGCTAACAGTCATCAGAATAAAGTGTGGTCAAAGAGGTATGAAAATAAAATAATCTAGTCCTGTTGAAAGTACAATCTCAGTTTAACTTCACTGTGGAATGGCTGGAGTGCTACAGTAGTATAGTTCGAACTTCTGGAAAGTCTAAAACAAAGTCTTCGCTTCAGCCAGAGGTATATGCACCAATACTGCCTTTAGCTTTGGCCGCCTTCTTTCAAATAGAATTTTGGCCTTCTAGATTCATATAGAGTATGTAAATAGAGCAAAATTAGAAACCTTAACAGAGGAAAACTCATTTGTTTCTTTTACATTAGGTCCTTCTGTCTTTTTTTAGATATTTTTTGAAGGAAAGTCAAATATGTTTCTTCATTTTATATTTCTGTAATGAGCAAGGCATTTTTAAATGGATAATTGTTTTCCTGTCAAAAATAAGTTTTGACCATAGAATTGTCTGTATTAGCCAGTTGTGCTGTAATATTCCTAAACTATGTTTTTTGCAATTTTCTTGCTAATGGAAACTTCAAAAAGTGAGCAGCACAGAAGAAGTTTTTTAAGTGTATTTTTGTGTATAGATCCACACTGAGTGGTAGAAAATAAAGTAACTGAAAACATTTGGACAACAGAACAAAAGTGGTTACTTGTCAGCTTATGCCCCATGTTTCAATGGAGTCCGTGTGTGCTCGGATTCTAACACTCCCAACTGTTCCATGCTGGGCGACTGCCTTACTTCAGGAAAACTTAAACAAAAATTAAAAGCTTTGGTAGGTTGTTACTCCGTGTGCTTCTATGTTTCTATCCAAGCATGGATAAAATGCTTTCATACATCTTTGTTAATGTCCTGGAGAAATCCAAGCAGAAGTCCTTGAGTACTGGCTGCTGGCTTTCCACAGCTGCGATGCAAACACCTTTATAAATATGACCAACACAAGGCATGCCTGCAGGTGGTCAGTGAAGGGTTTTTTTCCTTGATAATGGGAACTGTGTTTTTCAGTCCACTGGTGCACGCAAGGTTGTCTTTCTATGTGGCTTGCTTGCTTGCTCCTAAAACAACTGTCCTGTGGCTGTACGTGTGATATGCACAACCTTACATGTTCATGGTTTTTAAGCACTGTAAAACTCCATCAAGTCTCCCATCTGCCCTCAAGATACCTCTACACAGCGTTGTAACCCCTGCGAAAATCTACTTACTATTTGACTGTTGGAATTGCACAGATGTACAATAGAAGCTGGAATTTCATTGATATTCTCCTCTTAATATATGCTGGCATAATTGTCTTTTTTTCCCTGTAAGCTGGGCAGTTTTGACTGGAACCCATCAGCCAACACAGTCCAAAAACTGTGCACAGTGAAACACGAAACAAAATGTGCATCCTGCATATGCCTTTTGGTGTTTGAAGCCGAAAGATGAAGGTCAGTCTTGTTAATGGAGCTGTGACAGGACAAGTGCTTGTCCTACAAAGAGATCTGATTAGTCACAGAAGTAATGTGAAATAGTTATCTTCACTCTTACCTTCTATGAGCCATGTGGACAGAACTGCATAAGCTGTCTTTCCTAAAGCAAAAAACTTTCCTTCTCGTGCATTGATGGTTCATATAGCTTCCCTGTGCCAAAGCAGCATGCTGTGAGATGCCAGACAACTGTTGTTACGGTGCAACTCACATTAATGATAAAGTCCCCAGAGAAAGGCTCTGCAGCCTGACAGTCATTCCCAGGCTGAGTTGTAAGCTCTGGATCACAGGGATGAACAACTCTTACGGGAAAAACTTTTTGGTTATAGTAAGCCATGTGCCACAAAAGTTACATGTGCAGCAGAGGGACTGTGGAAATATCAAATAATTTTCAGTGTTTGACACTGTTTGTATGAGACCCAAAGTCTTGTGGTTACACATCTAACCTGAAAGAATTGTTTTCAAGTAGAGAAAATCACAAAGCCAAAGTCTAAATTGTTCCGTTTTCCCTTAAGACTGACACAAGATGCTCTCCAACTGATGATGCACCACAGTAGTTGGTGCCTCCACGTGCAAATGGGTATAGGAATTTCCTGAAACACTGATCTCTGTAGTGTTTCATGAGTCTCCCTGTTCAAAAGTTTTGCTTTACTTGGAAAATCCTCTGAGCCATGCTTAGAATCCTTGCAATAGGGGGTAAATGCAGGCTGTGGGACCTGATAGGTGACTGTTTTGTATGACTGAGCAGAAAACCCCACTTACACAAAGTCAAAGATTATAAAAGAACTGACAAATGCTCAGAGGATCTCAGCAACACAGTATGGAGGAAACAGGCTTTACCAACAGTGCTGACACACAGGATTTTTTGCTTCTTTCCATCTCACAGTGAGTCACATGTCTGAGGAGCACCAGGGGGGCTGTGCCTTTTCATATGCTTGAAAATATACAGTGGAAACTTGTATTTCTTTCTCATAATGTGAATCAGTAGCACTTTGACTCATGAGAAACAAAAAGAAGGTTGCCGAGACATCTGGAATCAGAAAGTATCAAGAAGGGAATAATCAAAGTCTGTTAATAGTTGGAAGGGGAAAGGAAGGACATTGAATAGCTTGTCTTTGAAAGATAGAACTCTCATCTGGATGTGGAAAGATGTACCTTTTCTTGTAAGAAGCGGATGTTGAGCTGAACTGAGAAACATTATAGTTTACCAATAAATGTATACTGTCAACATTAGCATGGTGAAATAATAGTAATTGTTGTTTGTATAGCATCAGTGCTAGTCAGCCTTAGTAGAAAGAACTCAGCCCTCTAATAGACAAATCCCTAAAGCCTGAAGCTTTAATACTCAGCAATGGAGACACTTCCAAACCACATGCTAGATGACATCAGACCTTTTAGAAGAGTGCCAGTGACTATTTGGACATTAAAGCAATACATCTGTTTAGAATTTGTGTGCTTTAAAATTAGTTGCATACCATGGCTGCCTTTCTTTTGGAGTCGTAGGGCTTGTTTTTGGTATTTATTTTTTAAAGGTCTAATTGTTAAGGAGCCGTATAAAGCCAGGCAAATGTTACTATTTCATTTGTCAAATAAGAGACCAAAGCTCAGGTAATCAAAGTAGTCTATGTAATGTATGCGGAGCTGTTCAGATAGGAAATTCTGAGTAGAAGTTATTTTTCTTGGATTACACAGGGTTTCATTGGTGGATCCAGAAACAGGTAGTGTCAGTGACTCCAAGAATACTCTTGATCCTAAAACCCTAAACCTCTAGCTTTGTCTAAGCATTTGGAGTAAAGGAAATGGAAACTGAAAGGCTTTAGAAGGACTCCAATCCCGTGCATTTCTAACCCTCCAGGAGAATACTTGACAGATTGTGGAGTAGTTAAAATTGCAGATCAAACAGATAAAGGTTTTGCCTAGGTGTTTGTTTAGTCAGAACCTATGAGATTACAGTCTTTTGAATATTTGGTTCCAGATCCATGGCTTTTGAGCACATGATTTGCAGAAGAAAGGCTGTAAAGTTCAAAGCAAGGGTTCATCCAGCCAAGTAGAGGATGTCTGTGGGAGAAGAGTATAAGAAAAGGGGAAGGTGCTATTTCCCAGCTTCCAGCAATCCACATAGCAGAGTTTGTCTCAGAGGTGTCAGAACATCCTTTCTGGCAAGAAAGAGGATCTCGCAAATCACAGAATGATATGGGGTTGGAAGGGAGCTCTAGAGATCATCCAGTTCAGCCCCAGTGCCAAAGCAGGTCCACCTAGAGCAGGTTGCACAGGAACGTGTCCAGGCAGGTTTAGAACGTCTCCAGAGATGGAGACTCCACCCACCACCTCTCTGGGCAGCCTGTTCCAGTGCTCTGCCACCCTCAAAGTAAAGAAGTTCCTCCTCATGTTTAGATGGAACTTCCTATGTTCAAGTTTGTGCCTTCTTGTCCCGTCACTGGGCACCACTGAAAGAAGCCTGGCCCCATCCTCTTGACACCCACCCGTTAAGTATTTATAGGTGTTGATCATATCCTCCCCTCAGTCTTCTCTTCTCCAGACTAGAAAGACCCAAGTCCCGCAGCCTTTCATCATAAGAGAGATGCTCCAGGCCCCTAATCATCTTTGTGGCCACACTCTTCTTGATGCACCCCAGGATGTCATTGGCCTTCTTGGCTACAAGGCCATGTTGCTGGCTCATGGTCATCCTGTTGTCCACCAGGACTGACAGTCCCAGTGTTTTATCTTCATGGTGACTCCCTGTTCTGCTCATTTCAATTTTCTCCTGGTTTGGGCTCCATTGAGAATTTCTGCCCATAAATTTTCCTAGTGAAGAAAAGAGCAGTTGGAAGGTTCGGGCCAAAGATACAGCCTTCTGTTCTCCTTTGAAGTGAAAATAAGGGATCTTAAACTTCATGCCCATTTTGTCTTTCATTTACATTTGCAGTTCCTTTATATACTTTACAAATTGTCTTTGGACAGGCATATTTTAAAAACTCTTTATGCCACATTACCCTCCACATCCAGACCCAAAATTTTTGAATAAAAATTAGTGCTAGTTTTAGTATTCAGGTTGTGTTGTAACTCGAGCTAGTTAACTAGCAGTATATATTTTTGCTGCAGAGATCACAAACATCTGTAACTGTCCCAAGGCACAGCAACAGATGTCAAGAAACTAAAAAGGAAAAGAGGTACAGTAATTTGATTGCCTTCTGAGAAACCCACAGCAGCAAAAGAGAGAAAAATCCCATGGCTGAAGATTCTTGCCCCAAAGAAATTGGGGTTATTCGCTCACATGGTCATTTGCCACTGGAACTGTAATAAAGTTTTTATTTTGCATAGTCCATGCCTCCTGCAGACAATTGGGTTACAGGACACTGAGGACTTCAATTTGAAGTTGCAGCTGCTTGCACATGAGCTGAGAAGCTTTACAGTAAAGCAAGCAATGAAGTAAATATTCAAGATGAAAAAATTGTTACATGGAATCTAGGCTTCAGCTAAGATGAAGGATTTCCTTGTTATCTCTCCTGTCATCTGCCCAAGCTTATCCTAGCGTGTCTCCCATTATGAGGGCTCAGCTGTTAACACATACACAAAACTTCTTTTCATTCCATTTAAAATACGTCTTAACAGTTCCTCTTTAAAATTTAAAAATATTCCCATTTTCGGAGTAAATGCTGGTGACAATGACACCTACCTTGATTTTTTGAGTAGGCTTTTTTTTATGTGAGTTTTTCTAGGGCTGATTTACAAAAGTTACATTTGTTTTATCAGGATCTGGTTTTGTTGGTGGTGCAATTTCCCCTGACATGTTTGATCATCAGGTTGGGTTTTGCAAATATGGAGGGAACAGAGTCAGGCTCTGACAAATGTCATTGAGTTCCAATAAAATTTCTAAATCTAAAACCTGAATGTTTTGTAAAACCTAAGGCAGACTGATTCTATATAGCATAACTGGGAGCATTAAGCTAATGATTTCTGTCATTGGAAGTAGTTCAGAGCCCGTAGGCCAAAACAGAGAAAAAAAGCCCAGTTCTTTTTACCAGCTGCAGTCTGTATTCATTGCTCAGCCAAAGCTGTCCAAAAGATCTGGGAAAATTGCTCCAACAAGTGTGATCCTCAGACATACACCAGTACCATTTTAGGCCACCAAACCCAGCTTAGGAGGGTTGTAACATGGGACAACAAAACTGGATTTCTGCTTTGGAAAGAGTTCTGTGTCAGGCAGCTATAGAGTTCCTGCAAAAAAATTAAAGCTCACTTTGAAAACTATTTCTTATCTTACTTTGTCCTGCAACTAAACCCACAAAAGCTCAGCTGAAATAGCAACAGCTAATGAACTGTGCCTGCCTTTCAGCATTGTGGGGACATGTAGATATGGAGGTCACACATGGAGTGAGAGGTCTTGTTAGAGCACTGTTCCTTCAGAGAATTCAGAGTCCCCATTTTTTTTAATAGTTTGGCTTTTGGAGTCTTCTGTTTTCAAATTGAGCAACTCCTTTCCGGTCTTGTTACATGTTACATAATGTGTTAATGTAAACTGTCACCTGCTAAATTTCTGACCTTGGGCTACTAAATAGACATTTACAGACTTTTCCAGTGCTAACTAACTTTCACTCTTATTCCAGCAATGAGAAGACAATGGTGGTCAGAAAACTCAATGGTCAGAGTCACATTCTGTCTTCCCCAAGGTACACAAAAACCTGAGCATGTGTCTAAGTTATCTGCCACCCCCAAATCTGTTTCCAGTCTCCAGGCTGTGATGTTGGTCTGAAGTGGAAGTGTACGTGAGTTCCTCTTCTGCTGTTGCGGAAGGAATTGTTCTCTGAAATTGTCAAGATGCCTATATTCAGTCCTGTTTGGTCCAGGATTGGTACCATAAGTTGCTCTGTCAAAGTACAGCTGTTGGAGTACAGCTCCAGATGGCAGTGTTACAGTATAACTCTAGTACAACTCCAGGTTGGCAGATGGGAACAGGCCTCCTCAGCTCCTAATGTGGTCATGTTTTAATAGTTCCCTAGCAGCTCCAGTGTAAAGGTGTTCCTTAAAGGCCATGAGTGTAGCATGGTAAGACAGTGATCACTCTGGCCGTGATCCTGGCACTTGGAGCTTTCATGGACAGAATTACAGAATCACAGAATAATTTAGGCTGGAAGAGACCTCTTGAGGTCATCTAGTCCAGCCTCCCTGATCAAAGCAGTGTTGTGTAGTGCAGGTTGTCCAGTCCACGGATGGAGACTCTGCACCCCTTCTGGGCAATGTGTTGCAGTGTTTGACCACCATCACAGCAAAAATTGATCGTATTTTGTGTCTTTTAATTTATGCCCATTGCCTCTTGTCCTGTCAGGGGCACTACAGAGGAGAATCTGCCCCCTTGTCTTCATTCCGTCCCATCAGGCATTTATACACACAGATAAGATCCTCTGAGTCTTCTCTTCTCCAGAGTGAAGAGTCCTACCTCTCAGCCTCTCCTCATATGAGAGATGTTCCAGACCCTTCATCATCTTTGTGGGCCTGTGTTGGATTCAGTTCAGTTAAGTCCATGTCTTCTACTGGGGAGCCCAGAACTGAACCCACTACTTCAGGTGTGGCCTCAGCAGGGCTGAGTAGAGGGAAGGATCACCTCTTTTGACCTGCTGCCAATGCTCTTTCTAATGCAACCCAGGATGCTGTTGTCCTCTTTTTGCCATGAGGATGTATTGCTGGCTAACGGTCAGCCTGCTTTGTCAGAACCCAATGGTCCTTCTCAGCAAAGCTGCTTTCAAGCCATTCAGCCCCCAGAGTGTACTGGTGCCTGTGTTCTTCCTCAGGGGCAGGACTTCTCATTTACCCTTCTTGAACTTAATCAGATTCCTCTCTGCCTATTTTTCTAGCCTGTAGAGATTTCTCTGAGCAGCTGGACAACCATCTCATGTATCAGCCACTCCTCCCAGCTTTGTATCATCTGCAAACTTCCTCAGGGTGCACTCTGACCCATTATCCAGACCATTAATGAAAATAGTGAACAGTATTGGCTGTAGTATTGAGCCCTGAGGTGACGTGCCTCCTTCAAGCCACTGATAACAACCCTCCGGGACCAGTAGTTCAGCATGTTTTTGATCTACATTATCATCCACTTATCTAAGCCTTACTTTGTCAGCTTGTCTATGATGATGTTATGGGTTAAAGTGGCTTCTCTAGAGTCAAGGTAAAGAACGTCAACTGCTCTCCCCATTATCTGCCTAATTAGTGACCTCATTGTAAAGGTAGCAGATTGGGCAAGTATGGTTTCCCCTTGTAAATCTATGCTGACTACTCCCAGTCAGCTTCTTCTCCTTCATGTATGCCCTCCAGGAGGATCTCCCAACACTTCCCCAAGGACTGAGGTGAGGCTGACTGGCCTGGAGTTCCCCAGATCTTCTCACTTGCCCTTCTTGAAGACAGGAGTGACATTTGCTTTCTCCCAGTTTCCAGGATCATCCCCCGGTCACCATCACCTTTGAAAGGTAATCGAGTGGCCTTGCAGTGACAGACAGTTCACTCAGCATTTGTGGGTGCATCCCTTCAGGCCTTAGGGACTTATGTATGTCCAGTTTGTTTAACTTTTCTCGAACCTAGTCTGCCTCCACTGACGGTAATTCTTTTACATACTCTCCCTCTGGTCTCAGGGACCTTGGATTTCTGAAGGCTGATCTTATTAGTAAAGTCTGAGCCCAAGAAGGCGTTGAGTACCTTGTCCTTTTCTGTATTTCTGTATCATTTGTCACCAGTTCTTGTGCCCCATTCAGCAGCAGACCCACATTTCCCCCAGTTTTCCTTTTTCTATTTATGTACTTGTAAAATCTCTTATTGTTGCTGTTCACATACCTTGCCAGATTCAGCTCTACTTAGTAGCAACTTCCTTATCCATGCAGGCCTCCTGCAACATTTGCTTGATTCCCTACTTGTCAGGATAGACCTTTCTTGAGCTCAGAGGAGGTGATCCCTGATTGCCAGCCAGTCCTACTGGACCCTTCTTCTCTACAGGATTGTATCCCATGGGATTCTTCCAAGCAGATAGATCTCTGAAGAGGTTGAAATGTGCTTTCATGCAAGATTGTGGTCTTGATTTTTGCCCTCCTCTGTCCTCTTAGGATCCTGACTTCTACCACCTCATGATCAGTGAAGCCAAGGCTGCCTCTGACTTTCACATCTCCCACCAGTTCTTCCTTCTTCATTACGTTTCAGGTCCAGCAGAGCAACTTTCCTTGTTGGACCAGCATTGCTGAAGTCCACCATTGGCTGTTGTGTTGTTATCTGGCTTCCCCAAAGCACCTTGGAGCCCCAGATGCCGCCCTTATGACAAGATGCACCCCTCGTGACCACCTCGGGTGGTTATCACTTTGGCAGGGATATGGGAACTTGTTACATTCAAGTTTGTGCCCATTTCCTCTTGTCCCGTCACTGGGCAGCACTGAAAAAAGCCTGGCCCCATCCTCTTGACACCCTCCCTTTAAGTATTTATAGGTGTTGATCAGATCCTTCCCTCAGTCTTCTCCAGACTTAAAAGACCCAAGTCCCTCAGCCTTTCCTCGTATGAGAGATGCTCCAGGCCCCTAATCCTCTTTGTGGTCCTCTGCTGTACCCTCTCCAGCAGTTCCCTGTCCTTCTTGAACTGGGGAGCCCAGAACTGGACACAGTCCTCCAGATAGGGCATCACCAGAGCAGAGTAGAGGGGGAGGATGACCTCCCTTGGCCTTCTGGTCACAGTCTTCTTGATGCATCCCAAGATGCCATTGGCTTTCTTGGCCACAAGGGCAGATTGCTGGCTCATGGTCATCCTGTTGTCCACCAGGGCTCCCAGGTCTTTTTCCTCAGAGGTGCTCTCCAGCAGGTCAGCCCCCAACCTGTACTGGTGCAGGGAGTTATTCTTCCCCACGTGCAGTAGCCTACACTTGGCCTTTGTTCATCAGTTTCTTCTCTGCCCAACTTTCCAGCCTGTCCAGGTCTCGCTGAATGGCAGCACAGCCTTCTGGTGTGTCAGCCAGCCCTCCCAGTTTTGTATCATAAGCAAACTTGCTGAGGGTACATTCCGTCTCTTCATCCAGGTCATTGATGAATATATTGAAGAGGACTGGACCCAGTACTGACCCCTGGGGAACAACTTATTCCATTTGTTTGCAGAAGACCATATCTACTTCTTTTTCCTGAGCAGGCAGTCTTTAGCAGATACCCACCTCAACAGTGCCCATATTTGTCTGCCAGCTAAGCTTGACACAGAAGCTCTCAACTCACTCCTGACCTGTCCAGGGTAGAGCTCTTTGCGTTCCTAATGCTCTCACACAGCAGGTCGCTCCCCTCCTTGCCTTCCCTGCCCCTTCTTCCTTAAAAACCTGTGTCTCCACTGCAGTGCTCCAGTTGTATCCACCAATGTTTATAATGTGGTCATTTAGAAGAAGTTTTACAATTTCTAATGTGCTTATAACTAACTTTTACATGCAGTTTTGTGGTATAATCATAGATGGCAAACTAGCCTGAAACAGACCCTACCAAAATGTTCCTTGCTGTAACCAGTGGATGGCAGCCCACCGCTTTCTAAACTCGTTGGGATGGTGTAGCTGACAGCAGTTTGGAAGTGCCAGGAACAGTGCTGAGGGACACAGGCAGGTGAATCTCTGGGGAGAAGTGACAGGGCAAAGAAAATAATTTTCTGTAAAGTCTCCCAGAATGTAGCTAGTTATACAGCCTTGTTCAGAAAATATTTCTTGGATGATAGACCAGCGTCTTGTAGGCAAAGAGAAGAAGAAACATAGACTATGAATCAAATCACAGATAAAGTTTGAATGATATAAAACTGAAAGTTGCCTTCACAATAGTTTGGCTGATTACAAAAAATATAGGCTATTGAAGATCAGGCTTACTAGATATAGATTAATTTGTCTTTTTTTTTCTTCAGTAATTATAATGAAAATTCCTTTAAAACCATATTTTAATTTTTCTTCCTCAGTGAAATGGCACTGAACCACATCTTTATATTTTGTCTCTGTTTGGCTGCTACATCCCCAGCATTTCCCTCTATAATGTCTACATTCATGTTGTTTAGATTTAATCACCCAGATAGGAATTCCAAGCTGTGAACTTCCACCACCAGTCCTGTTCCCGTGGGACTGAGGTTTTGATTTATAACCTATTTGTCAGAATATGATCCCAAAAAGGCAAGTAGTTTGTCTTCCCATGTGACCTTCCAGTACCCTTTGCTGGGCAAAATGGACACTGCTTTCTGTTTTAAACTTTTCTGCTTTTAATTCCTGGTGACCGAGACAGAAAGAGAAATGACTGTGAGGACTTGCAGCTGCAAACTTCAGCCGCTAATTCCACCAGCCAGCCTCTGCTGGCTTTGGCAGATGGTTCTTCCTTAGCACAATGTCTTTAATGGCCCACTTCCCCTTGTTGTCCAGGGACAAGCTATAAAATCATCTAATGGTACTTAAAGATACCTATTAAACTTTCTATCTGCGTGCCACATTTGAACTCCACACACTGCCTTGTTACTAACATGGTTTTCCCAGGAGAGACAGCCACAAAGCTTCTAATTAATATTTCAGTTGGTTTTGAACATATGCATTTTGAATTTTTTTTTAAGCAGAAGCGCAAAACTCTCTGAATGTTTACTTTTAGCTTTGATGGTCTCAAAGGAAAAAGAAGAGCTTGGAGTAGCTTTTAAAGTCTCAGAAATCATTCATGAGTTGACCATGTCAGTGTGTAAATGCCAGAAATGAGAGATTCTTTGAAGAAACCTTGCTTTTTGGATGCTTGGAATGTATAAGATGCAACATGTGATTCAGAGCAATGGACAGTCTCTGAATTTAGATTCAGAGATTGGCCATACTTACCATTAGCTTCCAGCAGTGTGGTGAAACTACTGCCTGAAAGAATAGAGTCAAGAGTAGTAGGAAAGTTGCAAGAGATTTCTGTGGCCTGGAAAGTGGGAGGAGCTGTTAAGAAAAGTCTTTACAAATGATGTTTCCCCTTTTTTACAAAAGGGCACCAAGTTAGTTCTCAGTGATGCCATACACCTATGCACTAAGTTGAAATAGCAGAAAATGGTTACACTGCCATGGTTGACTGACTATGATTAATTGCTTGAGAAAGGCAAGCAGGCCAAGGCATTATTAGTGGGTGAGCTAACAGAATAAGGGGCAACAAGTGAGAGACAGCTAGAGTAGATTGTACTTCAGCTTCAGTGGCAATTGAAATGGGTCTGTTCTTCCAAGAAAGATCTAACCATTCCTGTTAATGAGGTGTTGCTGCAGGGAATGGGACAATTAACTTTTTTCTTCCATTTGCCTGGTTATTAAGTGATACTCTCCACAGTGACAGCAACACTTCTGTTGTGACTTACTGTCACTCAGTGGTGGTCTGGAGGAGCTCTAAAACTGTAGCAAAGTTTTTTGTCCATAGTAAGTTTTGAATGAAGGGACACACAATGGGGTCAGTGTGATGTCTGTGTGCTCTTCAATCATCTTCTATGCAAACTTAAACACAGCTTAAAGTTTGTTTAAAAGGCAGCTTTTGACTGAAACCTCAGTCTGTCTTAATGATGGAAAAAGAGCAGATTTTTAGATTAATTTCTTTTGCTTAGTCTGCTGAATTCTGTATTTAGTGTTCATGTTTCAAACTTTTTTTCTGCAGAATCGAGAAGGCTGAAAACTTGCATTTAATTTTGGGATAAATATTAAAAGATTTTGTGCATATATGTGTATAAAACCTGCCAAATTTTTCACATAGCCAAATGATTCCAGAAGCTTAACTGCTGCAAGAAAAAATGTCCATGTTGGAACACCTGTGATGATGCCATAACAGTTCCTCATACTCCCTAAGGCAGCATGATCTCCTAAATCCTTGGAGAGGTCTGGGCGCAAAGTCATTTTTGAATGCCTTGCAGCCTTCACAGTGTTTGGAATATGTTGACCATGCCCCGAGACTGGTATGCGCATTGTCCTGGGAATACTCCCACTGGAAAAGTTTCACTACTGAAAAAGTAGTGCATCCTGAAAACATCTGTGCTGTTAACAGAGAAGGAGTGGAAGACTCTAATCATGGTGATGTTTTCTGGGGAAAAATAAACAGACTAACAGTGACCTCAAGTGTGTGGAGAGCAATGCAATTGTATCCATTGGGTTCTGAGTAAACTTAACTAAGTTTCCGTAAGTAGAAATTTAGAAACTGTACTAGAATGTATAATAATGGACCATCCATAGTGATGCAGTGCTGCTGTTGAACATTTTTTCATATTTACTCTTTTTTTTTTTTAATACAAAAGGTGACATTTCTAGGAAATGAGTGCATTCCTAACTATGGTATAGCCAGAAAGTATGACTTGATGCAGAAATTAATATGTCAAGTTCTGTCCCCTGCATATTGAACAACACTACGCTGTAGCATCAGTCTGTTATGGCCAACCAAATGGAATATAACAGCCACCTCCTTCTCTTTACCACTCCTGTTCTGTCTAGGTTTTTACACTCAATATAGCATGTTTCTTGCAGAAGTTTTTTGAATGCAGTCTGTAGTTATTTTTCTTTGAATGTCACTGTATTTTCCAGCATAGGTCTATACTGAATCTGAGAGTTGGGCCACAGAGCCTCTTCAGTACTTTCTCTTTTCCTCAGTCATGTGTTAATTCTTAAATGTAATAAATAAATGAACTTGCTGGATCTCAGGGCATGCACAAATAACCACTTATCTAAAGAATATATTGTCTAAGTTCACAATCATTTAGTTAGTGTTTGTAGAAATCTGCTTTTGAGGTTCAGCAAGCCTGTGTGTATTTGCAGATGAAGGCATTGTATTGAAACTATGGTCATGTAACAACACATCACTAGATCCCTTCCCATGCTTCCACTTCTCATGCAGTAGCTTCTTGCAGTGCACCAACAGTGCATACTGTGCTATTGTTAAAAATTAAGTGTTTTGCTCAGTGTTTTGCTCTTGTCCTGATGGAACTATGTGATCCAAACAGAGGAAATCAAGTACGTGTTCTTTGCAGACCATCAATTTTATCTCATTAAAGTTACTAGCAATGAACTTCATGCTGAGAAAATTTTTGAGTTTATTGCTATTGTTCTTTGAACAGTCCCACATCCATGGCCATGTTAAGCTGTTGCTGTCAGCAGAATCACAACTGCTGCTGCGTTTGTCTCTTGAGATAGGAGGAAAGAAAAAGGCACAATGCCTTGAGCATGTGAATGCCAGGGCCTCTCTGTATCTTCTGCCACAGGTTGAGTTCACCAGTATACCCATAACATGTTGCACTCCATTAGGCATTATTTTCATAACATTTAGCTTCCTGGAACATCACTAAAGGGTAAGTTGGCAGGCTGGCCTGGTCACTCTCATGAAGATCTAATGTTTTCAGTCATGCTGAACTGGAAATGCTGAGGGTGAGAAGAGGATTTAAGAGACTAATATTGATGCTGTCCTCAGGATTTTAGAAATCAAAAATATAAACAGGTCTCTTCTGAGTAAGCAGGAGGAAATAAGAATTCTTTTTTCTCCATGATTTATTCATGGGCTGTTTTTTTTCCGTGGAAGAGCCAGATTAAGCCCAGCACCTACAGATACTCTTCAAAATGCAAAAGCGAAACCCTCTCGAAAGTCTGTCCTTGCCTGCCAGCACACTGACCCGTCAGAACTCTGCTAGTAATCATGTATGAGAGAAAAGGGTCGGTAGTAGTTTCAAGCTCTTCAGTTCCTGGTAGTACTTTTTTTAGTAATACACAGCTGATTTCACCCTATGTGCTAGTAGTTAATTTGCTTTGGCAGCACTGTCTGAGATGTAGGTGCTCCGCATCTTACACGGTTCGTTGGTGCTCAGAGCCTAAACACTCAGACTCAAAGCCTGTGAGCACGAGAGGTGGCAGCCAGCACCTGTGCCACTGTGTGCCTCGCTTTTTAATGATGCCTAAGGATAATTGCTGAGTCAAGACCACATTAGCCCATCATCCTGCTTTACAGATGGGAAATTTTAAGTGTCCAGATACTTAAAGCTTCCAGCTCTCTGTCAGGTTTTACACACAAGTTTCATCTGTTCTTCAGTGTCTTAGATTTCAGGTCCTGTTAGTTACACTGTGACCATATAACTTAAATGACCATATGCCCATAAACTTAAAAGGTGATTAATGTTATACACCATATGAGCAGCGGCAGAGATCATGTAAACTTAATTTAAACCTCTAGATAAAAATGTATAGACATTAAAACATTCAATGTTAAGATAAATGAATGTTTGCTTCTCAGATGATTAATGTTAAACACAGATAAATCACTCTTCAGCAGGAAACTTAAAAGTGTATGTTTAATTCTGTTACTGAAGTGGAGCAATTACACTTGCTAGTATAAGTGCACTTAGTCTTACTGTAGATTTCTAAAGCTATGCTAAAAACAACAAAAAATCCCTGTAAAGCCCACCTTTAGTTAAATTGCCTATGCAGAATTGTCACGGTTTGAGCCCAGCCAGCAACTAGGACCATGCAGCTGCTTGCTCACTTTCCCCAGTTGGGATGGGACAGAAAATCAAAACAGTGAGAAAAAATTTGTGGATTGAAATGAAGACAGTTTAATAGGTAAATCAAAAGCTGTGCACACGAGCAAAGTAAAAAAAAGGAATTCAATCACTACTTCCCATTGGCAGGCAGGTGTTCAGCCATCTCCAGGAAAACAGGGCTCCATCACATATAGCAGTTGCTTGGCAAGACAAACACCATCACTCCAAATGTCCCGTGTCCCCCCCTTCCTTCTTCTTCCCCCAGCTTTATATACTGTATGTACTGCCATACAGTATTGAATATCCTTGTGGTCAGTTGGGGTCAGCTGTCGCGGCTGTGTCCACTCCTAGCTTCCTGTGCACCCCCAGCCTGCTCACTGGTGGGGTGTTGTGAGGGGCAGGAAAGGCCTTGACTGCTTAGCAGCAACCAAACACATCAGTGCACTGTCAACACTGCTCTCAATCTAAAATCCAAAACATAGCCCCACACCTACTGCTAGCAAGAAAGTAAACCCCATCCCAGCTGAAACCGTAACAATAATAAAAACAGTGCGTGGCCCTGATCGGTATTTCAGTTTCAGGTATAAGGTGAAAGGAAAGGCAGAAGTGTAGGTGATATTCATTGTGTGTCTGAGGAATGGGGTGGGGGTATATACTGTTTTTCTGGCATACATTAAAAAGTATGTTATTAATTTGTATGGAAAGCAGGTGCCCTAAAGAAACATTTTATGATTTAATATTTCTTTAAGCTCTTCATTTATGAAAATTAAGGCCTAATGAATGTTTTTTTGTCCTTCTTGTGAATGAAATAACAGTAATTCCTGTGGAACTAGCTTCTAGAAAAAGATATTAAGCTAAAATAATCTTTGCCTTATTTTCCTTTCAGTTTTGTGACATTCATTAGGCATTCAATGGAATAACAGAAAATGTTCACAGGCAGTTTTCAAGACCCAAGGAAGAGTTCATACAGCAATGTAGAAATGTTCTTTATATAATAGTTAAAAGGTCTGTTGATAAGATGGTGTTGCCTGTGATTAGCAAGGCCTGAGGTTTTTCTTCTAAAGGCAGTGTTCAAGGCTGTCAAAAATCTTTGATATTCCAAACTTTGATGAGTTGGTGGGTGGATGCTGAGTTAGGGGAGGATTCAGTGTGTATTAACCCTGTAAAAGATCTGTTAAAGAGAAAATTTTACTCTAGTGAAATCAAGGGACCTCCTTTTCTCACTGAACTTGATAATAGAGCAAATCAACTTATTTTGGGCTAGTTATGTTTTAAAATATTCCTTTCAGTTGTTTTCCTTGAAAACTCTTGGTGCTTTAGTGCATCTGATTTTTATTGACCTATTCTCATTCAAAAATTTTATTAGCACATGAATCTTATAAAAGTAGTTGGTTAAGGTCAATTGAATGCAACTTTTGAAATTGTTTCTGTAATTGTCCTTTGCTAATGACATTAAAATAATATTATGCTGCTTAGTTTCATGATGCTTTAAAAGTAACAGGATGCCTTCTGGCATTGCAAGTCTGCTCTTCCTTTCAGCACAGTGGCTTCAAGATGGCACAAGGTGTGCAGCTGTCCAGATTCATCAGCTTTCTATTGATAAACATACTTCCCTGCAAAACAGTAGATAAAGATCTGAGCGTCCTTAGCTCCGGAAATACTGCAGAAAAAACCTGAATGATATGTAAAAAATGGACCACACTACCTTCTCTGGCTCAGCTCTGAAGTGAGAACAGTCACCACAGCCTTTGGTACTGAACCTGATGCAATCAGTGCATCCCAGGCATGTGCTGAGCGCTCCTCGGAGGAACGCTGGATATCCTGTTTAGTATTTGAACATCAGTTAGTGTTTGCATGGGAGGGGGGAACTGACCTCTTCTAGTAAAGCCATTCTGAGAAAACAAGAGAAGCAAAACTAGGGGTGCCTGGGAAGGTCCTCTGTTGAGCAAGGGCATGGACCAGGAGCAAATAGAAGACAGAGTAGCTCTGGTTACAGTTACAGACTTCTGAAGAGTGAATCTGGCTTAGCTCTCTCATGTTTGAGAGTGCTTAAGTGTGCTGGGAGGGGGCTGCTTGGGTGTATTTTCTTCAGCTGATGGGTTCATTCAATTTTACAGCCCTTTAACAATTGTAGAAACAGAGTAGAGAAAAGCATCTGTTGTGTTACCCCCAGATCCAATAATATAAAACCAAAAGTAGTTAAACATGTAAAAGCAGATTTAGAAGTCCCAGGTGGCTCTTGCTTGTCAGCCTGCAGAATTCTTTCCCAGGACTCTGGACTTTATTCTAGGCTGCACTGTTGTCAATCAGGATTAACTCAAGCAAAGTCAGGGATCGGGATTCTGTTCTCGGTTTTTTTTGTTCTTAGTTTTCTGCATCAGAACTTCCAGTCTTCCAACTAAGCTTCCTTTGCATGCTGATATATCATTGTCTTTCCCTATCTCTTGAAAGAGCTACATTTTACTGGAGGGGAAAATAACTTATTTAAAGCTTCTAAATCATTTCTTTAAAGAACTATCGATATGCACTGAGGATATTCTCATACACATAAAAGATTCCTAAGTCAGCACTAATATGGAAGGGTCAGAAAATGACTTGCATTAGGAGACACAAGGCCTGTGATCTGAGGTGTTCAAACTGCCTGAATGTTTCTTCTAATGGCTCACTGAAAAGGAATTTAGCACAGTAATCTTCTGAAGAATGAAGTGATGTTAGCCTTTCAACTACAGTTACTTTTTAATGTCATGCCATGAGTTTTGGGAGACCTGAGGCCTCTGTTTCTCAGTAAACTGCTGCAACATCTGTGTCTGGGGGACAGGAGGCTGTTTTGTCTGATTCTGAGTGCATCTCATCTCTTGCTGCTTCTGATCATGTTTCATATTGCTGCATCAGTAAGATCAGGAGAGGCCCTTAGAACAGCATGTTTCTTGCAGTGTCCCTATGAAATTAATGGGCAACCATAATGTTAGTTTCTTGAAGACATCAGACGTTAAGAACAAAAATAAAAGCCATGCTGGCCAGTGGTGCACTCAGCATGGAAAGCCAAAACCATGTCACTACCCAGAAATTGTTAGGCCATGGCAAGTACTGCAGGAACAAAACTATTAACAAACCTCTGCCAGATGGGGAGGAAAGTTTTTCAATTTATATCTTGGTCAGGCTCTAGTGTTCATACCTACTTTTTTCTTACGTTCACTCATCAGGTTAATAAACTCTCTTTTCCTATCCTAAGCTGTTATACTGCCAAGTGGCTGCTATATTTTCTGTCCCAGGAGAGGCTGCATTTTGTTCATCTGTACTATAGCTTCTGGTAAGGCAGGGAGAGCTCTAAATTATTCTAATGGCCCTCCAAGCCTATTTATATACTGTATGTATGTATATTAATGCTATATAAAGTTGTTCAAATGCAACGCTCCAACAAATCTCATTTTGTTACTACAGCAAAGATGGATCTTCCAGGACAGACAAATGTGTTTGATGAATTACACTGTCATACAACCACAGCTCTGCAGCTCTTTATGACATTCAGTGTTCTCATTGCCTTCACAGAATCACAGAATCACCTAGGTTGGAAGGGACCTTTTAAGATCATCTAGTCCAACCTATTACCAAAAAAAAAAAAAAAAAAAAAAAAAAAAAGCAAAAAACCACACCACCAACCACCAAATCCAACAAAAAAAAAACCAAAAAAAAAACCAACACACACAACACACACACACACACAAAACACCACCCAACACTAATCCATATCCCTGAGCACCATGTCAACTCCTCTCTTGAATACCTCCAGGGATGGTGCCTCAACCACTTTTCAAGACCTACAGATCTATTCTAGTGGCTTTATCAGCCTGAGTATCGTCTGGCGTAAAACTAGCCTTGCTTGGTAGAGGCAGCAAGAGTATTCTGCTCTCTGGGATTGCCGTGTTTCTCCTCTGCTCCTCTGCAGCAGCAGAAGCATAAGTAATAAGTAACAGGAAAAGAGTCAGATTGTAGTCAGTAACAGCCATTGTAAATTTGCTTAAAATCCAAGGGATCTGGCTTATGCAGCACAAGGATTTAGGTGTCTGTCCTCTGATTTCAGGGAGACTCAATTGAGGTACTTGGCATACTTACGTGTTTTGCAGTATTTGCATTGTAAGACAGCTCTTCTGGTGAAGTTGTTAACTAAATGGCAGAATTTAGTGCTATCACCCATTCTTGCTATACAGCAGCAGGGAGAGCTGTTGTGGGCATTAAAGTAGTATGAAGCCTCAAACTATTTTCTGATCTGTACCCTGTTCCATTTAGAATTCTCTCCAGGACAGCACATGAGTACCTTTGTTGAAGATCTGACAGTCAGCCTGCCTGCCGATTTACTCACTCAAGAGTAACACCGTTAGAGGCAGTCCTGCTTAAAAAGAGAAAAGGACACTGTTTTGCTTAGAAAGCCATATAATCTCAGAAGTGTTTTCCTTTCTTCTGCTCTCTGATATAAAAGCAAAAAGGAGGGCAGTATCAGGAGGATGTTGATACATGGTAGTCTAGTTTATCCCTAATATTTTGCAGCTGCCTGCTTATTTATGTGAGGAACAAAGTCCAGCAAAACTGACATTGTTTTCTTTGGCCCTTGAGACAGACACTTCCTTGACTAACATGCTGAGATAGCATTAAACATCTGCTTGGTTTTTGCAGCAAAGTTTCCAGCAATAACCAAGGGCATCTTCTGCAAGTTTTTGTACTTGAGGCAGGGACAGGAGAAGGAACACATGGAGGGAGGAGAGGATGAAGGGTTTGCTTCAGGTGCCTTCTCCAAATTGTTGGCTTCTTGTAACACTGTTTCCTTGCTCCTTATTATAAAACTGGAAAAAACTCTTACTTTCCCAGGTTGGTATATTTTTAAGCTGTGGTTGCAATATTATAGTGTGAATCCTTTTGCCAATGGAGAAGGGAGCTACTCTTCTCCCACACGTGTATATTTAAAAAAGAATGAATTATGACTGTGGCCTGTACAAGGATCTTCAAATGTGCAGCAAAATTTCTGTGCAATTGCCAAAGGGCTTACCAGCTTCCCGTGAGCAAAGCAAGACTTAAAACCACAAAAATGCAGAAGGTCAAAGATGCTCATGTGTCTGGCATCACAGAAGATTTAACTGGGCAGTCATTATCATTGCATGTTACAGGTGGGAGTGTAAGCCAGTCGAGAACCGCATGTAACAGTACAGGCAAAAAGTCTGGGTTGTTCTCTCTGGTTCCTCAGTATGGACTTTCTGGCACTGTATACATTCTGACTCTTGCCTGGAGATAATGAATCAAGCAGAAAAGACCAACTGTATCATGACTTTTCTTCCGTTTCCTCTCTAACCTGCAACTGACCTACTTAGGGGGATATATGTTGAAGTAAGAACATTCAAGATTGTTGTATAACAAACAAGACAGACTTTTTGCCTGTCTTATTCATCCCAGAGCTTTAGTTACCCTCCTTCTCCTTTATCATCACTTAATTTAGTTTCTTTATCTTTTAGTCTTTCTGTCTTATCTTACCATTTTTTTGCATCATACAAAGATCAGGTTTTGTATCAAAAGGGTTTAAATAAAGACCTTCATTGTGGTATTAAAGTTGTGTTTTAAACCAACAGACCATTAACTTACTGGTAATCACTACATAAGACTGTCAGCATACTTTTCTATGTCATTGTGACCAGCCTTTTGAGCAGACAGCAGTTGTAATACTGGCTTTGGGGAATGAGTGTCATGAGGGGAGGGCCGTGACACAGTCTGCAGTTGTCATGTATGTGGGATACTCAAAGAAATAACAGATCAATCGCATGTCTTTGTTAGCACTGTGCTATATGTCTGTTTGGTGATGGACAGATTAGATCTGGATGCTCACTCTGGCACAGGAGCAAATCACCTGATAGCAAATTAAGAATGTGTAAGGAATGAAGTTGATAGCCTACAGAGAGCTGTGGGAATAAAGCTGTTTCTAAAAAGAAGGGGGAAATCCCTTCATTTTCCAATGGAAAAGAACTTGATAAATAGATGAGGCAAGTTGAATTTTGGAAGTTGTAGAGAGTTCTGCTCCTGTTAGGACTAGCCTTCTCTAGCAAGTCAACAGAAACAAACAGGTCAAGGGAGTATGTGGAGGAAATGACGTGATTGTTGCCCTGTGCTGCTGTGGTGTATCTTTCACCAGGGCATATCAGTACAGCTTTTCTACAGGAGGAGCCATCTGTCAGTAAGGCCATGGGAAGTGCAGCACGCGCTCCAGAGAGGTGTGGGTACAGTCTTGCTGGCCATGTTTGTTACTGGTTATACCATGCCTATCTACCCCCCACTGAATTGTTTCCCAGTTGGGTGTATAACCCTGAGTTAAATGAGATTCTGCTGTGTGACTGGGATTGTTTGAAAGCTGCTTGCACGTTCTTGGGACATAATGGAGAGCTCTGGGGTTTTGAACACCAAGTTAACAAAAAGAAGCCTTCTGTTACTTTCTTCTCAGACAGCAGCACTGGGACTTAGCCTACAGATGAATCAAGGCTGCCAGTTCACTTATCCAGAAATACTTTTTTCAGCAAGTAGCAGCTATCTCAAAAATTTCGCTGTCATCTTTGTATTTCTTTGCCTTTTAATAACCATAATTTAGCAATCTAATTTCATGGTTTTACATTGTGTCTCCTTACAGTATCACCTTGCAGATAGTAAGACAGTCATCTTCTTGGAAATATTTTTCACTATTGTAAAGCATCCAAAGTTTAAACAAAAACTTTTGGTGGCTTTGCATTTTTTTTGTGGGTTTTTTTTTCTTTCTCTTCCTCTCCTTTTTTAACTACAAAGTTCTGAGAAAGGAATTATTAAACCTGGACTCCATGGTAAATGAGGGCTTGGAGGGGGAGAAAGCAAAGGCTACTGTGGCTGAGCTGAAGGACAGAGAGCAGACTCCTTAACAAGTCAAGGATCTAAATCTAGGCTATTCCGTTCCCAAGAGCCACTCATAATGATATGTTCTGTGGTTGATTTATTTATAACTATAACAGTTGCAGTGGGAACAAAACATGAGGCCAAATTCTGACCTCAGAATATAAATCTAGAATCATTTCACTCTAATTTTTTAAATTTTGATGGCATTACTTTGGATTCATTCTACTGTGACTGAAATCAGAATCTGTTCTCCTCTATTAGATTAATTTTTTTCTTTGAGACTGCATTTCTCCCATCCTTTTGTCTAATTTTGAACACATAGAGCAGCAGAGTGTCTGTATGCTCATCTGTACCTTGAAGCTGACTGGACTGTGAGCCTCCTCTGGACTGCAGGGACAGACTGGCTGGCAAGCTCTCCAAGGCTGAGGAGTTGAGCTCGTTGCACAGCTACCATTTGCTTTCAGTGGTACAAGGAGGCACTTCTTAACTATTTAGGACACTATGCCAGTTTGTAAACCAGTTTTGCAGGAAGGGGAGAGAAGTCAGAGAGCCATTATGGATTCTGCTGGACCCAGGTGATAAATCTGTGATAGCAGCAATATTTCACTGGTTATTTAAGAGTAAATGAAACAGAGATAGCTTTGCAAAATTGGAGAAGTTCCAGAATGGCAAAAGGAACTATACAACCTGTCTGAATATTTGGTGCACATGAGGAGCAATGGGAACACTTGCAAGTTTATTATGCACCCTAGGCTGTTCTGCACTGGCTATTTTTTTTTCTGTGTGTTATTTATATGTCCACAAATTGACTGCCTAGCACATCAAAAAAGCTGTTAGATGGAAGTCTAACATTGCAGCAGAAACAGTGCTTTATGGCCTTTGCACTTACTACCTGTAACAGGTAAGTGGAAACATGGGCTGCAGAGAAGTTAAAGGATTTGTCAGCTTGTTTTATTCAGCTTGTTTCCATCAGTTAATACAGAAGTATGAGTTTCTTCATTATGGTAACATTCTTCAGTAACAATCATATGTCAGCCCATGGAAGATAAAGCTAATTATTCGCCATTTTGGGACTTGCCTGTTCTGGATCGGAAAATACAGTGCCTTCAAGCATTCATCTCTCAGTTCAGTGAACCAGCTTGCAGTGACAAGTGCCAGCTATTGCCCTTCCCACTTTTTAAGACTTAACATTTTGTTGGATATATTTTTAAAATTCTGGTTTGGTTAGCTTTTACAAAAATGTAAAGCAGGCTGCTGCTGTATCATTCCTGAATTTAGCCATGCTCTGACAGCTGAAATGTGATCCCTCTGGTTAATAAGCAGCTAACTGGGTCTTTTGTTATGTTTTTTGATAGATTGTAATAATTTTGCCCTTGGAAATAACAATCGTTTATTATAATCCAGGTGTTTGGCTAATCGTGTGGAGTTTTGACTGAAATATTGCCAAGACAACTGTACATATTATCATTTCTGTAGCTTAGCGTTGCCTCAGTTCATAGCTTGGTCATTTAGGCCTCCTCCTTTGCGACCTTCGATACTAGCCATAGCATTGAGATGAATGGATATGACAACCAAAAGCAAACACTTCTTAAAGAGATAAAGTAGTTGTGCTTTGATAGATGCAGCTATTTCTCTGGTCCCTGGTTTGTACATCAGCAGTAAGAAGGGCTGCACTGCATCTCTAAAGCTGCTTGAAGTTGTATCAAAAGGATTTGCTTCCCCTGAATCCTTTACAAGGCAAAAAAACCCAAGACACTTTCCTACATTATTTGCACCTCAGCGATGGCAAATATAGAGGCAGTTCAGGGATAGATACATGGAGCAGGACACTTGTAAATGCTGATGTGCTTCGCCACTGTCATTCTCACAGACATAGCAGTGTTTGCATCCTCAGTGGATATACCCTGGTACCTCCCTGGCCAAGGAGTCCAGAGCAAGGCACGTGTTTCTCTTGATGGGACTCAGACTGGTTACAGCCACAGTTGATCATTTATGTAAACTGTAATCAAAAATCTGGTTTCAGTATGGGAATTCACACTGTATGTCCTGATGTCCCGCTCAGTGAAACTGGGCAATTTGTCCATTAATTCACCACTCTTATGAGTGCGAGCAGTATTTAACAGGAAACTAAAATATGAAAACTAGAAACCTTGGAACAGTGTTAATATCCTTGGAACTGTGTTAATTTAATATGTCCGTCTTCCTTCTTGTTAAGAGCATGAGCTGGGCTTTTAGGGAATATGGGACTGGTTATCTGTGAGGGTTTTTTGGTTTGTTTTTTTTAAAGAATCAGTAACCAGAGTTACATGGTTAAAATCTGACTAAAACATGAACTGTAACTAAAAAATCAGGAGGATGTGCAACAAAGCAAAGGAGCGGTAGAGTTTCGAGCATGGCACTAAAGTCATCATGGCACGATCACAGAAGGAAATGTGGCTATTTGGGGCAGCTTAGTGGTACACAATGCTGTGCAAGATCAGTCTTTGATGAAGGGTGCTTTTGAAGGAATTATTGGTGCCACCCTATGGGTGCCTGGCTGTTTACTTGCAAGTGTTGCTTTTGCTGCTGCGTTGGAGTCTCCAGCTGCAAAGTGATGTAACTTCTAAGGTATTTTGGAAGAGCTGTTTCTGTGTCTCTTCAAGAGTTTTTCTATTAAAAGAGCAATTAGATTGATACACACAACTGGGAGGAAGGTGAAAGCAAAGGGGTCTGTCCTTCAGTCAGTTATTACAAATTTGGTATTAAATTTGATGCTGTGAAATGCCATTGTTGAATAAGGTGAGCAGGAGAATGTCTGTCACTTCTAGGACAACCTCTGTACCAGTATGGGGAAGAGCCATCTCAGGATGTAAGGCCATTGGTGCTAATGGGACAGTGTGCACTGCAGTGAAAATCACATTTCTGAAAATTACAATTCTGGGTGTTCCTCCATTAAATTATTCAGGGAAAAAAGACCAGTACCTATGGGTCTTGATCCATTAAAGTTGCTTAATTATTTGGTTATCTTTGGTGCTAGTGGTCCGATAAAAGTACGCATTAAGTGATCTTCTGGATTGAAAAGGAGGCATAGTAAGTCATAGTCTAGTGTGCAGTTACAAAAGGAGGCATAGTAAGTCATAGCCTAGTGTGCAGTTACAAACTCACACTTTGCTCCAAAACTATTGTCTTGGGAGGGTGACAGGATGGTTATGACAACCCTGCCTTCTCTATTCACAGGTGTTCCCTTTCCAAAGAACTTCCTTCAGATCTGCAAGAAGATACTCTGCCGGCTTTTTCGGGTGTTTGTTCACGTCTACATCCATCACTTTGACCGTATCATCCTCATGGGGGCTGAGGCCCACGTCAATACCTGTTACAAGCATTTTTATTACTTTGTGACAGAACTCAACCTTATAGACCGCAAAGAACTAGAGCCTTTGGTAAGTGTGGCGTCTGGGGGAGAGCTCTAGGAAATTTTCCTCCTCCCTTCACTGAGTCTTTCTCACGCTTGTTGCAGTGTGTTTCCTCTGGAAATAAAGTCTGTTGGTGAACACACAATTTAAACGGATAAACTCTTGCCTCTGTCCAGAGACCCATTCCATCTGCTGCAGTATTTGTGATACGCTCAGTAGAAAGAGAAAAGTGCAATGTATTTTATATGGAAAAATACAAGGTGGGAAATAATGCCATTTGAAAATAGAGGTTCAGTTGTCTTCTGCTTCTCCTGCACTATACATTTTATATATAATTTTATTCTGTCTTTTTTCATTGGTCAGTAACAGCACGTTACTCATAGCAATCACTTGAATGCATGTGAAAGAAACAGTGGTCTATATAAACATGAATTGTTTTGTGGGGTTGTTTTTAATCTTTAAGTAGGTGTTTGTGAAGGTCTTGAGTGTGTTAGATCCAGAGCACGCTCTGAATCTAAGTGAAACTGATGAGGTGAGACAGAGGTTCAGACAATTAACAGTGTAACAAAACCAGACACTTCCTTTTGGACTGAAATAGATCAAAATTGAATTCATTGTTTCCAAAAGTAAAGCTCTAGAAATGGAATCGCTTCTGCTCTTGCTTGCAAATGCAAATAAAATAAAAGTCTAAGCAGAGAAGGAAAAGTAAGGCACAATTCAGAAAGCAGTTTATGCACAACCCTTCACTGTGGGCTTTTAGCCAGCTTTAAAAGGGATCATGGCAACATTTCTCCATGGGTCAGAGTTTGGAAAATACTGTGTTGTACAGGTTATTGATGAAGTGCTAGAACGACTGGGATATTTTTTTCCACAGAATCGCAAAATGGCTGAGGTTGGCTGCCATCTATGGATATCATGTAGTCCAAATTCTCAAAGCAGTGTCACCTAGACAGGGCTGCCCAGGACCATGTCAAGTTTTCAGTTGTTTTACATAAAGGCACATTGCAAGGAGGTGAATAGCTTAGTTGGTATGAAATGCTTCGGAAAGTGTGGCAAAGGGATGTTTCCCACATTTCTGCAGGAGCTGGAGCTATTACAGGTGTGGTACATGTATATGCTTATGTTGATTGAAGGAGAACCTGTAAAGAGAGACAAAACGGATGGTCTTGTTTTCAGCAGTTCATAAGTCTTGCTGAAAGACTGTGTATGGCATGTATTGGTAACTTGCAATGTATCTGTACTATCTTTTTAGATAGGAAAACTTAATATGCCCTCTAAATTTGTCCTAAGGGATAGAAGGAGGCCCTGCAAAAGAGAACTTCACTGCCAGACTAGTGATCCTAAGTTAGCTCTAGCTGTTAATTGTTGAGGATGTGTCACAAGCAAAATACAAGGCAGGATATCTCAGAGAGAGTCTGTCTTAAGGCCATTACAAGATCCTTGCTTGCTTTGGAATACAAAGAGGACAAAAATAATTTAATGCTGCACATGGTGGTTAGGGATATTCCTGCACTAAGAAGACAGACAAAGGATTGGGGCCAGAGTGGTGCAAGAGGTGGCCCAAGTCCAGCAGCAGAGCAAGCTAGAACGTGCTCCAACTGGTGCATGCTTTATCCTTGCATTCCAGCATTCCCTCCCTTCACAAAGTTATCCTTAGGATCATCATATGATGCAGTATTATTAACTTTGCTGGGATGTAGGGTCTCCCACAAAAACGTTTCACCTGCACTGAGGAGGCAGTATGTCAGCAAACTGGCTAAGCTCAACCTGCTTCCATCTTTCTGTCCTTGACTTGGGTGGGTGTCAGCCGTGTGGAAATGCAAAAAAACCTAACCAATACATCTGTATTTTTGTCTTCAGCTGGGCAGAGAGGTGGGAAGGAGTTGCCAAATAAAAGCAGACATTACAAATAATCTTGAATTTTAATGCAGTATTTGAAGACGACCTGTACCCTGCCAGGTTCACCCTGGCAGGAAATGAGCCCACATTATCTCCCTTAATTAGAAAATGGGCCAAGAACTGATTAAATAAACAGACTGCCATATGCTTTAATAAACAGGAAGGCAGCTGATTTATCAACAGAACTTCAAGAAGGGAGAATAATTGGGGAAGCAGGCAGTAGATGAATAGTAATATTAGCCTGCAGGACTTAACGCTCTTTGTTTAAAATAGATTTTATCAGCTTTTTGCAACTCAGTACAGCAGTTATAAAATCAAATGAAGCAAGTGAGTCAGATAGGGTTCCCCCTCCCATTTGGGAGTTGTATAACTTGTCCTTTCTGCAGTCAAAGAGAGGGCTATAGTTCAAAATGCTGCTTATCTTATTCCCATCCCCATCACTATGTTAAATTGACAGATTCCACAGTCTTTCAGAGAGCATTTTTATGTGGGGAGAAAAAAGGAAGCTGGCACAGTCACTGACCCCACAGGTGGTCCTGAGGAAAAAAATGCATGTCCAATTGGTTAATTTGGGAAAAAAGAAGTCTGAAAGCACATCTGCCCTTTTCTGCAGCTAACAGGCAGACAAGGCAGTCTGCTTCATGAGAGCTCTCAGAAGACCTTTAAGGCATGCCTCCATGGGGAGGCTGTCAGGAAATAAACTAAAGTTTGAATTTTAAGATGTGGCATCTGCTTTTTGCTGGCTCCCTGTGTGACCTGCTTTCTTTTTCACTGGCAGTAATACACCTTAATTCACTTTTGAGCCTCTTCACACAGCCAAAACTGTCTAGTGGAGTGGTGCCTAATACCTCCATCCCACCTTCATCCCGAGTAGGTGACTGCTTGTATAGGGCTCTTTAAACACTAAAAGTGCTTTTTAGTGAGAATCTTAATGTAGCTGCATCAGTGCAGTGACTTACTGTTTAATTGGCAGCCCAGCTACAGCCCCTCTACTTCCTTCCTGTGATCCCTTTTTTAAGCAATGGATTTCATCGTATGTAGGACTTGAGAAATATGCCAGAGTACTTTATAAGCACATCATGAGCAAAAGAGTCTTGATTTGGGGAATTTTACTTAATTTATTGCCAGTTAAAAAAACTTTTGCTTTCAGATCTGGGTACTGAGGAAAAAAAGACAATTAAACAAAACAGTCTGTGAAGAAACACCTTTCTTCCCCAGGCTCTAACTCTTCTCTTCGCCACTACCAGGTCTCAACTCACCTTGGTTTTGCTACATATTACAATCAGCTACTCCTAATCCCTTTGGAGAGGAGAGGGGCAATGCAGGAGACCGTGTATGTGTGTACTGCTTCTTATTTGTTTTCCTCCATGCCAGCATATGTTTGCAGTGGGACACAGTCCCGCCATGGTGTCCCTGCTCTGGAGTGGGTTATCCATGACCTACAGTCCCTTCAGGGGCGTGCCTGCTCTGGCACAGGGCACTTTCTTCCAAGAGTCTGTCTCCAACCACATCCCCAACAGTGCCACCAGCCATGTGCCCTCTCCTCTCAGCAGCTGCTGCTTTCTTAAATATCTCTGAACAGAGGCACCACGTGCTTCTCTGACTGGTTGAAGTTGTGGCACATGGTGGGTTATTTGCAGCGGTTGCCAGGACATCCGGAACTAGCTGCAACTGGCGCAGGGCAGTTCATGACCTCCCACCACAAGTCACCCTGTAGCCCCTTCCTACCAAAACCCTGCCAGTTCTGTCCAGTACGAAGCATCCTCTGCAAAGTCCGTCATGTGCAATCTGTTGGTTAAAGCCTTGCTTTCCGTTTCCAGCTTTGTTGTGGGTTTCTTGCTTGTCTCCAGCTAATCATGAGTTTTCCTGTGGGGAATATAAAAGTATTTCGCATTTGACAGAAGTACTGTGGCTCTGAATTCAACAGGGTTTGCAAAGTACTCTGATGTCACGAAATACGTGTTGTAATAAGAGCGGAGCTTGCTCCTAGTTCAACTTCCTGCCTTTGGCAGCAAGCTGGATCCTTGACACATGCCAAAGGAATGGGAAGACCACAGCTTCCTGTGTTCCTTAACTTGGCCTTTGCCGATTTGCTTTCTTGTTGCTTTAGGAGTTCCAGTGGCGAAAATGGGGAGTGCGCGAGCACCACAGTGTTGTGCTTTCTGCCTCTGTAGACATCCCATGAAACTAGCAGCCTATTAGTTAGTCTGTTAGCAAAAGGTGTAGCTCGTTTTAGTTAAGATAAAACTGAAGACCCGGTTTTAATATATTTTGCAGGGACAGGTCAGTCATCAGCTTTTTTCGCTTTTCAGGAATACAAGCTGCTGTATGCAAGGCCACATAACCCCTTCCAACTAGTTTTTGATTTCTTTAGCTCAAGACGGCATCTATCATCATAAATCTGGTTTTCCATTCAAGAGAGGTGAGTATCTTCTCTGATAAGTATCACTTTCCGTTCCTCCTATCTCAGGAGAGAAAGGCTAACCAGCAGGAGTGAAGCACTGCTACAGTAGAGCAGTTTTCCCCTGGAGGAACCTATCCTTTGAAAGCG
The DNA here is from genome assembly GCA_030770645.1 of Numenius phaeopus. Lineage (NCBI taxonomy): Eukaryota > Metazoa > Chordata > Aves > Charadriiformes > Scolopacidae > Numenius > Numenius phaeopus. Next base: position 7,666 of record JARKVS010015473.1, on the reverse strand, counting down.
TCTTCTAGTGATGGGGCAGCATCAGGTCACAGAAGAAGTTCTCTGCCATAAATAACACTGTTTCAAAGAGAAAGAATTCTTCCTTCCATTCCTCAGCGTGAGGGGGTGGGGTGTCTTCTTTAGCCGTAGCTGGTGACCACCTTGACATGCCGGGTTTGGCCTGGTGGCTGCACAGCCTGCTCACTGTTCTACCCCAAGCTCAGCCGGAGCAGGCACAGATCCTGTCGTGAAACCTGGGGGTCAGTGCAGCTCCAGCAAGAGGACCTCCAGAAAGGGTGGGGGCAAGAACAACCTAAACCCTTCTGAAAAGCAATAAAATTAATGCCAGAGAGGCATTAACCCAAAACGTGGTTGGTTTCTCCCCTCCCTGGAAGGAAGGTGCCTCTCAGAGAGACGGAGGCAAAGGAGCAGCTACACTTCTGCCTCACTCAAGGAAGAGCCTTCTGATTCAGGGGCCTCAGAGATTTGTGACTGGATCTCTGGGCAAAGCGTTTTGTCGGATGACAGTCAGTTGGTGATGCAGCCGCCTGCTCCCAACTTCTCAGCCTTGATCTCCCTGTGTTGCAGTATCCGGTTTTGATTTCTAAATCTGTGCATTTTACTTTGCCTGATTTTTCGCTGTGCCTTGTGTTGGTCAGAGTTAAGCTCAAAAAAACACAACAGCTGAAAACGTGTTGAGATTTCAGTGTTAAATTTGGAGGTCTGAGCATGGTGTAATTCACTTGAAAGAACAAGGCTCCCAAGGCGCATTTATTTTTTTAAAACTTGTGGGAGGTGTGGACCTTACTCTTTTTCTCACTATTGAGCATTAAGCATTACCGTAACCTTAAATTATATCTCTAGAGAGGAGAGATAGGGAAAAAAGAGAGCTATTTAGTCTCTCTGTGCAAGGTCACAGAGGGCCCAAGAATGTGTGCAGGGCTTGCACATTCAATATGTACTCTGAAAGTCATGTTCTAATAAAAAAATCTGGGTGGCAAACCCAAGTATATTTCACCTCCCCTTGTCCACCCAATTACAGAGCTGTGGGCAGGTCAAGCATTCCAATGGTGCCAATGAGCAGTGGGAAGTGATGTGCAAGGAGGACCCTGCCAAAAATGAAGGGATGCTTCACGTGTTTTCAGGACATTTGCTTCTCTCACAACTACAAGTACCTGTCAAATGCAGAAACGTGTTTGCCAGAGATACCACATTTTTGTTTGACCAGTGCAGTGTCCTCTTACAGAGCAGAATATGAGCCATCTGCTTTGCTCATTCTCCCAAAGCTTTTTTGGTTTGTTTTTTTTTTTTTAAATAAATCTCACACAGTGAAAACTTTGACCTTTTTCTCAGAAGTCATATTTCATAAACATTTTTTTTCTGAGAACAGAAAGTAATAATTTCACTCTCCAGTGTTCTCAGTGTAAAAATTTTACAGCAAGATTAACTTTTGATAATGTTATCATTCAATATTTGGAGCTGCTTAAAAATAACCACCTAAATGTGGGGGTTTTCCCATCTCTGTAGAAAACTGTCTTTCTGAATGGAATTTCTAGTGCTTGTCCTGGCAGTCTACTAAGTAAAGAGATGCGTGTTTAATACATTAACCTAATCATTAAACTCTGTTCAGTTGTATGGGTTTTTTTCTTTCTTTTTCTCTGTCTCTCTTTGTGCTCCCTAGGAATCAGTATTATATTGTATTTTCAAAAACCTATTATGGTCTGGATGACAGAAGATTTCAAAGTTAAACATGTTCAGGAAATTACACATTTGCATAATGACTGTAACTCTGCCCTCCTATATTTTGTGATTCTGAGCTGCATTGATGCTCTGGTGAGACTGACATTAATATGAGGCACTTGCTTTTCAGTCAGTGGAATTATTCCAGATCTTCCCATAAAAATTAAGAGAAAAATCTGTCCCTATAGTCACAGGTGGTATGTTCCCGTGCTGGTTTTCCACCAATATTGCACAATATGCTGCTTTGTGTGCTGCTATAGGGTGCTCTGCACCCCTTCGATGTGTTACCTGACAGGTTTGTAGGCACGTTTAGCAGAACAACCAAAAACAACAGGGGAAAAGGAAGAGATATTTTTGTACTTAACAGCCAGGACGTCAGAAGTGCTGCCATCTGTGTGGCATTGTTTGTGAAAAGATGCTGTTTACATCTCCAGACCTTCTGGCCAGTATCTTCCATACTCTATTCTAAAAAGCCAAAACCACTTAAGGTATAGTTCCACAGTTATTTTAAGCCTTTTCTGGCTGACATACCTGTAGAATCCCTTCTTGTTATTCTTTGAGTCCCTTGCCAAGTTCAGCTCCAGCTGCTCCTTGGCCTTCCTGACCCCATCCCTACACAACTGGGCAGCATCCCAATACTTTTCCCTATATTCTAGACCCTGTTCCTACTTCCACTGCCTGTGCATCTCCTTCTTGCCCTTTACTGTGACCAGCAGGTCTCAACTCAGCCATGCCCGTCTCTTGCTCTCCTTTCCTGATTTCTTACACCCGGGTATGAAAAGCTCTCACGACATGTGGAAAGTTCCCTTAAAGCTCTGCCAGCTCTGGTCTACACCCTTGTCCATGAGGGCAGTTTCCCAGGGGCTCCTAGTGACTAACTCCTTGAAGAGCTGGACCTTTTGCAGGACTTTCCTGAGCAGTTACATAGAGCCTAATATTCACACAAAACAGGTGGAGCCAGGGCAAACGTGATGGTGCGACCGTGGCTGCCTGCCCTTCTGACGGCACAACCACAGCCAAAGGTGTGGTCCTTCACTGTGAGCTGGAAGAGTGAGTGTCCCTGCCTTCCTGTGGGAGTTTGGGCTTGCAGCGGTTGCTACTGCTAGTCCTGCCAGGTCTTCAGGGGGTCACCCAGAATTCAGGAGACCAAAGCAAGAAGTCTGCACTTTCCCCTGAGTTTCTCCAAGCACCCTGTCTGTTTCAGGATGAGGTAATTAGAAGTAGTTTAGGCAGATGGTGCTCAGGTGAACACTGAAGATTTTCTTTTGTTGTGCTTTTTGCTTTGCCAGGAGGCAAGGCATCAGTATCACAGAATCACAGAATCTTCTTGGTTGGAAGGGACCTTTGAGATCATCGAGTCCAACCAACAAAAAACAAAACAAAACAAAACACAAAAACCCACACCAAAACCAAACATCCACCCACAACCACACACCACACCCACCCACAAACAGACGCAAACCAACAATCTCGGGCACTAGAGCATGCCCTGAAGTGCCACGTCTACACGTTCCTTAAATACCTCCAGGGATGGCATCTCCACCACCTCCCTGGGCAGGCTGTTCCAGTGCCTGACCACTCTCTCAGTAAAGTAATTCTTCCTAATATCTAATCTATCTGTCCTCCAGCTCTGTCACTACTGCGCATGAGGCCCCAGCAGCTGCTGTTACACATCCAATTCACCACAAACGGTACATCTTTTCACAAATAATTAGCAGCTTTGCTGCATCTTTCTCTGTATCACAGAAAATGGTTCCTCATCAGGCAATTCTCTGCCAGAAATGCCACAGACATAGTAGAAATCCCATAAACGTAGCCCGTCTGGCACTAGCCCCATCCAGTGCTCACAGTAGAAAATTCAGCAGTCGCAGGATTAACAAAATAGGGCAAAGTATCGACCTTTTGACAAGAGCAAGCTCAGATGAAACAGTCCGCTTTCTCCGTATGTCCATTTTCTCCATATGTCCATTTACAACCTTCACGGAAGCAGCGATGGTACGCGTACATCAGTAGACTGTGGAGTACCAATTATTAGCCAGTCAGCAGAGGACACTTTCAGCTCAAATGCGGAGGAGAGCTAATTTCATTAAAGTCACTGTGTTCTTGTTATCACTGTCCTTTATAACTGCCCATTTCTATTTTCATATTGCTGCTCGTTGCCATCGAAGTACAGCCCTGAAGATCCTTCTGACGTGTCCTGTATCCTAGCGCTTACAAGAAGCAAGATGACAATAATGTTAACGCAGTGTTCGAAAGATATCTCTGGCTTTTTATCCTTCTGGACTTCCCAGTGAGGGAACTGGGAACTCCCAGTGAGTTCCGTGTGTTGTCTGAATGGCTTAAGCTTTAGGCAGGGAACACAAAAGGTTTAATCTTGTTCAGAGTCATAGATGCTCTTTATGCTCCGGAAGAATAACTGATCATTCCCTAATTAATCTGCCATTAACAGATTCTAGCAGGTTTTTTTAAACAAAAATCTAGCAGTGAATCTTCTGTATGACAAGCTTTTCTTTCTGTTTTCCTCCTGCCTTGACACTGGGGCATTCAGAGGGAGAGCTGGCAACTCCCTGCCGCTCTGATAAGACCTGGCAAGCCCAGCCCAAACAGCTTCTTCTGCCGAAGCTGGCACCAAGCTTTCCATCCCTTCTGACGTGCTTTTGTCTGTCCTCCCACAAGACTGCACGCCGTGCCCTCTGCTAGATGGAATTGACTGTCAGCCTCTCTTAGTGCAAAATTCACTTGCTAAAGATTTACCTTGTAAAAGGTAAAGATGTGCCTTGTAGAAAACTGTGCTCCAGAGTTACATGTGCCAGTTGATGCAGAACCAATTCCCAGTATGTGCATATACACAGATAACTGCATCAGAGGCTGTTTGCGAACATGGGTGGGTTTGTGTAGTCAGTGGCTCTCTTTAGGCTGTTCTAAAACTATTCAAAATTCAGTGTTCACAAGTACAATTCACAATGTGAATTTAACTAGTAATTTAGTTTCCCTACAAGGTTGTTGCTTATATCTGCTTTAAATTCGGTTAGACATCACAAAGTGATAGAGTGACTTAGTCCTTGCTCGGGTATTATCCAAAACTAGATAAATACTGGTTGAGCCTGCTTCAAAGTAGGCACAATTTCTTTCATTTTTTCCATTTCAATGAGGTATGGTGATACTATCCAACAGGAATTCTTTTAGGTTGTACAAATGAGGAGAATTTCTCAACAGAGGGATCTGGTCACTTAATGAACAAGAATTCAGTGGTAGGCAAATTAATGCCATCTTTTCCATCTCCTCTATTTCATGCAAGAAATTAGAGGAGGAATGAGAACTCAAGGACGTGACATTGCTACAAAGTAGGATGCTGGACTTTAATGCTCAAAGAAAGCAGAGTCATAAGATGCACTGCAGTGCCAGGATTTCTGAGTAAATAATTTCTGGTGTGCATGTTTTTAATGCTATTTTTATCACTCAGCTGCTTTGCTTGCACTGAACCCAAGCACATGCTGCTGAGAACAGGAGGACAGAAGGACTTTCCTACGGACCTCAGAGGTTGGGGAGTGGTTCTTTTTGGTGCTCTGGATTAACCGCTGTGCCGCCTCTTGCGTCACCAGAGTTGTCTCTCATTTGTGGATGCATAAGTCCAGGTGTCTCTTGCTGGTGAGGAGCACACCACATAAGTCCTATTTTAAAGTTTAGCTAATGAGTGTAAATTATAGCCTGTTGAATAAAAAGGGCTTCTCCAAATTAATCCTCACTTCAGAGTTTGTACTAAACAACACCACATTTGTACTTCAAAGAGATCATTAATACAAAAAGAGTTATAGTTAACAGTCCAGAATAAAGTGAGAACAGGAAACTTTTGAAGAAGCTTATTCGTCCAAATGTCTTCAATTTCGCAAAACATAGAAAGAGCAGAAGCTAACTGCAAAATAGCATCCAACTGAGGCTTTTGCAGTTTGTTTTGGTTTTTTTTTACAATGAACTCCTATGAGATTGGCTTAATACAAAAGACATGATACATAAAAAAACTGTTTCCATCATTATTTAATTCATTATGAGCTTCTAGCCTATGTGAATCAAGAGTTGCAGGTTATGCCCCAGGGAGGAAAAACCCTGGACAATATCACAGAATCACAGAATGATATGGGGTTGGTAGAGACCTCTGGAGATCATCTAGTCCAACCCCCTGCCAGAGTAGGTCCACCTAGAGCAGGTTGCACAGGAACGTGTCCAGGCAGGTTTTGAATGTCTCCAGAGACGGAGACTCCACCACATCTCTGGGCAGCCTGTTCCAGTGCTCTGCCACCCTCAAAGTAAAGAAGTTCCTCCTCATGTTTAGGTGGAACTTCCTATGTTCAAGTTTGTGCCCGTTACCTCTCGTCCCGTCACTGGGCACCACTGAAAGAAGCCTGGCCCCATCCTCTTGACACCCACTCTTTAAGTATTTATAGTTGTTGACCAGATGCCCCCTCAGTCTTCTCTTCTCCAGACTAAAAAGACCAAGTTCCTCAGCCTTCCTTGCAAGAGAAATGTTCTAGTCCCCTAATCATGTTGTAATATGCTGTAGGTAGAATCAGAAAGTGGCCAGACCATTCAGAGTTTAATGAAATAGGCTTTTCCATCTGTAATTTGTATGAGTCCATTTACACTAGTTGTTATACCAGTTGGCAAAAGACATCCTCGTTGGTCAGTGTGCTCAGTGTGGACACACATTAACAGCAAGCAGAGACTGGGTAAAGCTTTTCTCCAGCACTGAGAAAAGTGTAATGGGAACTCCTCTGCTGTGGGTCCTGTGATGGTTTTGGAAATGCTTTTGTCCCATCTGCATTAGCATCTCAACTGCTCCTCTTACTGTGGAGAGAACGACTGCTTTTCATCCTCCTCATATCATCTCCCCGGTTTAGGTATATCCCATGCTTCTCTGACTAACATGTCTCAGCTGCCCTCAGTAGACTGAAACAAGGATGCAACCCAATTGTGAGTGTTGTCAACCTTCACAAATGAAAGACTGCTTAAAAAAATAAACCACAACAGCAGCAAAACTTGAGGTGTCCTAGAACTCAAAACAATTTGAAATTTTGGATAACTGTTCAAAAAACGTAATTTCCTTTGCATAACACTTAATCCTGTAGTCTAACTGGCATCAGAAGGCAGTTGTGAAGACAATGTTTGAAACAAGTTTCGGGAAAGCTATTCTAACTAACTAAAAATATATATTTTCATAATTTGACCAGTACTGGATTAGGGACTCTATTACTTTTATTGAGTTTTGGTTGGGGCTGTATTATTCTTTCTAAACCCACACGAATCAGAAAACTGAGAAAGAGCAAGGCCCATTTTTCTAATTGTCAAAACCAAAAATCTAGTGACAGTTTTGTTAAAAAAAAAAAAAAAGGAAAGATGTATTTGTTGTCCCATTTAAATAGATCCGTTAGCGTATAAAATTATATGTGTGAAATAGCTACTATATGCAACAGAATTGTAGTTCATAACAGAGAACTAATATGTCTCCTGATAAATTGCCTGCAAAATTTTATGCTAGAGGTAGTGTTACTGTTTGCTCATTCACTCTGCATGACCTCAGTGCCAGAGCAGCACATTTGAAGTCCATTTAACAAGGGAAGATGCAACAAAACCAACCACAGAAGGACTTTCATTTTATTGTTACAGAAGGCAAAAACATGCAGAAGGTGATGTTGCCTCCTTGGAATACGATGCATTGAAGCACGTTGGTCACACACCTGCATGTTCTGTGTTATCTGCCTGGATCTAACCCTGCCAACAGGTGCCTTTCACAGTGTAATTTCCCACTTAGTCAGCTGATAAAATGCCTTTGTCATCAGTGATAAGGGATTACATTTGCAGATGGGAGCGTTACCTGTGTCCTGCAAAATTCATCATGCAAATTCAGGGTTTTTATGACGTAATGTGATTTTTGGAAGTAACTATGCAGTCC